>JAVGWX010000007.1:67664184-68019184 GCA_036924085.1 Ariolimax columbianus | reverse complement strand
CGGGCATTACATTGGTCTAAATTAAACTTATATGCAGCAAGGAAAAAGGCTTTGCGCCGATGATCTTCTTCTTCTTCTTCTTCTTCTTCTTCTTCGTTCTCAAATCCCCGCTATAAAACCCTGAAAGGGCTTAAGTAGCAGAATGTAGTCTAGAGAACGGAATGCGTTCTGTCGTAGTTTACAGCTTGACTGCGATATTTGCACCTTTCTGTCCAACACATCCGACTTCAGCAAGCATTATTTTAGTACCGGGTTAGCATTCCCTCTTCGATCCCTTCTCCTTAGCCAGTCTGCCTTGCTGCAGCCTGTTATCCTGGATCAGGAGGTGTAGAAGGGTCTTGGTAGCTTTGGTTTGCTGGCCCTGACACTAGCAGTCGGCATCTTGATCCCGCCGATGATCTAATATGTATATATATATGTGTGTGTGTGTGTGTATATACATATATATATATATCATATATAAGTATACATGCCCGAGATAGCTATGCAAGAATTGCATTTTTAGCGCACCACTTCCGTACCCTACTTCCCCACTAACCAGGCTGCGCGTCACATCGACCGATTCCCTATTGCGTGCCTAGCCTAGTGGCATCATTACACTATCTCGCGTATGTTGCGCAGTGTGATTGTTGAACTCCTCTCGAGGATCCGTATGTATAAGGAGACGGTAAGCCAGCCAGGGCTCCTCAGAATTGTTTAGCTCGACACTCGACATTTTATGCGATCAGGAACGAGCCAGATAAATTTCTGGTTTGTGCCCAGGTAAGAAGAAACGCTACGGTATCCCAGCACTATTAACTTGAATTTTCAAGAGCTAATCTCTCAGGGATGCTGGTTAATAATAATAATGAGAAGAAGAAGAAGAAGAAGATAATAAATGTACATTACTTGACATATAAATCCCATTTATTACCTCAACTGAAATATAGTACTGTTCGAGTACTATATCTTTACAATTCATTCAGTACAAGTGAATAACAGAATCTCATATAACTTATAAGTATAAGGGAAGTCAGTAAATGGCTCTCAAATGGCAATTTGAAACACACAAAAACTAAGTGCGAAACAAACTTCAAAACTATGCTATTTATTGTTGCAGTTGTATTGTTTATTATTTCGCAACATAATTTCCACCAACAGTGATATAGTTATCCCATCGTTTTATTGTTGCAGCAAAGAAGTCTTTGCTCTGCTGTGTCAGCCACGTTTACACTTGACGTAGAACCTCTTTGGCATTCGCGAATAGTTTCCCGCCAATGTGTGATCATGCGTTATGTGCATCATAAACCACGCGAACACCATAATGCAGCTGCGACACTATCTATTGTTATTCGCCTGTCAGCTGGAGTCATCTCCCCCATCCGCCGCACGGATGCTTCTGTTGCAGTCTGACATGGGCGATCAATTCGAGCTTCGTCAACAATATTTGAGCGTCCTTGAGAGAATATATCGACAAAATTATGCACCGCTTTACGCGACAAACTCTTCCTAAGCAGGAAGCATGCCTTATGAATGTTATTTGTATATATTCCTTTTGAGACGCGCCAACCGCCCCTATGCGGCATTCCTTCCCCCACCAAAAACACACAAGAGTATGTTGTTCCAACTCTGATGTCCTATTGACTGTACGACAATTGGATTAACTATAATTGACTTCTCATTTGTTGTACAGTAAGATTTTGTAAGTCGCCCTTAACTTATTATGATTAGTATATTTAAGCAACAACAAAACACAAGACAGACACATACAACACAGACACACACAGAGAGAGAGAGAGAAAGAGAGAGAGAGAGAGAGAGAGAGAGAGAGAGAGAGAGAGAGAAATACAATAGATACAATAGTAAAAAGTAACAAACGTATTCCAATTTGGAAAAAAATAACGTTAAATTCAAAGTTTGATTCTCGGGCACCGCTTAACTATTGGCTGACCCCCATATAGTTAGCTATTCATGGACCTCCACATAGATATTCATGGACCTCCACATAACTATTCATGGACCTCCGCATAACTATTCATGGACTTCCACATAACTATTCATGGACCTCCGCATAACTATTCATGGACCTCCATATAACTAACTATTCATGGACCTCCACATAACAATTCATGGACCTCCACATAACTATTCATGGACCTCCACATAACTATTCATGGACCTCCATATAACTATTTATGGACCTCCGTATAGCTATTCGGGGACCTCCATATAACTATCCATGCACCTCCATATAACTATTTATGGACCTCCACATAACTATTTATGGACCTCCACATAACTATTCATGGACCTCGATATAGCTATTCGGTGACCTCCACATAACTATTCATGGACCTCCACATGTCTATTCATGGACCTCCATATAACTATTCGGAGACCTCCATATATAACTAGTCGTGGAATCCAGATTCGGAACCACTGTTCTATTATATTGCTACAAGACACGTGACATATTGAGCAGCGTAACCTTTCGTCGCAAGAAGCAGGAATTTAAACGACCAGGCTCCATTGCTCCAGGGGATTTAGAAATAATGTTTAATGTGTGCTGTCATTTTCTCAATAGTTAAAGAATTATACCGCTTAAATGTTGGACGATCGAAGATCTTAAAGTGTAGGGGAGAGTGAAACGAGAGGTTGATAGACAGGAGATTTTTTTTTAAATCAGGAGAACTGCCGTAAAACAGTAAAAAGAAACAAATGTCAGTAAAAATGTAAGCATCAGCCTCTTTATGTAAGAGCACAGGTGCAAAATGCAAACTACGTTACGATCAGAGGGTCGTAATCGGGTCTGTGGGGGAAAAAAAACGAATGACAATAATAAGTTAAGTAATTTGCTTTCCACCCAAGCCGTTGCGTCGCCGTGTGAGGCTAACATATCTGTCTAAGTGAATTGCATAAGTCATTGTGTGCCGCGTGTCGTTATACAATCACTCTGTTATCTATCCACCTGTCTCGTGGCTGCTCTATTAACCTGTGGTCAGATCTACCAGCGCTGTAAAGCCGTAAGTGGAAGACGAGGATCCATTTTCATAAAATGACCGAACCAGCGAATTTTCCGCCTGGCAGTGTATTCTGCACAAGACGCAGTGCCGTCCATACTTCCAATGTCTTCATTTTGCATTCTGCCTCTCCTAGTCGCACCGATAGTCGTCCTGAATCACTTCATATTACACGTCGACATTCTGCTCGCACCTTGGACACGGGCCATGTTTGGCACTGGTAGCACAGAGTCGGCATACATATACTGTTTATCAGGTATTGGCAGCCTAATACTCTGGTGCCTAAGTAATTGAAAACGCTGGTAAGTCATGGCAGAAGCTGTCGGATACTTAATCTCGATAACACTGTCGAACAAATGCAAAATATCTAACCTAAACGATAAAGATGGTCACTGTTAAAGAACATTTGTAGTTTTATTGACAAGAGAGCTTCTGCTGCAAGAGTTTTCAACCCTGTTTGCTCAATGAACCCTTTTTACCATATGTCGGATTCCATCTTGCATCTCCCGCCAGTCCCTTGAAACCATCACATTTCTTCATCCGTGGGAAGGAAACTGTTGGGGGGAGGAGGCGCAGAATTCCCTACTGTTTGAGGACCCCTGTTCTACGATGATATAAACAAAAGGTATCGCAAATAGCCAGGGTGGAGAACAATGCGGAGAACAAACTGGAAACCAAGTAAAATAGACATAATACAAAAATTGTTGGATAAAAACAAATCATGTATTGTAGTAGAAAATTGTAGAAACATCTAAAGACAACAGACTGTCTGGAAGGATGCAGAATTGTGATTATAAGGTATAAAATGTCTGAAGCTGATTCACATCCAGTGCGCGAATGTCTGGGACTGTCTATCTAAGCTTAATGTGTGAAAGATGTCTCGCATTCATGATAATATTTCCGAGATTTAGGGTTGGTATTGTCCTACGTAGTGTATATAAATGGGCGGCACTTTAATAGAACATTCGAGACATTGGTATTCATCAGTGCAGATTTTTTAGATGGGGGGTATTCATGTAATGGGAACGTGGTTTGAAGGTCCGTGATTGGATTGTCATGTTCAGGAAATCATTTTGAAAAGGCGTGTATCAATAAATGCAGCACAGAGGAGGATAATGAATCAAGATTTTTCCAAACAGTCAGACCAGACGGAGAGGATAGTGCCAGAAGATGGCATTTGTACTTCCAGTCAACTGACGAAAGCACTTTAATGCATAGATGGACGGATGTAGTGATTGGAAATGGAGAAAGATGTAAGCCTCTCACTTAATAGCGACCCCCAATATACATACATACATACATACATACATGCATACATACATACACACATACATACACGCACGCACGCACCTACCCACGCACACACACCTACCCACACAGACACACATATATATATATATATATATATATATATATATATATATATATATATATATATACATACCTTGCGCCTGGTTTTTTTAATGTTGACATTAATGCCCGCTGCAACTCAGTAATAAATAAGCATATACAAAAACAGGATCGCCCAAGCAGACACACTATTCTGTAATACAGGAATCATCCAGTACAATAAATCCGTATCAGCATTCCGATCTGATCATATGGATGTGAATCCGCACAATAAACTTCAGTAAATATGAAGACGATATCAGAATACTAAGGACATGTGGTTTGTAACGAAGAATGTTAAAAATTCGTTGAATAGGTAAATCACAATTAATGATGCATATTCGTGTGGGGAGGCCAATGTAGAAATGAAACACAAAGCACGCATACAAATGCAGGGGTTGCACTTTCCTTAGTGCATAATGTAAATAAGGATTTAAAAAAAAAAATTTTTCTTCTTCTAATAGTTGTCCATCACAAGTGATGAAGACCACTCTCTTTGTTCAGACGTGTGGACAGTCGTATCTCTTGCTGTGTCCGCTGAAATGGGTGACTCGCGCGGTGATTTGGATTAAAGTGAGGAAGAAACTGCGCCTTTTGTCAACCTCACTCACAGAGCCTAAGCTACCTTTTGCCAGTGGCAAGACATTCATCGAGACGACTCGAGATAGCATAGTATGCAGATTTTGCCTCATGATTACCACCGAAGCCTTTCCGTAAACATGTAACCCGCAGGGTAGAAAGGTGAGAAGGCATCTAACGCAGTTTGTCGTGCCTTTTCGATAACCACAAGAGGTCGTATGGACAACACTCAGCTAGTGAGTGATTATGGCATCTCTCCCCAGCTGTATTCAGCTCATCATAGTAGCATCTAAAATTCCCACACGCCATATTCGTGAAGATGAACCGGCAGAACTAACCCGTGAAATACGATACAGGTATAAGCGTAGCGCCATTCAGCCGGCGTCCAGACCAGGATAAACGGATGGAAGAAATCACAAAAAAAAGAACGAAATAACAAGTCCAGACGGAAAACAACTCCACGTTTCCGTGAACACTAGTGTAAGTCGTCGACTAGTGTGAGTTCCAGGCAAATCCGTGGTCAGGCGACATCCATAATGATCCAAAACAGTAGAGAAATGTAGACTCGCAGCCAGTTATGGCGCCATCTTTGCCAGATTAAATAAGGATAGAACCATCGTAACATGCATGCGTGCAGTTTTCTTGCTGAAATGTTTCTTTGCATATATATATATATATTTATTTATTTATTTATGTATAGTAAAGTAAAGTATCCCATAGCATTACTGCCGCAGGGGTGTGAGGTGTTAGCGTATTTATGTATATATATATTTATATATGTATATATATATACATATGTATATATATATATATATATATATATATATATATATATATATATATATATATATATATATATATATAAATGCGTGGGGCGTTCAAATCAAACTGAGACTTTTTGTTCTATCCTACCTGAATGGGTTATAGTGTGCTGGAACTACAATCATTAGTTAAGGACACTTGTGTCCTATTACTGCTAGGCGGCCCATTTGCCAGTCTTGCGACATCTAAATTAAAAATTGCGGACAACACTGATAGAGCTTCCATGGAACAGCGTGTTGTGATGAAGTTGCTTGTGAAAGAAGGCGTAAAACCTGCCGATATTTACAGAAAACAGCAATCACAATACAGTGATTATTCACTGAGCCGCAGTAAGACATTTGAATGGTGTAATCGTTTTAGAGAAGGCAGTACATCTGTGAGTGATGATCCCGGCCGTAGTGGCTCTCAACCCATCATAGTTATTCCTGTGAATATCCAGATTGTGAGACGTATTATACTGGAAAGTCGACGCATAACCAGTCGCGAAATTGCACAAGAGGCAAGTCTTTCTCTGGGTACGGTGAACACTATTATTCGTGAACATTTGCATTATCGAAAGGTTAGTGCACATTGGGTTTGATCAGAAAGGGCGTCCTGTTCCTGCAAGATAACGCTTGACATCATGCCGCTCACAGCACTATGTGCTATCTGCAGCAACTCGGCTTGGAGGTATTGCCACATCCACCGTACAGCCGAGACTTCGCTCCAAGCGATTTCCACGTGTTTGGATCCCTACACGAGTTATTGGGAGGTCAGCATTTCAGCACTGATGACGACGTGAAACATTCTGTTCTGGATTGGTTCAGACATAATGTCCAATATGGCTGCGCTTAAGTTTTTCAAGCATTACTTAAACGTTGGGATAAGTGCATAAACATTGCAGGAGATTATATAGAAAAATTAATGGCATTTTTACTACTTGAAATTTTTTGTCCTTACAAAAACGCCCCAAACGTCCCAGTTTGACTTGAACGCCCCTCGTATATCGTATATATATATATATATATATGTTTATACGTCAAAGACATTCAATTAAAATATGTCAGCTCAGCTTGATGTGATCCTACTATTATTTAATTTGGTGATACGGTTGAGAAACGTTTAAATTCATTTCGTCTATTTCAATTTGTGCTCCGACACCAGCTGTAATACACGCGCGAAGTCAGTGGCACCATTTTCTCACTCTAAAGTCATTTGTGCGCAGACTTAGCCTATCTCAATCCGGCTTTATCCGCTCTGTTAGCTCATCACTGTTGCCAACTTGTGTTCGATATACATACATCGTCTAGCATAACACCCAAAAATCCCATATATCACTGAAAGAAGATATTAGCTATTTGGTGGCCGCAAATTCGGTTAAATGATATCAGACATCTCCTTAGTGAGCCCAATCACAGATAGCAGTCTCTCCGTCTTGCTGGGAGACGAATAGTTTTGACATTTCCCTCACGTCAGGACGAAGATGCTTCATCGACGGTTCATCTTGTTCGTAATCGTCATCTATCTTGATGCCAGGTTGAACAAAATGAATTGCAATATGGCCCCGTTATGAGACACCAACAGAAACCATTACTGATTTTCAGCAACCGATTAACACACATTTTGTTGTTGTATGACGATAACCTATTCACCCGAAAATTATATCTGTTTGTAGGCCGATCAACAGCAAACAGTATTTCATTGATGTAAAATGTGAACTCCCGTCATGCTCTGGGAAGTAATTAAAAAGATCTTAGCACCAAGAAAAAGGAGGATTTTTTTGTTGCGTTCATTCAACTCCGACGACCAATGTTTTTTTCAACAATTTGAACTTGAAAGTTCATTTTTGATGATTCTGCCCAGATATCTAAGATAAGCTCCTATCTGACTGGCAATTTGATGTTGAGAAAGATGTGTTTGTGGTCGTCCTTTAGGAAGTTCAACGATGTACCAAAGGATATGTCAGTCCATCTAAAATTATCTTTTATTTAGATTATCCTTAAGCAGTCGGACCGCACCATATTCTTCGTTTTGTCGAAGAAATTTGAACGTCGTTTTTCCGTCTTCTTCTTGTTCTTTTTCTTCTTGTTCTTCTTCTTTTTCTTCTTCTTCATCTTGTTTTTCTTTTTGATATTCTTCTTCTTCAGTGAACCCCCATTCGTCTGATAGGGTAGCGAGGTCTGTGCTGGACGTCCTGGTCGTTATAGGAAATTGAAGCGTCTGATATAGCCTCTCCTTTCCAGGTGTAGAGATCGCCATTGGATTCACTGTTCGGCTTGCCGTTCAGGAGTTTCCATGCCAATGGTCTCTGCTACATTATTGTGTCCCCAGCAGTACCTTCATGAGGGGGAACCTGTTTCTTACAGAGCCTGCTGTAGGACGCGACCGAGTACCCGGCGGTATAACTGGGTGGGCAGATTGGGCACATTAGCCTTGGTCGGCAGCCAATCTAAGAGAAGGTAAGCTCTGACTCTAAACCCGGGTAGACGAAGCTCGTTTTCCTGTTCAGGCAGTTCGCCTTGGAGAGGAGGAACTCTGATTTCAAACCCACAAGTGCCAGAGAGTGCTGGCTAGTATTTGGACGATGAGAGTACAATCGGATGTCTCATGTAACTAGCATATGCGGGCAACGACTCCACTGCCTTGTGGAAACCTTGGGAGAGGGTAGGGCTACGGGAGTAAACCCAGACAGAAAATCCGGAGTGGTAGCATCTAAGGAGGATAGTTTAAAAATTGCGAACTCATTCCGGCAGCTCCTGCAGCTGAGCTGGTGCTAAATTGTCATGCTCTGTATTCCTTTGGATTACACAAGCGGGCCGAGAGAAGGATCCTGCAGTTTGGGCAGCCCAGGGTCTCCATATTCAACGCTCAGGCTTGCGCCATGAGAGGCTACTCACAGATTGCCACGCGCATGGTTTGCAAAGACTGAGACGCATTGAATATAAGACTGCCACGTAGAGAAACATATATAAGTATGCATATGGTCCAGATACCACTCTGAATCACACCAAAAAAAACATACGTTGCGATCAAAAGGCCTTCTTCAGGGACAACATATAATACACATATAACCTAGCATAGCATACACGAACATAGAAATGATATTTTAAAAAAGGAAATAAGCAGGAGAACAGTAACATCACGTAGAGTGGATCACAAGCACATTCCTGGACATGCGTCAATGGTCTCAGGCTGATTACAGTAGACATGTAGGCAATGTCTGAAAGCAGGTGACAAGACTCACGTCAAGTTCAGATACAACATACTGACAAAGATCCTCAACTCACGTCCGCGGGTGCAAAATACTGACAAAAACTTCACTTTATGTCGGCAGGCGGAACATACTGACAAAATTTCCACCTTACGACGACAGATGGAACATACTGACAAAATTTCCACCTTACGACTACAGGCGGAACATACTGACAACATTTACACCTTACAACGACAGGCGGAACATGTTGACTACTGCCTCTTCCCACACCCCCATACCTCACCTTACAGCGCAATACATCGGCAAAGACTCCACTTCACCTCCACAGGTGCAACATACTCCGACCCTCACGTTAACGCCAGTACCTGGAAAGTGGCTCAATCTAGTCAACGAGGCAGGGATCGGCACTGATCGCCGGTGAGGTTAACCTGCTGAGTGTCCACCTTTTTCAGTACTCTCTGGTATATAGAAGAAACAGGAAACTCGTCAAAAGTGAAGAACGAAGTTCGAGTAGCTTGAAAGTGAAAGATGAAGAAGAGGAGGAAGAAGCAGTTGAAGTCAAAGAAACGATAGAAGAGGAAGAAGCAGTTGAAGTAGAAAAACGTGGAAGGAAAAAAATAAGACAGACAAGAAGGAAACAAGAATGAGAATAAGAAAAAAGCGAAAAAAAGAACAAAAGTCACGACATAACTGATAAAAGTTTTCAGGTAAATTCGGTGTAAAATATTCTCGGAGGTTTACAATATAGATTAAGCTACACTCAAGGAGCTGGTTGTTCCAAATGGATTAAAACTAGGCAATAGTCTTCTGTTTCCCACGTAAAGCGACCTTCAGCTTTCACACACTCTTACAATCATACATTTTTGTGATGGGTCGATTTTTGTTCGTAAATTTAATGTTCATTGCATTCAACAGATTCTTTTATAAGTTGTATAGATTCTTTTATAAGTTGTATAGATGGTTTAGATATATGCGTATAGAACACACATGTACATACACATGTGCACAATCACACACATATATACACATACATGCATTCAATGATATATATATATAAAGGAAAACAGATAGAGGAGAGAGACATAAAGAAGAGACAGAAAGGAACACAGTATTATATGGAACGCTTGGGCCAAATGATTTAAAGAGGTTCGTTATGAAGTGAGTTGCAGATATATTCTCGTAAGGTATTTTGAATGGGATTATCTTTGTGGTGACTTATTTTCGATACGTGGGATCAGCGGTATAAGTTGTCGCTTAACAGGCAATGTCGGCGGGGATGAAGTGTTGTTTCAGTCTACTAAGTAGCAGCTTCTCCTGAAGTAGGATAACCCGATCACTTCCTTATCGTCTTGTCTTCCATAACTGTAGATAGTGTACCCATTTACAGGTTTTAGGATTGGGGTATGCCAAGACGTGGCATCGAACGAGGACAAGCAAATCTAAACGCTGTATCACAACTGACGCTCTTAGCCACGAGTACAAACCAGACATGTTCCCATTGTGTTGAGCCATATCATTTTATGTTTACACAGCAACTTCCGTTTTTGATTGTGTACCGGAGCAAATGATATTATTCTTTAGTATTATTGTTATTATAGTTATTATTGTTGCAGTCTGATCTTATTTCAATGATAGTTGCAATCTGCGAATACGTCAATGAGTTTCCTCAAGATTATTACCATTTCAATATTGCAGTTACAATTTTGTACATTTTCTATTTCACTAAAAGAAACACTAAAAAAGTATGGATTGAAATAACAAGGGTCTAACATTTAGCACACGTTAGACGTTTATTTACACTCTATAATCCAATGCATGTGGAAATACTGTCAACTACAATGTCTAGAAAAGAGAAGAATTCGAGGTGACAATAAAAGGCTTATAAGATAATGAAAGGTACGGATACATTAGAATATAACAAGTTTTTTTCAAAATACAACCACATACAAGAGGGAATAACTACAAATTAACTAAAGAAAGGTCCATATTAGATATTAGGAAATATTTTTGTTAGTCAGTGAGTGGTGAATGGTCGGAATGCATTACCACCGAAAGTAGTGGAGGCAGGGACAATTGATGCGTTTATGAATATATTAGATGTGCATAGCTTTTAGAGCATGGACATGTAAATGAAACTGGCTGTAAACAGATTCTGCAGAGGTTTCTATACAGTATAAAGACGTTAAATATAGTTAAATTAACTCAATACTCATGGATGGCGAGACATACCAACGTGGACCAGCACAACTCACCCTCCTGATGATAGGCCAAACCTTCCAGAGACATACAATATGGATGTCATGTCGAACATTGGAAACATGTCTTACGTGATGTCCAAAACGCGCAAAGTAAGAACAACATACACACACACATCACCCCCTTCCCCCACCACCACCACCCACCCCAGTTCTTCGTTAACAGATACCTACAAAGCCTACAAAGGATAATGGGCATTGTAAGGAATGAAGACGTATACATCAACAGCCATCTGAACAACAAATGAAGAGAAGAAAATAGGACTGAATAGGACCAACGCTTAGGAAGGTTCCGCCTAGCATAGCTAGACAGGCTCTCGTGTGAAGTCCTCAAGGGAAGAGAAGGAGAGGTAGGCTTAACAATAAACGAAGAAGAGAATGTGAGAAGGAACTAGGAATAAATGGTTCCGCATGACCTGAAATACGAACAAGATTTACATAAAGGTAGACACAATAACATTAACAAAACCAGCGTTTCTACCTAAATGGGCCTTTATCATTGACTGCACACACTTGAACAGCACAGGCGATAACAGTGAAGGTACGCATACATCAGTATAAGATACATACTAAATTCTGAAACACGTTCTATATTTCGTGTTAACAATCTCAAATTGGAAGTTGAAAATACATAAATATAAATGCAGCTACTGGTTATTAACAATAATTATTATTTTCACGTTCCTGTCTATTGAGCATTGTACTTTAATATCCGTGCCGATTTTTCTAACTAACAAGGCATGTCATGTATTCGTTTCCTTTAGTTCCTAATGAAGCATATGCCCACCATAGCGATTGGCTTCTTCCCAGCTATAATTCTCGCCAAAGCGTTATAATGGTATTTTCTGTAGCCGGTTGTTTTAAGTTGATCTCATCAAGTTATTGCAACTGTCCTACAAACTCTTTCTAATTATCAACTTATTTTCTAGACCCTTCTGTATTCAGTATTTCTTGTCAATAAAATGTGTCTGTCTTGTTGATTATCTTTTCTCTTTGATGGTGTCCAGTCGTTATGCTTGTTTCCTTTCACTTCGTAGATCGTTTCAGCTTATTTTCTACAATAAACTTTTCAAATTGCCCATCTTTTTTTTCACTTCTTTCGCAATGAGACCATTTGCTGTCCGGTGTTAAGTCTTAATCCAACTAAATTCAACATATTGGCAGAATAGTTAGAGTAGTTGCTTCTCACGACAAAGGAATTGTATTATTTACCTAACATGGATACGGTCCATTCTACCCAGCTGTAAAAAAAAAACCACGAAGGTGAGCCTTAGTAATGCTAACACACTATCTCATACAGCAGTGCTACATTTACCATTTTTACAAGCTTTTATGGTCATGTCTGTTTGCGTTGACTTCTGTTCTTCTATTTTAACCAACTTCCCCATGCCCTAGAGAGCTGAAATAGTGTACACAGTCTCTACTAGTGCGACCTGTTAATCAATAAAATTGTGACGGATCCTAGACAGGTCATTCAAAAGATTGTATCGTAAGCGTAGTTTTTAAGTATATTTCCTTGTTAACCACTCAACTTCTCTATCATACTCTCGTAGACACACATTTTGTACACATCTCGGCTACCACATTTATTGACTGCCTGCTGTCTCAGTTGATTACGTTCTCATGCAAGGCTGTGTGTGCTACTAGCTATGACGGTCGTTTTGTACCGTCTACATGGAATTTATTACCTGCCTGCGTTACCTCCTGTTTCTAACGCTTCACTTAAATCGAATGAGGTTCACAGAGAGTTCTGCTACACGAGACTAACACAACAAACGTATTTGTCTGGTCAAATAAATATCCTTGTCGACTCAGCATATATATATATATATATAACTTTAAAATAAGGCGAGGCTGCAGCGGCTCTGTGGATGTATATAATGGGAAAAAAACACGAAACAAAATGTAAAAGTTGATTAAGGTTGAGTTTAATCAAAATTTAAAAATTAGTATAGTCAGATACCGCACCGAGACGAGAACACAAACAAAACCTACGTTACGACCAATAGGCCTTCATCAGGGACAACAATACTGAACTAACAAATCAACATGTAAGGAAAAAATGGTCAACTTATCTGATAGTAGACTCAGTATGTCTAAGCGATCGGTTGGGCCAGATGCTTGACTGAAAACCATTTTTAAATTTTGATTACACTCAGCCTTAATCAACTTTTACATTTACATTTTTGTCATGTTTTTCCCAATATATATCTAGCGTACTTTCATGTTTTATTTTTACTAAATAAAAAGGGACAAAATCAGTTGTTAAATTAAAAATAAAATACACGGAGAAATAATCAAAAAATATTTTTTTACGCGCAAGAAACATACAGAAAAAACAATATTTGACATAAATGAGACATCCCGAATAAGAGATAACAATTCACAGCGAATATAGTTCTATGTAAATGTTTAAACAGTTTGTGTTTTAATTTTCAAATACTTAGCTGAACACTGAAAAACAAGCGGGGGATATCGATTGAGGAGGTGACAAGATTGGGGTAAATCAGGCGCGTTTGAAAGATCTTGATTTATCTAGATGAATTCAACAGATCGATTGCCCACACGCCATTTGATCTGTTCCGGGTCAAACGTTTCGATATCCCTGCTGGCGTGCGTTGTCGAGTTGAGAAAGATTTAACACAAACTTTGTACATCCATTCATGCCTAAACTTATAGGTTTCATTCCGTTTATAGCAGCTTATATAGTTTCTGTCTTTTAAATAAACCACAGAACACAAAAATAAGTCTTAAAGGCAAATATCTACGGCCAAACGACAACCCAAACTACTTCGGAGTCACATTTGATCGGCGCATGACATGGAAAAGTCAGATCGAAAGAAACCAAAAGAGAGCCAGACAAAGAATGGCAATCATGAAAAAACTTGCTGGCACAAGCTGGGGAGCAGACGAAAGAATACTAAAGAAACTGAACACTGGAAGAGTGAGACCAGTTCTCGAGTATGGCATTGCGGCATGGACAACAGCAGCAAAGGCGAACTTTGATAACATTAGCAAACTTCAAAACCAAGCTATGAGAGTTATAACAGGAGGCATGAAGTCAACGCCAATTGCAGACATTGAAAAGATTACAAATCTGCAATCCATGACCAACAGAAGAGACTGCAGAGCCCAACAGCATGCAGAGAAACTCAGAAGACTGACAAACCATCCAATGCATCAGAGACTAAATAGATTTGGAAATGGGAAACTAAAGCGGAGATACTTTGCAGAAATAGCCTAAGCAAAGATGAGCGTAGACGCTATGAACACCGTAACAATACCAAAGTCCATTCCTACTGTACGCAAGCCCACCTGGAAGCAGCATATCATTCCGGAGGTGGTAGAAAATATACCAGGTATTGGAAACAAGAACAGCCAGACTGAAAAAGAAAGAAGAGACATAACTCTGAGGTACATAACGGAAAACTACCCAAGCATGGACTGGACCCATGCATACACCGACGGATCTGTAACAAACACAACACAGAACGGAGAGGCAGGGGTATTTCTGAGCCTACCAGATGGTAGAAAAATAACACTGTCAGTGGCAACTGGAAAATTCTCAAGCAATTTCAGAGCGGAGGCAGAGGCACTGAGGGCTGCAGTATAAGCAATGCTGACAAGCGAAAGCTATGAAAGCCAGATAGTCCTGTTTACAGATGCCCTGGCCGTAGTTACAGCACTAAAAAGCCAGAAAAATACTGAACTTAATGATTTAAGAGCAGTACTCTGTCAACTATGCCAGCAGTCTGCACCAAAAAGAGTAGTGGTACAGTGGGTTCCATCCCACGGTAACATCTAAGGCAACGAGGAGGCAGACAGACTAGCAAAAGAAGGTGCAAGACTACCACAACCAGATTCTAGTGTGACCTACGATGAGTCCAAAAGGCTTATTAGGGCCAGATACATGGCCAAATGGGAAACAGAACATACTGGCTACACAAAACTGATGCCTATTACCAGTTGAACAGAAGAGAGCAGGTCGTGGTCTTCAGACTCCGCACATGCCACAACAGACTGAGGTACCACCTATTCAATAAACTGAAGATAGGTGGCACTGACGAATGCACATGTGGTACAGGGAAAATAACCGCTGAACATCTACTGCAAAACTGCTTGATATACGAGGACCAGAGAAAGCACATTTGGCCATCCCCAGTGGCAACACTAGACAAGATCTATGACAGTGTCGACAGCCTCAGGATGACCGCTGCTTTCTTCGAACCGAACAAATACAAGTTGACGTCTGACAGCGTACGAAGAAGAAGATATAGTTTCTGTGACCGCTTGTGATTTCTGTTTTTTTTCAAGAATATCAATCCAGTAATGTGTAAAAGCTGTTGTAGAACAGGCATCAAGGAGAGAACATATCTTTTTATCGCCTGCGAAATGGGTTAATAATAATAATAGCCATTTCTCGCAAGCGATTACGACAACAGTCAGACATGTTGCGCTGCACCTCACCGGCGAATCTGGATGTGGCTGTATAGCCAAATCCTGCCACAGACAACACTTTCACATATGCATCATATAATCTGAAGGTTTGACATGCGGGTGTCAGTTGTTTTGTCTTTTCGCACAATACATTTTCTCCGTGCCTCAGAGATCGTATGCTGTCTCGGTAATGTGGCGTCTGTAATCTGGCGACCCTGTGTCAGGCATTCCTATGAGTTTACATCGATGCTAAAGTGTGTCAAGAGATATTTTGAGGGAGTCTTTGAAGCGCTTCTTGTGTTCACCGACCAGGCAGGCCAGGCCCTCTTTCAGTTCACCATACGTTAGTTTTGGGGGGAATCGGTGGTCTGACATGACGTGGCCGGCCCACCTCATCTGGGTCTTCTGCAAGATTATGGATGATCGGCATTTTGGCCTTGGTGAGGATCTCGATGTTTGGTACCATATCACGTCATTGTGTTCTCAACAATCTACAGAGGCAGTTTGTATGGACGTGCCCCCCCCCCCCCCCCCATCATGCTTGATGTGCATAGTCCACGTCTCACTGCACAGAGAATAATGGTGAGGACTACAACTCGGTAGATATTGAGTTTCGTATCAAGGCTTAGACCTCTCTGATCCCACACGCTGTTGCGCAGCCTCCCAAAAAACAGCACTAGCCTTGGTGATTATATTGCTGACCTCAGAGTTAATGGTAGTTTCCTTGTAGAGAGCAAAATGGGTTATTCAATCTGTTAATCCCAGGTCATGTGGTATTGTTTCTTTCAAATGTATCTTCGCACTCTTAAGACTTTTGGCCGTTGTAAATGGTACTATTTACAGTGCCATGTGTTGGAGAGTCTTCTATTTATAAGGCTTAGACCGATGTGTTATTTATCTCTTGCGACATGCTCGAACAGTGGCAGTGTGTCTATTCTCGTCTCTTTCACTTGCAGACGACCCTCGAAGAAACTACTCTGGCACTGAGAGTAGACAGGAGTCGAGATGAACACATCTTCTTTTTCTTCGTCGTTCGTCCTCAGATCAAGGTCCGGTTTTTCTTACAAAGGACACTGTTGCGCGTAAGACTGTTTTATCTGTATACAACTTTTGCCTCATATCTGTCTCGAGAGGCCAGTATTGTTCTCTCTCTTCCTGCATGAGCATGCAGCTTTGTAGGATGTGTTCCACGCTCATGGTATGCACCCACATGGGCATCTCTCATCAGTACCAAGTTCTCATTTTGTTGTAAAAATTACACTTGAGTTTAATTTTGCCTAGTTCTCAGTTTGAAGAAGACGACTTGCTCTGTTCTAGTTAAATCAAAGTATTTTCTTCTCGGAAGTGGACGTGTTGATCATCAGTTTACCGCTGAAATTGGCTTTACTTACGGTCATGGCCTCCTTTTACATGATGCCCAGTTCTGTTTGTAGAGGAATGTGTGCCCTCAAAAAATGCCCGTGTTGACATTCAAAGCAAAAATAGTTTAGAGAGAACCAATGTGAGTTTATATAGTTTTGAATGTTCCAAAAGAAAGAAAACGTCCAAATAGTTTGAGGCAATAATTGAGGCTCTTGTATTGCAGTTAAATAGGAGAACGGGATAACTTTCGTGCAAACAAAGATGAACAAATAATTGGTTCTCATCATACGAAGGCTGAAATGAAGCAAAATGAAAATGTTTAACATTACAAATATAAAAGGTCAAAACTCTGGATACATCCGACAGGAGCCTGGATTTAAAAGAATAAGACAGCAGTAACCTTCCAGACACGTCGTGAAATACATCTAAGGAAGGTTGTTCATGGGATCACCAACCTCATGTCAAACCATTGCGATTGAAGCCGCCACTTGAGTTGCCGTGGTTATCATTGGCTCCTTCCGTCTTATCAGACGATAGTAGTTTTGAAAAAAAAAAGTTTGCAACTGCAGTCCATGACGGAAACGAATGTGACTCGTAAGACCAATCCGGGCAGAGAAGCGTTTTCCACAGTGTGTGCAAGAAAAGTCAGGACAGTTTGCGGCATCACATGGTGTGGCGTGTCTTCCCAAACGCCGAGTCCCTATCTCACCAGCACCACCACCTCCCCCCCCCCCTTAAGTCTGCACGCCATGCTTAATCCTGCCCTTCCATGTAACACGATCCATGGCTACCTGTTCCCACGATTCCAAACCGATGCCCGCATTATTCACAGCTCGCCTGCACACATCCCCGCACCGATACAGCAGCCGGCCCCGAGACCCCACCCCCACCCCTCACCAACTGCAATTCCCCACAGAGAAAACACTTTGGCACTCTGCCATCACCCATCCTCCGAATGTATCCCAGCCATCGGAACCATTGAAAGACTAAGCATGGAAAAGATTGTGACAGTGTCTGTCCTCTCCAACACATCTGGGTCGGTGATCACGTCTTGCTACCCAACCCCCAGGATTCTGTGCAGGCACCTCATGTGCTCTGGGTACAGACTCCCAGTTAATAAGCTTTGTATATTGGTGACCCCATGCTTCACTTTAAGCGAAGAGACAAATCAGACCGTATTATAGTAATGTAGTAACAATATAAAGTACAAGACAAAAGCGATAGATGAAAACATTAGTACGTAGATTGAAAAGCTATATATATATATACAAACATAAATCAAAAAACATCAAATCAAGTCACACATCTTGATAAATAGCCTTTTAGTTTAGTTGAAAGATTTACTCAATAACCAGTTTCTTGTTTGACATCTGAAAGACACATTTTCTTCTGTGTCAATGTCTTTACGCTTTTCTATTCGTAATGAAATTGCTACACGATATCTTTACCGACCACCTTGAAAAGTGATCGAGAGCGAACAGAAATAACATAACATCATTTAAATTGAAATATTCCCAAATGAGTTTCACAAATTCACGTAGCCAAACTGAATTTCCATGACAGGATGTTCATCTTCTTAGTATACTTTTCAAGCTCATCAATAATATATGCAATTTTGATATCTTCTTATTTCACCAATAATGTTACGGTTACCATGGTTTTGTTTACCTCCCCTTCTTTCACACACACACGCACGCACGCACGCAGGCAGGCAGGCAGGCAGGCAGACAGACAGACAGACAGACATATATATAGAGAGAGAGGCAGAGGCTATGGCCTAAACGCATATTAAACCGTTTGCTGTCATTCTTGTCGTTTGTGGATGAGTGATGAGTTGTGAGAAGTCTCGTGATTTGTTCAGGAAGGTTTTCTTCAATATGTATGCAGTTTTGTTCTTGAAAATCTATAAACTGGTCCTGATAACTTTGACTTACATGTTACTATTTTCTTGTTGTTGTTGTTGTTTTAACTTAACTTAACGTCTCTATACTGGTTTAGAAGGCTTTGTAAAGTCTGTATGCAACCAGTTTATTTTACATTCACTTGATCTTTGATTTAAAAATAGCTATACGCATCTAAACTATTCTTGAATGCATTAATTGACCCTGACTCCATTATTTCCTTTGGCAATGCATTCTAAGCATTCACCAGTCTATGACTATAAAACGATTTTCTGGTATATAATGTGGTATTATCATGCTCTCTGCTCATCAACATATAGTAACAACTTATATTTAGAGAATGCACGACGTCTAGGAAGAGAACTGAGATAGTAATTCCACCTGAAACTTAGTGCAATCAAGCCTCCTACACATTGTCTCCGACTGCAGTGAATACTGTGAGACTTCTAACCTTTTACCTTTAACCTGTTTTCTCCCTTCTCGACAATATTAATATGTATATATGTTTTATATATTGTTATGCGGCCAGTAATGACTACTGTTATTTGTGGCTGTAAAGTGATGAAGTCGGGGCTAAAGATACAGCAGTAAATGAGCAGACATAAGTCAACTACTTAATTTAACTTAACTAAACTTAACGTCTTTATACTGGTTTAGAAGACCCTGCGGAGTCTGTATACAACCAGTTACATTTACATCACCTTGCTCTAAAAGCTATGCGCGTCCAGTTTATTCTTAAATGCACTGTCCCTGCCTCCACTACCTCCCCTGGCAATGCATTCCAAGCAGACACCACTATCTGACTAAAAAAATATGTCCTAATACTGTAGCTGCCTGCCTACGGCCAGTTCAGTAAACGATAGCTGACCAAGCCCCTTTTCATTTTTCAAATACCGGCTTTGGAAACAGATTACACTTGGGTAGTATAGTTGACAGACTTGGGATCGCAGAGGGATGGCAAACTCAGTCCCCAAAAAAATTTCCTGCTGAAACAGGATATGTCGTGCCGAAAGACGCAGATATGACAGCCTTCGTGTAAGCTTCGGTGCAACGACAAAACGCCTATTTCATGACGAACGCTGAAGAAGAAATGTGTACGTCTAGTGCTAGCCTTACGAACACCCTTTCCTCGGTGGCTTGATAATGAGTCTTCTTCTTTTTCTTCTTCTTCTCCTTCTTCTTCTTCTTCTTCTTCTTCTTCAACTAGATTGTATCCTACTAGTTCTTCTTCGATCCTTAATCAATCACTGGGGATTAAGATGCTGAGCACCGCATGAGCTGCAGTGGTGAGCGACCCATAGCTGAGCGTCAGGACCGGCGAACCAGAGCTGTCAAGACCCTTCTACACCTCCTAAGGAGAAGGGATTGAAGAGGGAATGCTAACCCGGTACTCAAAAAATGCTTGCTGAAGTCGGATGTGTTGGACAGAAAGGTGCAATTATCGCAGCCAAGCTGTAAACTACGACACTCCGAACATTCCACAACATTCCACCTCACCCGGTACACTGCCATCCTTCATGCTATGCCCCAGCTGTAAGGGCACCAACACAATACCTCTACATCACCCTGTCCACTGCCAGCTTCCATGTGCCCTAGTTCTTCATTTAAGTATATATGGTTATTCGCCGCCTTAGGTCTGCCACTCTTTCCTCTTCCCTCTGATCTATCTGTCATTCATACTCTGGTGATAACACCAGGTTCTCTAAGTAAGACATGGCTGATCCATTTCCAGCACTGGTCGTGTTATGATGGCGTACAGATTTCCTTAGCTGCTTTGATCCAACAGTTCCTAGAAGGGGGGGACCAGAAAATTCAACGAATCGTCCTTAGGCAGGTTGTGTGGAAAGATACATGTTTGAATATTTATTTTTCTGTTACTCTCCAGCGCTCTGCACCGTACAGAGACATATAAATAATGCAGCTCTTGTAACTGATTCATGTTTGTATATAGATCTATATTGGCCTACCACACTTTTCTTCTTCTTTTTGATTCTAAGAAAGCTATATTTGGATGCTTTCACGAATATATGTCATAACCATCTCGTCTTTCACTCCACGGTTCCCTGGTGTATTGGTTTCTGACGTGTTCTCTGTGACACGTTTGTCATTACTTGAGACTATTTGATACGTTGGATCATACGGTTTTTACAACAACAAAAATTGGGATTGCTCGATAATACCAAGAATTGTTGAATGAAGCGTAAATCTTTTATGAGTCTGCGAGATTAGCGATCGATGCTTACAGAAGATGAAAGCTGTCACTAACATCTACAAGCGAGCCAGTGTGCACTAACCACACGCAGAGGTTGACGAGATGGCAGGCTGTAGAGATACACTTGATTGAGGATGCAAATATCATAGCAGATATTGCTGTCGTGGACAAAATGTTAGAGACTTTATTGTACTCAGCTTTTTATGAGATAGGATGTACATCTCCCTACCTTACCATGTTTTTTCACCTCACTGTGAGCTATGAACTCATTAACAGGTCGACTTTAATGCTAACCCGGTACTCAAAAAATGCTTGCTGAAGTCGGATGTGTTGGACCGAAAGGTGCAAATATCGCAGCCAAGCTGTAAACTATGACACAACGCATTCCGTTCTCTGGACTACGTTCTGCTACTTAAGCCCTTTCAGGGTTTGGTAGTGGGATATTAAGAACGAACGAAGAAGAAGAAGAAGGACGATTTCCGTAACATTTCCAAAGAATGGCGATGGTTACAGCGAATGTCAAACAAATAGAAGATTTCTGGTAGTTCACCTGTGTAATCTCTCTACTAAGTATTTCTCCAGTGTTACCATACGTCTTCTACCAGTGTATGTTTTCATTCTAAGCCCTGAAACATCTGATGATTTATCAGGTTTCAGAAATATGTTTAGGGCTGTTTTGTAATATTTCTCTTGTATTTTGTTATTTCAAAAATGCCATATGTTTTTGCAGTTGCTCTGTGGAAGTTCTATCTTCTTCTTTTTCGTAGTTCGTTCTCAAACTCCCGCTACCACGCTCTGAAAAGGGCTTTGCTAGTAACAGGATGTAGTCCGGAAAATAGAATGCGTTGTGTCGTAGTTTACAGCTTGACTGCGATATTTGTACCTTTTGGTCCGACACATTCGACTTCAGCAGGTACCAGGTTAGCCTTTCCTCTTCTATCCCTTCTCCTGGGCCAGTCTGCTCTGTTGCAGTCTGTTATCCAAGATCATCGTGTGGAGGCGTAGAAGGGTCTTGTCAGCTCTAGCTCGCTGACCCTGGCACTAGCAGTCAGCTATGGGTGCTGACCCTGACGCTAGCAGTCAGCTATGGGTCGCCGGCCCTGACGCTAGCAGTCAGCTATGGGTCGCCGGCCCTGACGCTAGCAGTCAGCTATGGGTGCTGGCCCTGACGCTAGCAGTCAGCTATGGGTCGCCGGCTCTGACGCTAGTAGTCAACTATGGATCGCTGGCCCTGACGGTAGCAGTCAGCTATGGGTCGCCGGCCCTGACGGTAGCAGTCAGCTATGGGTCGCCGGCCCTGACGCTAGCAGTCAGCTATGGGTGCTGGCCCTGACGCTAGCAGTCAGCTATGGGTCGCCGGCCGCCGGAGCTCATGCACTGCTCAACATCTTGATTCCCTGAAGTTATAGTAAACTATATAAACGATAAATCGGGAGGGAGTCTGATCGTCAGAAGCCGTCTCTTTGTCGAGCAACTGTTTCGACGATTTAACCAACACTCTAAATAAGGATAATGAAAGGAAGAGTAACGAGGGCTCACATAGAATAATGAAAGGAAGAGTAACGAGGGCTCACATAGGATAATGAAAGGAAGAGTAACGAGGGCTCACATAGGATAATGACTTACAACTATCGTCCCCATATTACTTTTTTTTATTTATTTTTTGTTTAAGTGTTTGTCTCACTAGTTTCTACTGGCGGAGGCGCGCCTATTCAACTCCAGACCGTAGTCAATTTGGGCGATATTAAAACGCATAAACCAGTGTCACCCATCCTTATATATGCAAGCTTGGAGCCCTTTAAAAGATGGGTGGTTTTTCCAGTTTTTAAGTTCATAAATAAGCTACTTTCTAGTTTTCCAGTCTAAGTAAAATTATTTCCCATTTTTTCAAGTAACAAATAAGTATATTCCTTAGTTTTGTATTCATTTTTGACCATTTTATTTATCCAACCCCCATTATCCATTTCATCTAAAGATCAGTATTGCGATCTGAAAAATCCCGAACCAACTAGGAACCGATCCCCGATCGGTCGGCTTGGAAGTCAGTTCACTAACTTCTACGGTACCTCGGCTCTCATGATATATCACACCATCATACATCCTGCATGCCCGATAATTATCTGGTCCCACTCAATGTTTTCAACCTACTAATGTTCTATATACTTTTGGCACACACCCTCTCCTACTACAATATCTTCCTGGGTGGACGCCTACCATTGCCGCTCCGTTGCTACGTCGCTAGATGAAGGTGGATCTACGCATGGAAACGATGACGACCCAGACGGGCAATTATGTACCTCCATTTACCCCTAGAGACAATGGACGAGGCAGATACATACATTGTAGTTTTTAAGAAGAATCCAAGCGCTTGCATTCACGACCAAACTGACCAGATAGATATATGTAGTCCAATCACGCTCCAGTCTACCTGTCTGTAAAAGGATACTTCTGTGTCAGAGTTAGTGAAGGCAAGGTAATCAAGAAATAATTTAGCCACCATAACTCACACAAACTCAGCCTCGTACAACAACATATTTTGTTCTCATAACAGACTGACTCCCTTCTTTGAAAACAGAAATAATGCAGCGAACTTTATATTATTTTAATGTGTAACAAACGATGTTATATATATGGGCGGCCTCCTGGAATTTCAGTTTCAATTGCCAGCCACTCCATTTGTTGTTGTTGATTTCCTCCTTATGTGTATGTTTTTGCCTTCTTGTTGTTGTCTCTATAGACTGATCTCGTGATGTCTAGGGCTGCCAATAAGCCTTATTGTATCCTGTATCAGACATATCAATCCATCAAAGTGAGAAAAAAAAAATATGTATGTGAATAATATGGCTTTCTACAAGAAGAAGTCTGCTGATCTTGCACAATTTGTATCTCTAATATTGGCGGCAGAGATGTGCGAATAATTAAGAACACGAATGACAAAGGTGCAAGGTATGGTTCCTGCAATCTTTACTTTCCAGTTTACCTAGCTGTAAGTAGGTACCTGGCATACAACCAGGGAAGTAAATCTCAACGAGGAAAGTAACTGGTCACCCTACCACATTCAAACTGTGGCTTAGTGTACTGAGGTCTCTAACAACTTCAATCTCGGACATTAGTGTAAATAATATGGAGAGGGAGGACGGCGTGGGCTAGTGGTTAAGTGACAAGGCTCACAAACCGAAGGTGCTGGATTCAATCCCCATCACAGTATCGGCCCTTACCCATGGGAAGCAAATCCTTAGAAAATGCAGGAGGAAGTAGACACTTACATAAAATGCAGGCCGAAGTCGGATGCACTATGTGGAAGGTGCAAAATAAAAACCGCAGTGCAACGCACACCGCCTTGGGGAATAGATAAATCAGACGAAAGCACACAAAAAAAAACAACAAACAATGGTAGAAAGCTTGACTTACTATTGTCAACAAACTATAGTTTTATCCTTCGTATTTCCATCTTAGAGAGCATGGGTTCACCTCTGTAGTTTGTCATGTACTGAAAGTTGCAGCACAGCAAATTGTATGTTCTTGAGTGGTGCTTTCCGTAACAATTTATTAAACAGGGGTGTAGGGGTTGCCGTAGGGGTGTGAGGTGTTAGCGATGTCACATTTCAAAGGCTCGGCTATATGAGGGCGGTAGTCATCTCCTCTCCCTCGCCGCTTTTACTTCCCAGACTGAACCGGTACCTATTTAAGGCTGGGTCGACCCAGGGGCCATTGCGGTCTGTAAAAAAACACTACCGCCTCAACTGGGAAATGAACCCAGGACCACTCAGATGCGAAGCCGGTGCGCTAACCACTGCGCTACACGGTTAGATGGTATATAGCTATAACACTAAATTAGCTAGTAAACATAATTACGTATATGAAACTAAAATTCTTTAGCTAAATCAAACAACACAATGATCTATAACTGGAGGGTGTTGTACTTGGCAAGCGAGGCAGAAACAGACCAATGAGATGATGGACACAGAGTACTGAACGGGTTCTGACGATGACAGCGACAGAGCTGGCCAAAGATTGAGAATCTTACAGATCGGCTGTTTCGAGATCGATATTCTGCATGCTATATGATGATATTCATGAGATGGTATGCCAGATACATCGGATCATATCAAGCAGATATAATGATGATATTCACGAGATGGTATGCCAGATATATCGGATCATATCAAGCAGATATATATGATGATATTCACGAGATGGTATGTCAGATATATCGAATCATATCAAGCAGATATGTTCTGATGATGCAATCTTAATGGGGTCTATTTTTAATGTAAAGGTAGCTCTGTATAATACATTTCAAGGGGAAATATAGACCATTGTATGAGGTCTCAGCAGTTCCGTTCCCGGCTGTTTCGGCTTTGCTGACTAGACAAAGGTCCCTTGTCAGATATGAATGTACAGTTAGATAGACTGAAGCGTACTGCTGTCCTACGAGAGAGACACGCGAGCATGCCGTTCTGGCGCTCAGAATCTAGAACGCAAAGTTAAAATGGATCATCTGGAGTCTTTGGTATTGTAGTGACAGAGTATTACATAAAGGTCTTAACTTTACATATCAAAAGGGCAGACCTAGTACACTGCAGGATTAACGTAGCTTGAACGTTTGTAAAGTAGGTATATAGGTTAAGTGTGTCTGAGTGGTATAGTGCTGAGTTCTCATGGTAAATGTACCGAGTTCGATCTCCGTTGTCGGCGATCTCCAGTTAACCCAGCTGTAAATAGGTGTGCGGCTTACTGGTAGAAAAGGATCGACAGCGCCGACGGGAAGTGGCCATCTCAATTATTTAAAAGTTGAGGTCCAAGTGCAATTAACACTTCATTCCCGACAGCAGTTTCGGTTATGACCTTAACATTATTGTTTAACCACTCGAGGGAGACACTATTATACTAAAATAGGATCCTGCTGCTGTCAAAATTATTATTGGAGTTGGCGGTTATAAATTTTGTGTTGGAACTAAATTATTGGAGTTGGCGGTTATAAATTGTGTGTTGGAACAAAATTCTTTTTATTTCAATAAATTCTTCAAATGTAACGCAAGCTCTTCTCGCTTGTGTATTTGCACTTTGCAATCATTATTCACTCCTATTGCTACTAAGATGAATGAATGATATAAATGATTCTTCGTTTTTTAGAACTTTTCTCTCGCTATCATTATCCACACCTCCTGCATTGCATATATTGCTACAAAAAAATATATGAATGATTCCACGTATTGTATGACTGTGTCTCGTAATGAAATATGATTGTCATTAGTTTGATTTGTTATCATTATGTCAAAACGTCTTACTCAACGAAAAGACTGGTCCGGGTTGTATGGGTGTACAAACTATTGTTATGCTCTCATTCCAATAACGCATGTTCGCTGGATATATTTAAAGGTATCGGGAATAAACACTGATTGTCCCTGCCGTCTACGCGTAGTGTACGGGTAAGATTGTTATATTTTACCCTTTACCCGAGTGGTATGCGGGGTCTTTGTGTATGATAGGGACAAAAATAACACAACTGCCTCGCAGAAAGCCTGTCGTAAGAGGCGACAAACTGTGTGACATGGCATAACACCGGCCATGGTTAGGTGGTGTGTTTAGAGCAGCATAGATGGGGGGCTAACAGGCTGCGGGTCTACTTTGCTTAGTATTTTAGTCTATTGAGATGGATTCGCACCTCGGTTAACCACCCTCTGTAAGCGCTTGTCTCAACGCAGCGGGGAATTAAGCTACTCGAGCTTAGTCCGCTAGACAGGAAACCCTACTTCTGGCTACATCCAGCTCTTATCAGAGCTGGGACCTGCACAGGAGCAACTGCCCCTGTAGAAGTACAGGTCCAGTAGGAACCCTGAACGAAATAAAACCTAAGCCTTACAGGGGTGTTGCATCCATATGCCTTTTTGTCGTCTTCTCTTATTCCTTGTTCACTCCCGCCGGAGTTCACTACAGATTCTTCTTTTATAGATATTGCACCAAATAACTTTTTATGCTTTTGCAGTGGTGGTTTCTGTAACAATTTGTTTAACGCGATAAAGTTGCTAGTGCACTGCACAACTCTGTTTAGCCGTCGTTCACAATATGCATGGAGATACAATTAGCTTGCTCTCTCCTCCGCGGTAAACGCCGGGATCCAATCAGTATCATCGCCATATGCGTCTCAGTCTCTATAGACCATGCGCGTGGCGCCCTGTGCGTTTTGCGCCCAGCTCTGTCTCCTGTATTTAGACAATGTCTGCAAAGGCCGATCCGCGAGTGACAGTCTCTGCCACAGATCGTACAACCACGCTGAGGAGGCTGGTTTAATTGGTTGTTCCTTTATATCTTCAGTCTTTCTATTTTCACTGCAGTCAGAATGCCTCTTCTACGAGGGTCAGCAGTCACTATACCCCCTCCAACTGACTATCTCTAAACATCTCGATCCTGAGCATTTTTTCCCAAGCCCTCGGATGGAATGTTGCATGATTTCATGTCCCTGTTGCATACGTCCTTGAATCGCAGTGTGGGACAGCCGATTCTTCTAACTCCAATGGTTAGATATCCATAAAGGAAATTTTCTTTGGCAGCCTCTAATCTTCCATGCGATAAACATGCCCCAACTATAGAATACGTCGCTGGCTCAACATCGAGTACATGCTGTGAGTGTTTGCTTTCTGTAAGACCGTATTATGTGGCACTCTCTTCCCACCCAATCCCCAATATACGATGTAGACACCTCATGTGAAAGGTGTTGAGCAGCCGTTCCTGTTTAGTGTTAAGTTTTCCACGTCTCGCTTCCATACATGAGAGTGCCAAGAACGCAGGTCTGATAGACCCGGACCTCGGTGTAGTGAGACAGCACAGTGTTCTTCCAGGCTCTCTTCGTCAGGCGAGCCATGTCGATAATTTCCCTGCCAAGCCTACTGCCTATCTCCTTCTCGAGCGAGGGATTTTTGCTGATGGCAGACCTCCAGGTAAGTGAAACTGTTGACAACCTTCAGAGTGACGCCATTAGTCTTTATGGAGGTCCTAGTGGTAATGCCCTGTGCGCAGACCTTTGTCTTTTCCAGGCTTATGGTGAGACCAAACTGCTGGCCTCCATCGACGAATAGGTCTCTCAGCCTCTGCATGACCTCATCACTATTTGTCACTAGAACTGCATTATCCGCAAATAGCATCTCCCTAATGAGCACCATCCTCACCTTGGTCCTCGCACGCAGTCGGAACAGCTTAAACAGCCGCCCAGCTGACCAGGTATGCAGATAAACACCGTCCACAGACGTGTCATAAGCGTAGGATAGAAGCATGGAGAAGAACATCCCAAAGAGGATCGGCGCGAGCACACATCCCTGCTTCACTCCACTCTTGATGGGAAAAGTGTTTGAAGATGATCCGTCGTATAGATCCGTCATATCAGTGTGAAAAGAAATTATCATGCTACTCAGTTGGGGGGGGGGGGGGGGGGGCAGCCGATCTTCTCTTCTCGAGGAGTTCGAATAAACCCTTTCTACTAACCAAGTCGAAAGGCCTTGGTGAGGTCTAGAAACATCATAAAGAACGGCTGGTCTTGTTGTCTGCACTTCTCCTGGATTTGACGAAGAGAGAAAATCATATCCGTTGTTGATCTACCTACTCTGAAGCCACACTGGTATTCTGGGTACACCATGTCCGCGAGCAGTCTCAACCTGTTTAGTAGCGTACGGGCGTAAACTTTGCCTACAACACTCAGGAGCGAGATCCCTCTATAATTATTGCAGTCCTCGCGGTCACCTTTATTTTTGTAAATAGTCACAATGATGGCGTCACGCATATCTTGGGGAACCGCACCTTCCGCCCAGCAGAGTCATAGAAGGTCAAACATCGGCTGAGCTGGCACTGATTTCTCGCATTTGATGGCTTCAGGTGGGATACCATCTCCTCCTGGTGCTTTGCCATTTGAGAGGTAGTTGATAGCCTTATCAAGCTCATCCAGAGTAGGTGGTCTATCAAGTTCTTTCATAATGGGCAGGATCTGTAGCCTGCACAATGCCTCATCAGTGACCCGTGAGTAGAGCTCAGATACAATACAGAACAACAATCATTTAGTAAAAATGTTTGACTGTCTGTCTGACCTGCTGGTCGTCTGCATTACTGCTTCATTGTAATACCAGCCCTCTTTCCATGTCTATGTCTGACCTGTGTGTCTTGTGCCTTTCTGAATGTCAGACCAGCTCACTTTCTCTCATCTGCCTGTCTGACCTGCTGGTCGCTTTGCCTCACTGCCTCTGCGTCCAACCCTTCCTCGGTCCACGCCTGTGTCTGACCTGTGTGCCTTCTGCCTTACTGTCTCAATGTAAGACCAGCCCACTTTCCCTGTCTTCCTGTCTGACCTGCTGGTCGCTTTGCCTCACTGCCTCTGCGTCCAACCCTTCCTCGGTCCACGCCTGTGTCTGACCTGTGTGCCTTCTGCATTACTGTCTCAATGTAAGACCAGCCCACTTTCCCTGTCTTCCTGTCTGACCTGCTGGTCGCTTTGCCTCACTGCCTCTGCGTCCAACCCTTCCTCGGTCCACGTCTGTGTCTGACCTGTGTGTCTTGTGCCTTTCTGAATGTCAGACCAGCTCACTTTCTCTCATCTGCCTTTCTGACCTGCTGGTCGCTTTGCCTCACTGTCTCTGCGTCCAACCCTTCCTCGGTCTATGTCTGTGTCTGACCTGTGTGCCTTCTGCCTTACTGTCTCAATGTAAGACCAGCCCACTTTCCCTGTCTGTCGTCTGACCTGCTGGTCGCTTTGCCTCACTGTCTCATTGCCTCTGCATCCAACCCTCCATCGGTCCATGTCTGTCTGTCTGACCCTGGTCGCCTGCCCCTCTGCCTGTGCGTCCGACCCTGCCCTTGTCCTGCCAGACTTGTCCTATGTTTTAGTTTATACGTACATGTTTTTCTAACCGCCCGTCTCTCATTCTGTCTGTCACATTTGCACGCCTGTCTGGGGACACTTGTTTACTCCAGCGGCCTGTTTATTTTTCCAACTCCAGTTAAAATTAAGATAGGGTGTCACGTGAACAATACGGATACTGGGATATTTGCGCAAGAGTAAAAAACAATCTTCACGGACGATAGAGCTCAATTAACGTTTAGGTAATGGCAGAACACCTGCGCGTGGCATGATCAAAGCTGTGGTGTTCCGTTTCCCAGACGAGTTAAGTGAAACAGCCTCGTTGTAAAGCTGATCCTGACCTGTGTGCGACAGTCGCAATGATCTGTATTCGTTCCGTTTATTGGACACCACAAACGGGTGTGCACGAACAAAAGAACTGCTAACCGAGGACAGATAAACAAAGCTACACGTTTTGGAAAGTCGAATTTGCACAACAAATTATGTGCCGTGCTTGTACGGAAATGTTGTTGATGATTAGGGAGGGGAAGGGGTTTGGACTTGAGAAAAAAAACAGGATCTCAATCATGTCATCACATACATAACCGTCATTATAGCCACAGTAAAATTAGAAGCAGTTACAAACAAAATCACCGCTCTCTGATCAACTCTGGACGGATTACGTAGCACACCCGCCATGTTTTCAACGGTCTGCTGAGGAAACTATGAGTCGGAGGATAATGAAATTTTGCAAACTTGACGATTGGTATATACTGTTTACATCAGAAGTGACGTCATCATACTCACCGTACCTATGTTTACTTGGGGCAGTAGGTCCGGTTTCATTTGAACACGCCTCGTATATAGATAGATATGTCATTCCACTCCACTTGTGGGCGGTCGGAATCGGATTGACATTTTTTCACATGCTCAACCAACGACGTATCCCTGGAGTCCGCTAACAAGACCTACTCACCAACAACGAGGTATCCCGTCAGACACAACTCGAAAACATTTCTTCGACCATGTGATATTCGACCATCGCTTATACCTAAAATACCTTGGGTGAAGAAAATAATAAATAAAGCCATCTTGCAAGATCTAAGTGTCGAAGAGAATTGGCTTTTAAATACCGTAATGTCTCGGAAACTGCGGTTTTTCGGCCACATCAAGCGTCATGACGGACTGGAGAATGCAGTTCTGGAGGGCATTGTTCCCGAAGACACGGTAGAGGTCGACCAAGGCATAGATGGACACAATACGTCAAGAAAACGCTTAACATGAACGTGGAGCAGGCGGATAGACTGACTGTTGATCGAGATTATTATCAAAATGCTGTGACGAGAGCGACGTTCTATCAAGAACAAGATACATGATAATGATGTTTGTATGTATATATAAAATGTGTGTGTCTATTGGGCTTTAGTAAGCATCAGACAATGTTTGTTGTTTGTTGAAGATTTATTTGCTGTGGCTCATCTCCTCTCAGTGTATTCTTAGCTTGAAACCAGGTCTCTGTTGAAAGCTAATGATGATTGATGAAGCGGATGCTATCTCGCGAGACGGCATGACTTCTAAATGTGAAGGAAAGAAGAAGACCGATTTCACAGCGCAAGTGTCCATGCGTCCTTCAGGCAACGTGCCTAGCTGTGTTATCGATCACTTCCTACAACTGTATCTATGTTGTCTGTGTATCTCATTACTTCAAGTACTCGCTTCAAAACATACATGCAACATATCCACAAAGCCGCGTCCCGTAGCGGAAAATGTATTTGTGGTTTGTTTCAGTTATCTATTCTTCCGTGTTTCATCCTCAAATCAAGGTTTCTGTTTCTGTTTCTCTCACAAAGGACACCGTTGTTTGTCAGACAGTTTTATCTCCTTACAGCTTTTGTCTCTCTTCTGTCTTGCGAGGTCAGTATTGTTATGTATGTTCTTATGTGAGCGTGAAGCTTTGTAGGATGTGTCCGACGGTCATGATATATTTCCCACGTGGACACCTTTCTGTCTCAATCTTCATTTTGTTGTTGACCCAGTTTTCATTCCGAAGATGACGCCATTTGGTTTTAGATACTCAAAATGTAGACAGAACGCACTGACAATGAAAAATAGTTTGTAGATAGAATAACTGAGTGATTTGACCTTTCCCTCTAAGTGAAGCAATGAACAATAGTTTGAAGATAGAATAAATGAATGATTTGTCCTTTCCATCCAAGTGAAGCGAGGGAAAATAGTTTGTAGATAGAATAAATTAATGATTTGTCCTTTCCCTCCAAGTGAAGCGATGAAAAATAGTTTGTAGATAGAATAAAAGAATGATTTGTCCTTTCCCTCCAAGTGAAGCGATGAAAAATAGTTTGTACATAGAATAAATGAATGATTTTTCCTTTCCCTCCAAGTGAAGTGATGGGCCACCACTACAGCTGTCCCCTCTTTTATAAAACCTCTATCCTAGTACTTCCAGTGGCGGTTTCAATATAAATAGTTTTACATGATGAGGCTACTAGCTCCATACACAACCCACGTAAGTCGCATTTAACGGCGTGCTTAAAATAGTGGCCCGGAAATCGGACCAGTATTTGAGTATCAGAGTGATATAATGTTCGCTACTCACGTCTTTGATCTCAGTTTATCGATCTAGCTGTAAATGGGTACCTGGCTTACCGCTAGGGAAGAAAGTGCAGCGTGGAAGGCAACTAGTAACCAGGCCTTAAAAACAAAATTAGGCCTAATACAACCAAATTTTAAACACTCCATCCCCGATAGCAGATTCAGGTAAAGGCCTACGAAATCCGCAGGGGGGGGGGGGTGTTTTGCACACGTGACCCAGAGGTTATCAACTTTAATTGCAGTCCAAGGTTCAAATCTTGTCGTTCTCACACTGGTCATATTGTGGTTATTTTTCATGGTATCATCGCTTTTCCCAGTAGACCTAGCTGTATATGGATACCTGACGAAGTCAAGTGAAAATTTCTGAGCTGACGCTCTAAAGCTACGGAGTTCGTGCTCTACCGTCGACACTTGCAGCAATGAAAGGGACCGTGTGCATAGGGGAGCGCACTGGTACATTATCAATCCTTTATTTTAATTAAATTCCTCACATATTTTAAACCGGGAGCTTCGTTGAAAAAAAAATTCCTGAGATAAGTTAGTGGTCATTCAAAAAAGTTGTCTTCTATGTGAAAGCAGCTTCAGGTGTTGGTGACGGGGATAAGATGCAAGAGCCCTGGGCCCACGACGCAGCAGGGAATGAGTTGACAGTAGCCAGAATTAGCGAACCATAGCCGACCAAGACACAGTTCGGGCTCCAAGTGATGGCCCTGGAAGGAGACTGCACCATGGTAGAGTAATAGGGATCTAAATGAGAAGACAAATTCGTTTCCTAAATATGCCGTGCTGAAACTGAATGTGTCCGCCTGAATATTTATCTTAACCTCGCTGTGAACTATAATACGATGCTACAACGCCTTTCTCAAGTCGAACATCGAAGAAGTAAGATACGTAAGAACAATAATTGTAATGTTATTATGATTCGTGGCATTATGGTCCCTCTGCATGATTTGTAGCAGCATCTGTCTACATGTTATGTTTTTTCCCCGTTCGCCTTATTTCTCTATTTTTCCAAGGCGGTGTGCGTTGCACTGTGTTTCTATTTTGCGCCTGATGGTCCAGTGCATCTGACTTTGGCATGCATTTTATGTAAGGGTCTGCTTCCTTCTGCATTTTCTAAGGGTTTTCTTCCCCGGAGTAACGGGCTGTTCCATGATGGGGAGCGAACCCAGCACCTTCGGGTTGTGAGCCGTGTCACTTAGCCACTAGACCACGCCGTCATTCATATTGTGGTCCCTATCCGCGATTTGTAGCAGCATGCATGTTCTTATTAATCAGTTCCCCTGAGCGATTAGCTCCTGGAGATACTAGATAATACTGTTGGGGGTCCTGTGGCTTTACTACACTCCTATGTCAGAAGCCAGAAATGTATCCGGATTCCTCCATACCACAGGAGGGACCGTTTGTCTACACAGAATACAGGAATAAACTGCATGTCAAATATCGATAAAACATGCCACAGACATGTCTACCCAAATGTAGCGAAGCTTATATTATGCGCTGAATAGAGGGATTGAAATGGTATGATAGGATCACTAATGTGGAACTGTTGTAAAGGCTGTACGTCAGTGGAACATGACGTCTGGAGAACGATGACGTTGATTAGATCACACGTTAAGAAAAACAGCTGATAGCATTACAAGGCAGTCTCTCTTCTGGAAACTTCAGTGTATGAGAAGTAAAGGCAGAGAAAAAATTAGTGGAGATGTGGTGGTACGTTAAATAGGTAGAAAAATAACATGTAGTCAAATATACATGCCTTGACTGGGAAACCAGGATTCATTCGATGCTTTTTGGTTGAACTCTTTTGAACTTATGTTTCTGCCGGATTCACTTCACCGTGCATGGTATATTATCTGTGCCACTGTACATGGTTGAACAGAGAAACTGAGTCAGGAGTAATTACATTTTTTACGATAACGTTCCCAAAATGGGTTGGCCAGTATGTCCCGAAACCACCTCTCGAGACTGTTGAAACCATCATCACCAGTCCTTCTAGCTACAAGTATGCCAACAAATGATATCAAACAGCTTGGTCTTACTTGGTATGTGAAAAGCTAGGAATGAAAATTGTTAGGATTGTATCATATAAATGTTTTAAATACGACGAACAAATACACTAGCTAGCTAGCATCTGTTAAGATCGGTTCCCATGCCACTATCATTTGATTCCCGTATAGATACCCCTGGCTCAAAACCCCTATTACTGAGACGTAGACATTGATGGCTAATTTTCCTAAAATTCAAGACCCCTAAAACCAACATTATGTGTAATGAACTCACCACACTGGTAAAGACATCAAATGGCATTAAAACCAATGTGATGCGCCTGGGCCGTCATTAGAAAGACCATTCGAGTTCTATCCAATCAGCGTTGTCATTTGACACCGATAATTGGTGAGTGCCAGCGACCAACTACGCTCCTGGTTTTGGCACTAGTAGGGCTCTATAAGGGACAGAGGTGCCTGTGATATTAGCTTGATCGTTGCAGATCGAATTATCTGGTTTCAGAGCATCCATCATTCGTCCATTACCAGCTGAAAACTGATCTCCGAATTAGCTTTCCATTATCCAACCCAGCATCATCCATTACGGACGGAATGTATGTCCGTGTTGACACGTCACGTGGTGTTAAATCTGTGGCATGTTTTATATGGCAGTGCAACGCCCACACACACACAAACACACACACACACACACACAAATTGTCTTATCTGTTTCAGTGTATCTTATTCTTCTACCCGGGTGTTCTGCCAAATGCATTGTGCTTTCACATTGTAGCTAACAATGTCTCTAACGTATACCCGAATTTGCGCACATTTCTTAACGCTCTGGCGCATTTAGCGATTCTTTACATTCTTATGCGTGTGCGCACATACCATAACATATCAATGTGTCTGTGCACATACCTTCGCACTTTGACACGTTGGGGCATAGGTCATAATATACTGGTACATATGTGTAAGTACTTTCATGCACTCTTGCCTTTGTGTACATTTAATCAAATACTGATGCTTCCGTGCACATCCCTTCATTATTTAACGCATTTACAAACAATCCTTTAAGTGCTTGTTCACTTGTGCCCACTCAGTTTACTAACACATCTCCCCAATCACACTCACCTGTCGCGAGCTAGCAAGCATACCTACCTCCACATGCATGCGCACATACATACACATATACACATACATACATACACACATACACACATACATACATGCATACGGACAGACAGACACACAAACACACACACAGATAGGCATACATACAGACACACATACATACATACAGTTGTAAGCCATTCTCACAAGCCTGAATTACAACACGTCTCTGAGGTGCCATGACCACCTTGTTTAGTACTCCTGGGGATACCAGAAACAGTCCCTACTGCTATAGATCATTGTCTAGTATGCTAAAACATGCTACCAAAGAGAATTCACCAACGGAGGACATCTCAGTACGAGAACTTTCAACTACTTTGGCAACATTCTCTCTCTCTCTCTCTCTCTCTCTCTCTCTCTCTCTCACACACACACACACTCACACACACATACACTCACACACACACTATCTCTCTCACTCGCTCTGTCTGTCTGTCTCTCTCTCCCTCTCCCTCTCCCTCTCTCTCTCTCTCTCTCTCTCTCACTCACTCACTCTCTCTCTCACTCACTTTGCATCACAGTTTCAAAATAAGTGAGGTCAGACATTCATTCCTCATTTCCCTGTCAAATCGGCGATAGTCGAGTGACTTAATTATTCAGACTTCATTAGCCTAAAACTAAAGGCAAACAGACCTGTGAAGGTTTGATCTCACTGGAGATTTTATGAGTGGAGTGTAGTCTTTTGTTGACGAGCTTACTCATTGAAATCAATACCTCATCAATGGATGTGCTCATTTTCAATCACAATTACACTAGTGGGGTTCTGCTGAAGGTGATTTAGAAAGTGTAAGTGTGTATAAGTATACGTACGCGTGCGAGTGTCTGTCTGTCTGTGTGTGTGTATGTGTGTGTGTGTGTATGTGTGTGTGTGTGTGTGCGTACGGGCGCAAGCGCGCACATGCATTAATGTGTGTATATCTGTGTGTAGGAAAAAAGAAAGATGGCTGCGCTCTCGGCTTCCTCCGGTGTTTGTGTCGTTTTCTGCAGTTTACTAGTTCCTGTAAGAATTATAATTTACGACTCCTTCACCAGGTGGTATCAAGAGCTGTATTCTGTGGAATTCGTGTGCTTTCGTTCGGTTATCCTGTTGTTATGCTGCATCTTGCTGAGGCTGTGCCTGGCTCAAATCGTGAGAAAACAGTCCAAGAGGGCGTTGAACGTTCCGCTTGACTGCACCACAGAATTCAGCCCAGGTTTTCACTACTCAAGAGCCTTTCTGCTTAGACTTCCTCCTGTCTCCCTCCACCGGAGGTTACACAATACCTCTCTCAACCCTGTATTCTCAGTCAGCAAGAGTCACGCTGACCCGAGGGTGGACACAATGCAGAGGGGCGAAACGCGAAGAAACAGGGAGTCAGGCATGGACAGACTAGGAAAGACGACACAAACATTGATTCAACACACACTCCTCGCGGCCCTCATCCCGAGGCTGCGGAATACTCAGCTCCACCTGGGGAGTCTGTAGGGATTTCGATCGACACACTACGCATGAACAATCCTCAGTAGTTGCACTTGGTAGTGGTCGATCGTCGCAACGGGCCGCAGACGCCTAAGCGAATATTATTATTTTATAATCTCTGTGTGTGTGTGTGTGTGTGTGTGTGTGTGTGTGTGTGTGTGTGTGTGCGCGCGCGCGCACGCGCACACACACACGCACGCACGCACGCACACACACACACACACACACACAGAGAGAGAGAGAGAGAGAGAGAGAGAGAGAGAGAGAGAGATTATAAAATAATAATATTCGCTTGTTGCGCGCGCAAAGATGCCCATATGCGTCTGTCGAATGTGTGGCCCTAAAATCACTTTCGGTGTTTGTTTACCGTTAATGACCTAGTTTTTGATCTGTTGTGGGGGAAAGAAATTCTAGATAGTATTTGTCACGACGACTGGCTAGAGCGAGATACCTTTATGCTGCATCCCTAAAAAAATTCGTCTAACGGACCCCAGCAATGAGAAAAACGGCATATTAGATGTTTTAGGACTAAACCGCTCTTCCAATGGAGCTTTGTGTCACCGTGGGAAGACAAGAGGTAGATTGCGTTTGCTGGTGCTCGTGTGTGCATGTTCTACATTTCTTGAACATTTTTTACTCACTGTCCATCTAAAATGTTAGAAGATGTTGCTGTTAAAAGCCTGCAGTGATAAATGATTGTTCGCTTCAGTTCAAATGCGATCTTCACATCGAAGATCGGTTGCAATTGATCTCCAACGTCACCTGCCTTGATGGTAAATCTGCCAGGCTTTTCCTTGTCCATCTTCTCATGTTACCCTCCCACTTATAACGTTGTTTGACAAGTTTGTCCGTCACCTTGCCCTATAGTATTGGTTTCAATAGTTGTGACCACAATATTAGAACTGTCTTGACTAGCAATTCCCTTTGCAACACTAATTTCTCCAAGACTTCCTTATATGTTTTCTTCATTTCTAGGAGATTCACCACATTCTTCTGTATATCCACATGCGAAAATCATCAATCCTTTTCTCAGTATTTACTTTGGCAAGTACTTTTCAGACGAGACTGACCAACACACCTTCAGTACAGAATGGAGTGTAGATGGGAGATCTACACTCGCTACCAGAGAGCAAAAGCAAGCTGTTCACTGTCCACATTTCCATGCAATACAGTAGATATAACAGCTAGTCACTCCACTTTTATTTGTGAGCTACTTGTTTGGATGTCAGAATGACTCATGTTGGTGACAACGTATTTGACCATTTCTATTCTGTTCAGGATTACCATTTTGTATCCTATATCCTTCGTTATTATATTTCCAAGATCCTAGGAGAAGCACTTGACCACATCTAGTGTTTTTTTTGTTGTTTTTTTTTAAATTTTGCATTCGTCTTATTTCTCAATTCCACAAGGCGGTGTGCGTTGCACTGTGGTTTTTATTTTGCGGCTGTCGGCACAGTGCATGCGACTTCAGCATGCATTTTATGTAAGGGTCTGCTTCCTCCTGCATTTTCTAAGGGTTTGCTTCCCCGGGGTAACGGCCGGTGCTGTGATGGGGATCGAACCTTCGGTTGTTAGCCGTATCACTTAACCACTAGCGCACGCCGTCCCCTGATCTAGTGTTTAATCGTCTATCTATGTTTATGGGGTAGATTTCAAGTCTACTTGACTAATTATTCTAGTTTTAGTTTTCTCTGTCATGTCCAACCCACACATCTGAGTTTTGATCTTTACTTGAATCTCCAATTCGTATTCGCTTGCAACCCGCATAGTTGAGTCATCGCCACATCTGAGATTATTTATTGACACTTCACAGATAATGATACATGTGTTCTATATAAATGTGAAATAGAGAAGGCGACAGTACACATTTTTGTTGCTCTTTTCTTTTTTTTTTACGTCTATATATGGGGAGTAAATCCTGCCAGATATTCAGTGGCAATAAACGGGCTTTCCTTGTCTGACATACGCTTCATTCCCTCTTGTATAAATTCATATCTTAACGTTGTGACTCCTCAGACTCGTTCTTATCAAATGTGAACATTCAGTTGCTCGAGGTTTCTCTGGTAGTCTTATAAAGACTGATGTAATCATGGCCCACGACATAGATCCTATATTCTAGATGTCATTACAGAGATCAGTGATTTTATTTATCCCAATCATTACAGAGATCAGTGATTTTATTTATCCCAATCATTACAGAGATCAGTGATTTTATGTATCCCAATCATTACAGACATCAGTGATTTTATTTATCCCAATCATTACAGAGAGCAGTGATTTTATTTATCCCTATCATTACAGAGATCAGTGATTTTATGTATCCCAATCAGTACAGAGATCAGTGATTTTATGTATCCCAATCATTACAGAGATCAGTGATTTTATGTATCCCAATTATTACAGAGATCAGTGATTTTATGTATCCCAATCATTACAGAGATCAGGGATTTTATGTATCCCAATCATTACAGAGATCAGTGATTTTATGTATCCCAATCATTACAGAGATCAGTGATTTTATGTATCCCAATCATTACAGAGATCAGTGATTTTATATATCCCAAATTCATATAAAGCCTGTTTCATTCTATATTTATTGTGTCCATTTCTGTAGTACCCCTGGCTCGTTTTTTATTACTGTCTCTTATTCTGATCAGAGAAAGCTGGTGCCGTCATTATTCACTGCTTTGTTGTGATCTAATAGGTCACGTTCATATTCCGCCCGTATGTTTGATTCTGTCCTCTGTTCTTTTTTCTTTCGACACATATTAAGTATCTCATTGTGCAGTTCTCGTATGCTGGAATCTTTTTTGTTCTTTTTTTCTTTAATTTGTTTTTTTTTAGGATGTCGTATGTCATATATACAAGATTTTTCTGAACCTCTTTTATCGGAAGAGTTTTATTTGCTAATTGCATGCTTGTTTTAGACAGTCCCACTTGGTGCTTACATCCCCTTTCAATGTATTGTCTCTTAGGATTTGTCCTTGCTTTCTGACAGTAGGCTATCATATTTGTGTTTGACTTCTAAGGTTGTATGCTTAATGTGTGGCTGCTTTAATGCTGAAATATATCAGACTAACGTCTGGTTAGGCATAACATACTGGTCAGACATGTTAGGGTCAGGTAAAATATACTGGCCAGGACCTCCACCTTAACTGCCCTGTAGTTCTCCATGGAAACGGACTGTTCTTCTTGGCATCCTGGTTAACAAAGCTGTGGATCGACGTGATGCAAGTAGTAGTGTGCGACACGCAGATGAAACCAAGCATACCACAACCGCCTGGACAACTCCGGTTCACCCTAATCAGACCGCTCGGCATTTGTGGAAAACGACTGTTACCCTTATTTAATACCCTTTTCAGGGGCTACAAATGAGCAAACTTACTCAGCGTGGGCATTCACAACAACAACATATATTTGGAGACCCATTGTATATATTCTTCTGACATTTTTCAGTCTGGTTGTTATTTTATAACTACGAAATTGTGATTTGAATGTGTGCCTGCATATGGATACATTTTTTTTGGCTATTAGACACCATTTTTGAATTTGTTCTTTAAGATAATAAAATCTGACTTCTACCTTCTATCTCATCGAACGATCGTTTGTCGTGGTGGTAGAGGTTTCACGTTTCACAGTGCGTGGTTAAACTCCCGTTACCGACACGCACTTGTATACCCAACTGTAAATGAGTGCCTGTCTTATTGCTGAGAAAGGAAAGGCAGCGAGAAATGGAACTGTTTACCTCACATCATAATGATCTAGATGTGGCCTAGGACACTGAAGTCTATAACACTTCGTCTACGCCTACAGTAGTGTCTGCTATGGAACTGCCTGTACCTGTTGTGTCTGCTGGGCCATTCCATGCGTATAAGCTTCTTGGAGCGGGTTGAGAAAATGTGTTACATATAACTAATTGGTTTTCTTCACCACAATATTTCAGCCAATCTCTTTTGTTGTTTTGTCATCTAGCCCAAATGTCCGTACACTTTTCTTGTATTTTCCGTTTCCTGTGTTTGGAGTTTGTATCTTCCATTACTACCAGAATATCAATAAATGTTTTTGGTTTTAGAGTGCCATTGTATTGTTTGTGTTGTCCCCCCTGCAATCGGTGTCATGTTCTGGGCTCACCGTACAACAGTTCTTTAGAGAGGCGAACATGGCACTGGATGCCAGAGAGTCTTGCCCTGCTGAGGACTACAGAGTTGGGCACTCTACCTTGCCAAGCGATCCTGTGCAATCTGCGGAGACAGTTAACATATAAATGATTGTTTCCTTAAATGCTTGCTACATACTGTCCATGTTTCGCATGCGTGCAGAAGAGTGGTTAGCACAACGGCACGATACACACTTATCTTGGTGGCAACACTGATTCCCTGCTGGTCCCAAACGTTTTCTTGTAGTCTTCCGAAAGCAGCACTCGCCTTGGAAACGCTTTTGTGGACCTCCATATTTCTTTCTCTGATGAGGGTACTACCAAAGTATGTAAAGCTATCAACTGCTTTTAGACAATGTTGTTGCTTTTGTGCGATCTTTTAGCCAGATATATCAGCGTTGTAAGCTATCAGCGGAAGTTGATGAGGGTGCATACTCATGAAATTACCAAACTAACGAATTTGGTGTCTGGAGATGTATTCTGCACAAGCCGTAGTGCCGACCATACTTCGAACGGCGTCATGTCGCGTTCTATCTTTCCTGGTAACACCGATAACCTTCCTTAAACACTTCATTTCACTTGTCGAAATTCTGCTCTCAAGTGCCCTAAACAGAGTCCATGTTTGGCACTGGTAGAGCAAGTCGACATACATATACTGTTTATTAGCTGTTGTTTTGTTGCTAAACTAATGCTCGGGTGTCTAAGCAGTGCTGACAGCTGGTAAGTCACAGCAGATTATTTCTGACACCTAATCTCGTTTTCCCTGTTGATCCTGTCGTCTGCCGACAAAATATACTGATCAAATACTTAAAGTGTTGATGAATGAAATTCAATTGTGAAACATGGCCAACAGTCACAACAGTAACGGACAATCGTGTCCAAACTGCACCCCCGTCACACTTTCAAGTTGCAATACAAATATGTGCATCAGCAACACGAAATCCCATGACGATCTTCTGCTCAACATATTGTTTTATCGCAAGCGACAAATGTATATGTTGGCTAAGACCACTCATTTCTTCTTATTATTGTGCAACTGTCTTGGAATACGTCTTTGCCCGAAGACGCCACAGCTGTTCATAGATGATATTCCAAATAGGTTATACGCTTTTTCTATATGTTAATCTATAAGATGATGCACGATGTTGTTCCAGACACGCTATTTTTTAATGAATATTATCTTGCCCGTCATAACATTCATCTTTGATACCATCAATCAATCAATAGTACGCTTAGGCGACTGGCGTCCGTCGCGTCGAATTACCATTTCCATGACCACGTCTGATGACCGCGTCCCAAACGGCCTGTAGTTCTGTTGAGGAGGTGGCGATCTGTTTTAGCCAAGTGTTACAACGGCAGCACCGAGGACATCTTCATGATGGGCGCGGCGCTTTGCCGGCCCTGGCCTCCACAGCCTGTCGGATCATCTCGTGGGCTGGGACTTCCCGGGTGAGGCGGACAACGTGACCGAACAGGGAGAGGCGGCGGCGATCAATCGTTGAGTACTTCGTTGTATCACATACAATAAGATAATCTTAGGCATTGCGCCCTACTCACTTCTGTTTATGGTGACCTTGCATGAAAGTAGAAACAAAAAGCGGCCGTTTTTGTTACGTTTGACATGACAGTAAATTGTATGCGAGCATACGTCAGATGGGTAGCTAATGTGGACAGTGTACATAGTACACACCCATCCATCGGTCATTGCATGAACGATTCCAAATGGTATCATCGCCGAGAGTGATTTTGACTTCGAGCCTTTCTAACTAAATGCTTCCAATTATTGTATATCTTCTCACAGCTGGGCTATTTATAGTCGTAAAAGAAAGGACGAGGTGCTAGTCTCTGATGTCCTAAAACCAGAATGTTCTAAGTAATAATAGTTGTCATTCGCAAGCGAACATGGGGACAGCATCATATTAGTGCTGCAAGATGTGTTCTTATATGACTCATATGACTAATCCTTGCACAGCAGACTTTGTTTCACTCGGGGCACGCATGTCAGGAGTCGGCTGTGGAAGCGTCGTGCGTTCTGTTTTTTCTAACAGCACGCTTTCTCTGAGCTTTGGTGATGAAGTTACTCTCTGCAATCTGAGCACCTTGCGTGATGCAAGCGCGCTAGGTGGAAGGGTTCTGTGCAAGCAACTCCGGGAGATGACATCAATGTTGAAGCTTTTCAGAAACACTTACAATAAGTCTCTGTAACGTTTCTTCTGTCCTTCTAATGCTTGTTCTGAGCTTACCGTATATCAGCTGCTTGGGGGTGCGCTCATCAGGTATGCGAACAACGTTCTATCTCGGCTTTTTGCAGAGGCGTAGGGATGGATGCTCAACATGTTAGTCATACCAATAATTTCAGAGTTAGGCACTTTGTCCTGTCACCTGATCCTAAGCACCCTAGGTAGATGATACCAGTAACCCATATGTGATAATTTATCTAGGAAAACGAAAACTCTAACCTCAAACCACTCGCTGCCTTGCAGACAGACTACTGACAGCTGCTGGTTAGGCAGTTAATATTAAAAAAGTAAGTTTGCTGAAAACTGTTGTACCTGGTCGATAGGCGCAGATAACGCAGTCAAAATGTAAAACGTAACGTGTCTTGCGCTTAAAATAACAATTCGGAATTCCTCTCTTTTCGCTGACCTTGATTTCCGAAGGCATAGTGCATTGTACTGTGCTTTCCGCCTTTCAACGGCTCAGTGCATCTTACTTCAGCACACCTCCTGTAGTGGGATTTACTTCCCATATATCTTGAACTAAAAACCCTGCTCGTCTGCTTAGAAGCTCGAAACATTCCGTGAAACATTTTTTGTTTTTAAAGGTTTCATTACTCACTCCTAGTGGCCTTTTTTATTTAACCGATTTTCTTTTTTATATCCACATGTCTTAACATTTATCAACTGTTGGCGTTTTTGTTTGCTCATTGAAGAAAGTAAATATCGTTATAATTTGTTCATACATGTATAGTGGAGTCGTGTCTGTTATTTATTTACTATTATGTAAAGTCTGGTAAGTAAATGTTGTGCTTGGGGCTAGCGACCTCATCATGTAAAACGTCTTGATGCATGCGCAGACATCACCGCTACATAGGCACACAAAGTGCTTTGGCGGATGTTTGATAAAGAAGGCCGTAATGGTAGCCATTTGCTCCGACGGGGGGGGGGGGGGGGGGGTGAGTGTGGCAAGTCTCCAGCATAGGACAGCCGAGCAGTTTGAATGAATGTCTCTTTATCTGGAGATGCGTGTCAACTTGTGACGCCCTATGTGTGTTTTTTTTTCATCAGCTCTATAACCCCGTTTACCCCTAGAAGAACATACCCCATACAAATAGAATAAGCATGCCAATGATCATGGCCTTTATTGCAAGCCGCCAATGAAATCAATATTTCACGGAACCTTATCCGTGTATCAAACCTAACCAGATTAATCTGAATAAAGACATTAGTATCTCTCATAATAACTGCATAATCATTGTACTAGTCTTTCGAATACGTCCACAAGCTGTCCTGACCTTCTTCCCTGTACAAAACGATATCTCGTCATGTCTGTTGAACGCCTGTTGGCCATTGCCGGCAAAACATTTGTACACAAGATGTCTTCTTTTATCAGAAAATATTGCGAAACTCGTATTTTCAAAAGCAAATGCATATCTCGTTCAGCAGTGACTTTTGAAATGAATTGGTATAAAATATTTAGTGATTATTTCGTAACATTAAATAGTTGCAAGATTAATGTCACAAAAGTCAATGTTCACTCACTATTTTGTAACTGTATTCGTAGTGGACCGAATAGATAAAGGCCTCTATTTGTATCCGACCGAATTGTTAACAAAAACCGTATTCGGTCCATCCATAGTTTATCAGGTCAGGTCAGACCATCCCGTAACCGATGAGGTAGTTGGAGTACTCATGAAGACACCCCAACAACCCCACACCAACCCTTTCTGTCGGCGACCGCTTTCTGTGCATCCTTTCGTCGGAGATTGGTCCATTCTTTAATGTTGTAATATAGGAATATAATATAGAACATAATGATTACATTACAAACGTGTGTATCAGTTAATTATAACAACATAAGCTTAGATAAGTAGAGTGTTGAAGGTTAAGGTAATCACTGCTGTCCAGGAGGAAGTGTTAGATACTTCATTGTGATATTTTCGTTCTGACATGAAGCGGCCCGTTTTCTTCCTCGCTGCCTTTTAGTTCCTAACTGTAAGTCACGTGCAATTTCTAGGTGGATAGACTGGAGCGTAACGATAATGGGGATATAAACTTGTACCTTTGCCGCGAAGAGAAGCAAGCGTTTTACCATACTGCTATTCAACTGCTCAGATAGGTATGTATACATGTGATCACGCGTACCCGTTGTTGTGATGTTATATTTAATTGATTGCTTTGTATGTATGGCTGTATACTCACTTTGAAAAATACAAATATCATGACACGTGACCTATATTGAAAAATAAATCGATCTTTACCAGGAGTAATCCTAAGCCGACCACCACTCGGTCGTGGTCGTAATCATGCACTGTTATCTCCTAGAAGGTTCAGTATGTAGTTAAAATGGCGCGTAACTCGCCAACAAGAAATCATCACACTTCAGACATAACAGCAAATGTACAAGTAAAACAAAAGGGGACAGGACGAAGGTGGAAATGCGGATATTGTTAAAGTGATCTTCTGATTAAAGTATTTGTTGCAGACCAGACCAGGAAAGATGTTCCTGTCAGTCTGGAAATCCGTTTCGGCGCACTTTGAGTGTGCCGAGGGCTATTGTTCCCGCCACAACACGATTGTTTAGTAGGAAATGCTGTCAGCGATCATTGCACTCTAAGAAGATGTTCAGTCGTATCTGGAAGGGGCGCCTGGTAGATTTGGATGTCTGGGTTTGATCACGGGATAAGGAGAGGATGAGGGAGGTGATAAACTGACAAACGGAGAACCAGAAATAGGGAGGGCACAGATAGATTTTGTGGGGATTACTTCTGTGACGTCAGAAGAATCAGTTCACATGTTCAAAAAGATCAGCTACGAATGTGGAGAGGACGGGGTACTTTATTAAGACGAGCGAGATAAAAGAGTGATTGATTTAGAGAGAGAGAGAGAGAGAGAGAGAGAGAGAGAGAGAAAGAGAAAGAGAGAGTGATTAGTTGTTTGATCCTTTCTGTTTTGACGCTATTCTTTCTACCTCAGTCTAATGTTTAGTTGCCTGTTCCTTTATGTTTTGACACCATTCTTTCTACCTGTCTAATTTGTAGTTGTCTGTTCCTTTATGTTCTGACTCTATTCTTTCTACCTGTCTAATGTTTAGTTGCCTGTTCCTTTATGTGTTGACGCTATTCTTTCTACCTGTATAATGTTTAGTTGCCTGTTCCTTTATGTTTTGACACCATTCTTTCTACCTGTCTAATTTGTAGTTGTATGTTCCTTTATGTTTTGACACTATTCTTTCTACCTCAGCCCAACTTTTAGTAGGCTTCCTTTTTATTTTCACACTTGTGTTTGCTTCTCAATTTATTGCCAGGTTTGAACGTCTTGGTTGTATGACATTGGATAAGGCGAGGCAAAGTGACTAAAACACTAGTTCTCTTCGGTTCCCAAGAATCTACTTCACTGCACCCGGGCACAACCGTAGATGCTTGTTCTCTCTCAGTTAAGTGCCTTACCCATCGCAAGCGATGATGGTGACACCATCAGACGGTCTTATCGTGATGATGTAACTTCTGCTGTATTTGAATTATAGTGAGGAAGAAGCTGCACTTGTTATCAACTCACTCTCTGGTCCCGAGCTACATTGGGCCAGTAGCAAGATACAAGTCAAGACGAGTGGAGGTAATTCAGGATGCAGGCAGTCTGGTCTCACCTTATTTGAGACCGGGGGTCGCTTGAAACCTGCGGGGCTCGAACACACGCCAAAAGGGAGAAGGATGTGGATACTGATAGTTCATGTAGGACGTTGGGTGAAAACATTGCTGCTCCGTCCTCTCATGTACCTGACTCTATTGGATGGTCCTTCGATTTAAAAGTTATGGAGTCGGTGCTATGAATTGCTTGTTCATTTATTACATTGTCGTCATCCATCATGCAGTCATTGATATACTTCAAAATGCCACCCGGTTCCATCTTTAATGTGCCCATAATTGGTGCGCGAGGCTTCTTTATATTCCAGAACCCCAACAGGGCCAGGACAGTAGATCTACACAAGCTTTAAAGTCTCAACTTCGGCTATCCACTAACGCTTAAACCATCTATTCTGCGCGTTCCTAAGTAAGGGTTGGGAGTCTGAACTCAAACTTAATTTTTATACTGGAGGGTTACGTCCTGTAAGCCTCGCTCTGCTTTGCAACAACCTAACTTCTGGCAGTAACAAAGAAGCCCCAACATGGCTAACCTCGAGCTCTACTTCTTCGTTGCACCACTCTTTGCATTCAATTACCGGCGTTGATAAATTTTTCTCCCTTTCGACATCTCTGCATATCCAATCCATGACATCCCTCTATTGATTATTATTCCCTTGATATCTGAAGTGTTATTGTATAGAGGGTGTCCCTTGTCTGTAATGACTGGATATAGACTTTGGCCAGTGTTCATTTATTAATCGATGTGACTAAAAGAGGTCCCTAAATGTACCTCATAATCGGAGTATCTTTACTTCAACTCTGAACCAGTGGCATTCCTTCATTCTGGATGCATTTCAACTTTTCATTCTGTGATCTGTATACTCAGCCCGTCATTAAACATCTGACAGAAGTACATGACGAATGAAGACGGCAAGTAGTCGCTGTTCCAAGTTTGCAGCTGCTATAGTCTTGGGTGTCTCCAGTCCTCGTTTGCGTCTACGTATGATTTGGTCTTCGTTGTACCTATATCATAGACTGCGATCAAATGATATTCCGCGGTATTTCAACCTATCGCACCTGACACCTCCATCAAAGGTAATACCCGGCAGGTCACCCTTCACTATCGAGCTGTTCAAGGAGCACCACCACACAGGAACTGTTACGGTTGCTATGGAAGCTGAAATCTCCACACCACTTCTAGATTGCCTTAAACGGTTTCCTGAACTTCTGCAATCATCTCAAATCCTATATGGGAGTATGTCATCTGCAAATGTAAATGGTCGGCCTGACCCAGTGACTTGGATGTTGGTCAATTATATTGTGTAAATCAGTGTTTCCCTGAAAGCTATCGGTCCGCAGACATTTCAGACTGGTCCGCGAAAAAGTTATTACGAATTAACCACTTAACTGCAGAGTTCGTATTGAGGTGAACTAAGTTCTATTACATTGTTGGTTGTATATTCGACTACTGATATGGTATGAGAAGATTTTTTTTCAAACAAAGACACCAATGGATGTCAATACATCGCTTCGTCTCTTAGAAACAATTCTGCGGCCACGGTAATCAACTAATCCAACAAGGAAGCAGTAACAGATTTCGCACTAACTTTATTTGAATGAAATTTTTAAATTAACGTGCTTCGATCACATGAGACGATACAATGGTTTAAGAAGAACGATACTGTAGTGTATGGTACTTGGCAAAGGTAGAGGCAGACCGAGGAGAAGATGGACAAGGGACATAAAATAGGCTCTAGGGTGACAGTGGCAGATATGGGAGAGCTGGCCAGGGATCAAGTTTCTTACAGATCAGCTGTCATGAGAGCGACGGTCTGCAACGTACAGGCTACATGATGATGATTATTGCTTTTTCAAAAGTTAAAGACGCTCTATTATTAACATTTTTATTTTCTGCTCGATTTAAAAAAAAATTATGATACAATTCACATTGTATAATATTAGATTTAAAACCGAAAACACAATATATATATATATATATATATAGTGTTTTTATTTTTTATTTTCCTATTTCCAATGGTCCGCAGGTATAAAAAAGGCTGGGAAACACTGGTGTAGATTGTGAACAGCACCGGCGACAGCGGGGAACCTTGGAGAAATCGGGACATTCTCTCATCGGTTCTGGGGTAAAAGATTCCAGCGTAGTTCAACTGTTCTCTTCATCAGGGCAGCTGATTCCCATCTCACTTAACTTAACGTCTTTATACTGGTTTAGAAGACTATGCAGAGTCTGTACGCAACCAGTTTCATTTACATTTCCTTGCTCAATAAGCTATGCGCATCCAATGTATTCTTAAATGCATCAACTGCCTCTGCTTCCATCACTTCCTTGGAAATGCATTCCAAGCATTCACCCCTCTCTGACTAAAGAAATATTTCCAAATATCCAATCTTGACCTTTCTTTATTTAATTTGAAGCTATGCCTTTTTGTTCTGATTTGATCGATTGAACTCCATGCATTTATTGAAAGGCGTGACTAAAGAGAGTTGTGCATGAGGATAGCAAACTCATCATGCAAGTAAACTGTTACATAAACTCCTACTGCAAGATCATGCAAAGCTTTTTGCTGAAGTCATCGTGATGGAGGTTGACTGTACTTGTACTGATGTGCTTCAGCTGGCGCGAAAAATGTCAAGAAAAGAGATCTTCTTTGTTCGTCTTTACGTGGGTTGATTCGACACTTCTTCAAAGTTCCAAAAATCAACTCGACTGTATCAGGTCAAGAGCCACCCACGGTCATTGTTTCTTGCCGGACGTGGAAGGCCTCAGACACATCCTATGTAAATGCGTTCATTTAGAACACCTGCTGCTCACAACAAAGGTACTCATTTTGTTAAGTGGCAGCGACACGCTTAAGTTTACCTAGATCTAAATAAGTACCTGAATTAAAGAAAGAAAGAAAGCAAGACAGCGATTCGCGAAGCACAGCCTGTAAATCAGACAGACCAAAAGTTTACAGAGGGTGGAGTTGGCATCTATGTTTGAAAAAATCTCTATAAATAATGCCGCTAATATGATGCATGGATACAATTGTGAGAAAACCATCTTCCTGGGGGTTTCGAAAAGAAGATAGTTTTTATATGTGCAATTCCTTCTATTTTGTTTATTTCTTTCCCCAGTTAGAATGTCTACGATTGCATGTTTCTTTTCTGCTAATCCCTTAGCTGGAAGAAAAAAAACCATCTTAATCTCGTGACGTGTTCCTAGAATTCTAATTATGCAGCGCATGTTTCTATATGGTTTTATAGCAAACATCTTGATAACACGTCGCGTAGGATAAATCTAGTATGTAACAAAGTGTTCCAAGTTTTTGAATATTCCACTTCTTTATTATATCTGATATATCTTATCCAGTTAACAGCTGAGATTTTTTTATATAAAAAAAAAATTTATTCAGGAAGTAAACAACGATGTCCAAACGCTGACTTCAGCCGGCTTGAATTGGTCACCCTTTTATTTTCTGTTATTGACACCGGGGGCTTAGACAAGAAGTCTCAAACCCAGACCTGTCCGATAGCACCATGATGACAAGATCGAATATCCAAGGGCCACTCTACACTATAACTTAAGTTATGTCAGATGTTGAGGACTTGACTGTTATGCAATCTTATTTGTGAACTCCTTTCAAGAATATACTAAATTGTGTTCGGTTTTGTTTTTTTTCTACTTAACTTCCGTCTTCTGTTAAGAGGGTTCAAGAGTTCCTGACATTTTGAAATTTGGTGTAACATTATCTTTCAACTTCAGTTTAACATTTAATGGGAGATTTCCATTTATTTTGACATTTGCGTTTGTTTTGCAAATATTTATATTTAGTCTTTAATACAGTGACCTATATTGTGTAACCTTTAATATCTCAGTTCTAGACTTTATACACAAATCACGCTGCGGGTTTAATGACATGGTTTGCGGATCACATGTGGCCCACGGCCGGCGTTTTCAGGCTCATCTTTTCAGTTTGTCTGGAGCATTCAAATTGTCAGGTTTGGCCACTTTCTCAGAAACATCTCGTGAAAGTATTGGAGCGGTATAGTGCGTTCAGAAATACATACCGATCTTGCGGAATAATATATCTCAGCAATTATGAGATACAGAGATGTAGATTCAAATATATATTTTTAGTTAGTCCAAGATCGACGTTATGTCACATTTTTTTTCTGTCATAACAATTAAATTAGCAAGCATTTTAGGTTATTTGAGGCGTTTGCAAATGCTGCTAGAAACAATTAATAGCACCGCCAGAGTTTGACATGAAAATAATCACGTCGAAAACAAAGACCTTGGTAATATCCAAGCATCGTATGCAAATAAAGGAGATAATCAATAGAGTAATAATTAAACAAGTACAAAAGTTTACATATTTTGGCCAAACCATAACAGAATACCCGAAATGATACAGAAGTCAAGAAAAGGATTGCAATGATAAAAAAGGGTTTCAGTGAAAAAACAGAAATTGTTAACATTAAAGAATATCAGAATAGAATTGAGGAAAAGAATAATCGCCACTCATATATGGCCAATTGTACTGTATGTGGCTGAAACTGAGCTCTAGCAAATAAAGATGAAAACAGATTGGTTGGAAGCGTTTGAAATGTAGTGCTATCATAGAATGGAAAGAGTGAGTTGGACAGAAAAAAGATACAATGGCAATGTACTCACTGATGTGGGCGCACAAAGAAAATATTGCATATGATACAATAACGTCGGTTGGGTTGGCTGGGTCACAATATGAGACATGACAGTCATCTTACAGAAGATACTAGAGGGCAAGATTCAAGGGAAGAGAAGACCCGGGAGTCCAAGACTCAATTTTACAACACATGCATGCAGGAAGATATAGACGACAGAGGGGTTTGGAACATCCTGTGGGCAACTCTTCCCCTTCTCTCTCTTCTCACCTCACTCTGTTTCATTTGACTCTGTCCAACAATCACACCCTTGCACAACTTTCACACGCCCCCTCAGGGTGAGGCCCTTCCATTGCACTTTGGTTGGGCTAGCTTCTGAGGGCGCTCAAACCTAGCATACGTATATACAGACGCACACATGTATCCAAGCACTGGTTTATACGTCCTGATATCGCCCAATGGACTACGGTCTGGGGTGGAATGAGCGCGCTTCCGCCAGTAGAAACTAGTGAGGTAAACATCTAAGCAACAACAAAAAATGCATGCATGAACATTAAAGTATGAACTTATGCTGCAGAAGATCAGGTCAAATGGAGAGGCATACTCAGACAACCTTACAACCAGTCTCGGGACTGATCAACCACATGATAGCGCCAAATGGAGAAACATAGACATCCTTACAAACAGTCTTAGGACTGATCAACCAGATGATCGGGCCAAATGGAGAAACATAGACATCCTTACAAACAGTCTCGGGACTGATCAACCAGATGATAGGGCCAAATGGAGAAACATAGATATCCTTACAAACAGTCTTGGGACTGATCAACCAGATGATAGGGCCAAATGGAGAAACATAGACATCCTTACAAACAGTCTTGGGACTGATCAACCAGATGATAGGGCCAAATGGAGAAACATCGACATCCTTACAAACAGTCTTGGGACTGATCAACCAGATGATAGGGCCAAATGGAGAAACATAGATATCCTTACAAACAGTCTCGGGACTGATCAACCAGATGATAGGGCCAAATGGAGAAACATAGATATCCTTACAAACAGTCTTGGGACTGATCAACCAGATGATAGGGCCAAATGGAGAAACATAGATATCCTTACAAACAGTCTTGGGACTGATCAACCAGATGATAGGGCCAAATGGAGAAACATAGACATCCTTACAAACAGTCTCTGCACTGATCAACCAAATAATGAGGATGGCATATATACGCAAGATCCGTGTCTTCGTTTGGTAGTATTTTTAATTTTATATTAACTTGTGGCGATGTAACTTAACTTAACTAAAATTCTTTATACTGGTTTAGAAGACTCTGCAGAGTTTGTATACAACCAGTTTTTTTAAACTTCACTTAATCTTTTAATAACTATGTGTATCTAATCTGTTTTTAAATGCACCAACTTACCCTGCACCCACTACTGCCTATGGCTATGCATTCCAAGCATTCAGCACTCTCTGAAAGAAATATATTTCCTAATATCTAACCTGTACCTGTCTTTAATTAATTTGTATATGTGCCCTCGTGTCCTTGTAGCCGGTAGTATGTCAAAAATGTATACTTTCCGTTGATTATTTTATAAACCAGTATTAAATTATCTCGAATTCTTCTCTTTTCTAGACACTTAAGTCGGTTTTTCTGAGTCTTTCCTCATAACTATAATTCCGGAATCCCAGTATCAGTTTTATCGCTCTTCTATGTATCCTTTCCTACATGTGTATATTCTATCTACGATAGCTTTGATAAAGAAGCTATTAAATGACTATTTGCATAGAATGTTGGATTCTACAGACGCTAAGAAAATGGAAAATGTCACTGCAAAACAACACAGAGATTGATGTTTCTGAAGCTATATTGTGAAAAACTATAAAGGGAGCTGGCTTCACATTTTGCAAGCATGTAGGATGTAGAAATATCATTTGTGAATAGCCTCAGCTAGTAGCTATTAGAAGTAAATATTTACGGAAAATTTGAAAAAAAAGCTTAAAGAAAATTACGATATTGTGTAATTAGATAAAACATGAACAAATTCACACCATACGGAAAGGAATAGCAATCTGTAGATGGAACTATAAAGAGAATTGTACCAAATAGTAAATGACAACGATCGTTAATAGTACATGCAGGTAGCAGATATAATGTACTGTTGAAGAATGGTGCACTCATGTATGTTTCATGATCTACCGACAATCGAGACTATCATTCACAGATGAATTACCACATGTTTAGAGTGTGGAATGTGATAACTGTACTCCCGTCATTAGATATATCTTCCTATCTGGTAATGGACACTGTTTTCTATAAAATCCATTGACACTGGAAGACAGGGTCCAGACATCAGCAAATACTAGCGAGGAGGTCACACTTTGGCTAACAATTAAGCATATTTATTTTACTGAAATATGTGTCACTAGTGAAGAATGCACAGGGGTCAAAGACGTTTCACATTGACAAAGTAATACAACAACATGGTGACAGATTGTCATCGTGCCATTTACACTCGAATCATGTAGAAATTGGTTTGGGCAAAGGTTAAAGTACAGGCGTCAAGTATCAACTAAACCTTCCAACCATCAGACGTAAAATAATTGCGTATGTTGCCCTTTCAGGCATTGACAAACAATTCTGAATTAAATGTGTTCGACCATGTAATGAAACAGGGTGAGAATTATTGGCAGATAAATGGTTTGCGATTCATTCAGCCGACAACAGTCATCAATCTCTTCGAGTAAATTGAATCTGAATAGGGTGAATACATTCTACATTTATGTATATTTTAAGCAAAAATATAGTCATTTAACACATGCTTATAATAAAGCTTGGAACACAATAATTAAGTAAATATAAACACCTAACACAAATTCACAAACATTTGTCAGATAATTTTTCGACAACACACAGCTCTTACTGAAAATTCCATACATTATAAACATTACTGCACGTTTATAAGGACAAATAATTTACTCATACCACTATTATAAATGAATATACGCCTGCGGCTCTTAATGTGCAAATCAATTAACAGAAATATTGTCAAATGTGTTTTGTCTATAACGATAATGGGTTTTGTGTAACACTACACTTATGAGATTCATGGAAATAACATAGAAAACGTCTGTTTGGATTAATCCGTGCAATCGACAAAATGTTTCTGCATAACCCATTAACGTCGTAATGAAAATAGGGACACATGCAACAATTCAAGTTGATAGGTTATCGAGGAATATATAAATTCCAACTGCGCGTATTTCTGAACTCTCTATAGCAAGCAACATGAAATGACATCGTGGATTTCTGTTGTGTTGATTGTGTCTTGTGTGTACATAATCTCCCAACCTAGTTCCAAACGGCGTCATTACGTGGTAATAGACGTGTCTCAATGGTGTTGTGAAACTCAGTCAACAATCAATGTAGAGCAGCAATGCAAGTATAAAACATGTCTTCTTTAACAATCCAGGTCAATAAACGTTATTGTTCTTGTTTCTTGAAATGATTTAGTTCTGAGATAGGAATGTGGATTGAGATAGTTGGTTTAGTCAAACAGGCAGAAAGACGAAGACAAAGATGTTTAGATGAATAGGAAATTATATATATAGAATGTTTTTTAGAAAAAAAAAGAAATTTAATACAAATTGTAAACATACATACGTACGGACATGGGCATGTAGGAGCAATCAGGGTTAAGGGAAACATACTGTTTGAGACCACACCTCTCTTCTGTTGTAGTGCTCCTTGGATACAGGGTGTCACAACAGTCTGACCAACGAGATAGGATCGACACTATAGTCTTACTTAGGAGCTTACTGAAGTGCCGCACATTACACTACAGCCCGGAGGACCCTGGTCCTACTTCACGAGTACCTTTCATGATGTGAAAAGAGCCACTGTAACCCGCCACCAAAGAAACATCAAGAGCAAAATTAAATAAAGTAAGAGTGGTTTCCACAATAATAATGTAATGTAGTAAAAGCGACTAAAACGAGTTGTCACGGGCAAGCAGCGTCGATATGTCAAACACACTGCTAAAGAAACCACAACGGCAAGAGCACACAAAGTACTTTGGCGAAGGTTTCGTTTAATGATACTTTTGTAGTGGTGGCTCTATGCTCTATGAAGATCCATATAGAGAAGAAATAAATATGTGTGTGTGTGTGTGTGTATATATATATATATATATATATATTTATATAATATATATATATATATATATATATATATATATATATATATATATATATAATAGCTGTCCATCGTTGTCGATGAGGACCGCCGACATCATTCTTGTTACAGATTTCCCTCTTGGGTGTGGGTGCGCATGTGGCTGAACAGGCACGAAAACATCTGCTGCATATCGGTAACGCGAGGTTTGTAGAAGGTGATGGTGTTCCCGCTGTTCGGGATTTCCGGGTCTCGCGTCTGCTCTAGGCTTTCACAACACGGTCGTCTTCGCCGGTAGCTACACCCGATTTGACTGCGCTTCTCCAGTCAGATCTGTTTTGCGCAAGACATTCCCAGGTGTCGATGTCTATCTGGCAACTTTTTAGTGATTCCTTCAGACCGTCTTTAAAACGTTTCTTTGGGCGTCCTCTCTCGCGCCATCCCATTCTTAGCTCGCCGTAGAGAAGCTTCTTTCGGAGCCGCTCGTCTGACATACTAACGCGGTGTCCGGCCCATCCTAGCCGTGCTTTTTCTAGCAGTGCATGGATGCTGGGCATGTTAGCCCTCGAGAGAAACTCGATGTCAGTGACACGATCTTGCCATCGGATGTGGAATATTCACCTCAGGTAACCTGTGTGGAAGTGGTTTAACCTCCTTGCATGTCCAGAGTATACAGTCCAGCTTTCGCAAGCGTATAGTAGGGTTGGAATGATGGTTGCACGGTAGACTTTGAGTTTGGTCTTGACGCTGATGCCACGACGTGCCCAGACCATCGAGCGCATTCTATCAAAGGCTGTGCTGGCCTATATATATATATAATTTAGCTAAAGAAGAGTAAGTCGTCATCTTCAAACTGAGACCTAGACATGATAGACTCAAGGGGCATCGTATCAACGAAATGATATGATAGATGTCTGTGTTGGAAGCAAAACACATCATACAGTCATGTGATTACACGCGGAAGAGAGGGAGGGTAGGAGGGAGAGAGAAAACAATACTGGTCTCACGGAACGAATGAGAAACACAATCTGTAAGGAGATAAAACATTCTTAGAAGCAACGGCGGCATTTGAAAGAGAAACTGAGACCTTGATCTGAGGGTGAATGACGAAGAACAAGTTGAAGTAAACAAATACACACACACACGCACAGAAAGAGAGAGGGTGAGAGAGAGCTTTAGTGATAGAGGCAGAGATTAAATACCAGCAGAAAGAGTTTGGTACGTCTTTCTTTGCAAGGGTTTTGTCAAATGTTGGTTAAATGTTCTACTGTTCTTTTGCCTACATCATGGCCATAGAGTTGTATATATATGGAAAGATTGCACGAAGAGTAGCCAAAGAATAAACTTGCTGATTTGCATAAAGGTAAGTCACCTGCATTCGCTGTAATCGTCCAAGCATGTCGCTATACGCTTGAAACACTTCTCACCATATACAGCAAGAATATCATTGTGAATATCCTTTGCAGAAAGCAATGTTACGCGCCCCCTTCCGCCTTCCCCCCTCCCCAAAAACCTACAACAGCTCGCTGTTTTTGTTGTACCTTGTGACCAAGGATGCCATTTGTATCAGAGGTCCACACTAGCACATGACACATGCTATATACAGTAATCACAAATCTAAATATTTCTGACACTTTTTAAAACTACCAACTACATTTTCCAGTTATCCCATATCAGTTTTTGGCCATACATAACCGACTTACCGTCGCAAAAGCCAATCTAAAGCAGGTTGTGCGTGGTGGTGTTATCTTGTCAAACCTTTGCCACAGGATACAAGCTTCCTGCATAAAAGAATATATTGTCTGAGCTAGGCAATGAAGATGGGGATTAGATCAGAGAATTTAGTGATAATGTATAGAGATGGGAGTAATGATGAAAGAAGAAGCGAAAACAAAGAACAGAAAAAGTTGAACAGTTGTGTGGCTGAAAAGGGCATTAAGTGGCGGGTATCTTTCATTCACATCCCGAGCATGCTGATGAAGGTGAACTGTGGTCCTCCAGGCGGTTGTACTATGCTTGACTTCATCTGCGTGATAACTACTACTAAGGGAACAAGTCGATCCACATCTCGTCAGCCACACTGCCTTGAAAACAGCCTGTTTACACGAAACGCTAAATGGAAGAGTGATGTCTTGATCAGTATTGTGTGCCTGACCCCCGCGACGTCCAGGTCAGTATCCTGTGCCTGACCCCCGCGACGTCCTGGTCAGTATGTTGTGCCTGACCCCCGCGACGTCCTGGTCAATATTTTGTGCCTGACCCCCACGACGTCCTGGTCGGTATTTTGTGCCTGACCCCCGCGACGTCCTGGTCAGTATTTTGTGCCTGACCCCCGCGACGTCCTGGTCAGTATTTTGTGCCTGACCCCCGCGACGTCCTGGTCAGTATTTTGTGCCTGACCCCCGCGACGTCCTGGTCAGTATGCTATGCCTGACTGACCAGACAACCGTCTGACTTCCCCGTGGAGAGGAAATAGACACAGTTTGTTGGTGAGATGAGGGTTACATCCTCTTATACTTGTGTACGCTACTTTCAACCACAGACACATTCTTTTCGGTTATACCAGAACGTGTAGGCGTTGTTTTTGTTTTCATTGTTTTTTTAATAGTCGACATTCAGAGTTACACTCTTTGATTAGCGGTGAATATAGAACATTACGTGAGATGAACGGACAGAAATATATGCATAAAATGGTGGGCTTTGCAATCATTTACATACAACTTGATAGTCGGCAAAGTAATACTTAGATTGGTGGATGTATCAGGACAATATAAAAGCTTACTGGTCATTGTTTCTATCTGAAGAAAGAATTATAAGATACGTATTGCGGGACAATATAAAAGCTTGCTGGTCACTGTTTCTATCTGAAGATAGAATTATAAGCATGTAATAAACAAATACCTAAAACAGAACAGAAGCTAAGATAAAACAACAAACGGAATTCGTAATTTTAGACATTGATTTCATCGAACAAACAATCTCGTGTCAGAGAAGACAGGCGCACTGGGATGTAAATTATCTTAACAGACAGTAATCCTAGTGGGAGCCAGGGAGGCGCAGTGGTGAGCTGTAAGAGGATTTTCACGAATGGTTTGCCGTGGACGTTCGACCAGTTATCAAACCTGCTGCTCAGCCCATTTCCTTTTTTGTGTTAACAAGTAGTGCAGGTAGTGAAGGGTTTTCAAGATCAGGTGAAACATACTGATCAAGACCCCAATCTCACGTCCTCGTTCGTGATCAGGCAGCCTGGCCAACGAGGTGAAGACATACAGTGTGACTATTAAGGGCTTGCCTTACTCAGGAGCCTGACATTGTACAACAGCCGGGAGAACCCTGCTGCCCCCCCCCCCCCCCCCCCCGCCTTCTTAAGTACGTTTCGGGATGTAAGAAAAGCCACTGTAACATGATATAAAAAAACGTCATCAAGAGTTAGTTAAACTCGGAACGAGTAGCTTCGAACAATAAGAAGTAGTGCTAGGAATGAAGTCGTTGTTCTGAGATAACGACATCAGTTACAGTAACACGTATTATAAGAATAGTGTTCAAACACAGTGGGACTCCAATTTGACAAGTAGTGTCGTGTGTTCGAATTCCAACTGTGGAAGAGTAATTGAAAGAATACTAACTAAGATATAAAGCTTTGCAGTCATGATCAAAGTGGGACTACTTACATTAGTGATGTGTGTCTTAACCATTTTGTTATATCGGTATACTTGAAATCGTTGTCGGGTTTCAAGAAGCCACATCATCAAAGCGTTTAGACCTACAGTTAAACGTACATTTTTATTAGCATGATGTTTATACAAACGGATGCCTGCTATCGAAAATACTAGAAGGCAAAGTTTAACGAAAAACAAGACGAGGACGTTAGTGAAACAATTATGTCACACACAAATGCTAGAGACTTATGCTTAGCTGAAAACATCTGCAGAGAACAGAGGGTGGTAGTGTAACACGATCAGACGACTCCAACGCGTCTCCGGACTGACTAACATAGATTAGTGGTGTGACATGATCAGACGATTCTAACACAAGTCTCCGGACTGACAAACAGAGATTAGTGGCGTGACATGATCAGGCGATTCTAACACAAGTCTCCGGACTGACTAACAGAGATTAGTGGCGTGACATGATCAGGCGATTCTAACACAAGTCTCCGGACTGACTAACAGAGATTAGTGGCGTGACATGATCCGGCGATTCTAACACAAGTCTCCGGACTGACTAACAGAGATTAGTGGCGTGACATGATCAGGCGATTCTAACACAAGTCTCCGGACTGACTAACAGAGATTAGTGGCGTGACATGATCAGGCGATTCTAACACAAGTCTCCGGACTGACTAACAGAGATTAGTGGCGTGACATGATCAGGCGATTCTAACACAAGTCTCCGGACTGTTCAGGACGGACAAAAGATTAATCCTACTCATTGTTGGCATTCAACAACATCAACAATCATTTTCCATTCCATAACTTTTAGTCAAGTTCCTATTTACAGCTGGTTAAGCTGGATCATGTTAAGACTATGAATAGAATCGAGTCCCTTTGATGTGAGAGGCATACCTTCTAACCGGTCTGCTACTTATACAGAAAATGAATAACTAGTTTTCCCAGGAGGTCAGAAGAATAACGGGATGCTCGAACGTTAGCAGCTGTAGCTCAGTCTTCTTCTTCAACCAACTGATGCTATACTTCTAGTCCGGTGAGGTTCACGATCAACTGATGCTATGCTTCTAGCCCGGTGAGGTTTACGAAGGAGACTGCTTTTCAGGTCTTCGCCGAGCCCCCACAGCTTTTAGGGTTTGATCGCTCCCCCGAGCCAGACTACCTCTCTTTGGTCTGCACAAATTGGCAGTTCTGAATGATATGTTCTGATGTCTGTTTGGGTGCTCCGCAATCCCATGTGGCGGTGTCTCTAAGATCCATTCTGTGGAGGTGAGCTTTGAATCTGCAATGTCCAGTTCTGAGTCTGAAGATCTATCTCTGCTCATCTCTGACAAGTTTGTATATGCTGTCATTTTCTGGTTAGTAGTCTTTGTGCTGGTCTCTCCATTCAGTCTTCGTGGATCGTTGTATGAGTGCATTTGCTTCTTTATTACTCTGTGGATGACGGGTCTGGGTGCTTTGGATGACGGGTCTGGGTGCTGTGGATGACGGGTCTGGGTGCTGTGGATGACGGGTCTGGGTGCTGTGGATGACGGGTCTGGATGCTGTGGATAAGGGGTCTGGGTGCTGCCACCTCCGGCTTTTGCAAGCTTATCTGTTTTCTCGTTTCCAATGATCTAACGGTAGGCCGGAATCCACTGTAGTTTCCAATGTTCCAACGGTGGGCCAGAATCCACTGTAGTTTCCAATGATCCAACGGTGGGCCGGGATCCACTGTAGTTTCCAATGATCTAACTGTGGGCCGGAATCCACTTGTGTGATTAAATCGATGTTTTAGACAGAAACAATACATTATTTATACATTATTTCGTGTAAGAGTCTATTTTGTTTGGTGCTTGTGATGACTTGGAGTACGCTCATGGAGTCTGTCAGAATGACAGTTTTTCTTGTAGGTTTCTTTTTCTAATATAAATCTGTGGATCTGTAGTAAAAGTAAGGAACCTTTCGCGCTGAATGAAACGATACATAAAAGTGACTGTTTCTGTTATAAAAACGGTGGAACCATTTATTAGCCGTATCAAAGCAGCCTCATCAACGAACTAGGGATCGAGACTGTGCTCCCTTTTAGTGGTTAGCCTGCCGAGAAGCTTTACATGGAGGAGAACCCAAATCTACCTTCTACAGGATGACCCGGGATATTAGAAGAACCACTACAGCCAACTACTAGAGAACAGTTGTCAACAGTGGAGCACTATGTAGGAGTAGCTTGGACAATAGCAAACAACGTTACATTTCCTCGTGGTATTCTAAACAACGGAATATTTCAAAAGGACGTAGAATGTGCAAATAGTGAAATTCGTTCTTTTTTTCCGGCGTTTGTCCTAAAAAGGCCCGTGTGATGTTATATCGTCGTTTACAGCGAGGATGCGATATATTCGCCTTTCGTCTCGATATGTCTGTTTTGAGAACGTCTTATTTGGGAACCGGGCTTACCGTTTCTCTTCGATTACTATTCTCTTAGCCAAACTACACTAGTGTAGACTGTTTCCAAAGACACCACTTGCAGGCAGAATCGGTTATTCGTCAGATATTGTTCTCTGGCCCTTACACAAGCGACTAGCAATGAGTCGCTGGATGCTATCACCTCATTCAGTCCTGCCTCATCGGCCTCAAATTAGTGAAATGAAACTCATTTCTTTCTAATGAAAAAGTGTAGCCTTGATCTGCTGTTGAGTAGCTTAATCTAGCAAGTCCAAGCATTCCACATGCCCGATTTCAATAGTTAACGATAAATGTAGCGGACATTGTGTGACTGGATATAATCACCAAGGCCCGCCCGACTGAACACTCTTTGTTAAATTAGATTTTTATTATTGAGGTTTTAGAGCGTGACGCTGAATTTCAAATTCTCAGGGAACTTATCAGCCTCGCTAGTTGTTGCTTCGTTACTACTGTGTTTTTATGCACCTGTTTTTTCCTAATGCGCGCATATCATGTTTTTGGTTGTTGTTGTTGATGTTGCTGGTGTTGCCGCTTTTGTTGTTGTTTAAAGACTATCTCAAACATTGAAATTTAAAAACACGGAAACGTTTAAAAAAGAATATGTCTGGACACTTAGAACACGTTTTATTTATGCTGGTGCTGTCTAATTAATACTCTTGTTAGATCTCTTAGTTGGCAGGAAAACGTAGCACGAGGGAGCTAAATTAGGGGCAATCTATGTGCGAGATAGCTGGATTAGGGGCATTGTATGTGAGAGGTAGCTGGATTAGGGGCATTGTATGTGCGAGGTAGCTGGATTATGGGCATTGTATGTGCGAGGTAGCTGGATTATGGGCATTGTATGTGCGAGGTAGCTGGATTATGGGCATTGTATGTGCGAGGTAGCTGGATTATGGGCATTGTATGTGAGAGGTAGCTGGATTATGGGCATTGTATGTGCGAGGTAGCTGGATCATGGGCATTGAATATGAATATGAGATGGAAACAAGCAGAAGGTGTGGAGGATTGTATTGAGTACATGATACATGAAAGGACGTCTGGCGATATACTTTTGCGTTCATCTACTCTGAAAATATGAGTGCTGATACATTTTCTTCATTGTCATGCTCATTGCACAAACCAACAGTTACAGTTAACAATAGAAGACAATTTAAAGCATAAACCAACAGTTACAGTTAACAATAGAAGACAATTTAAAGCATAAACCAACAGTTACAGTTAACAATAGAAGACAATTTAAAGCATAAACCAACAGTTATAGTTAACAATAGAAGACAATTTCAAGCACAAACCTACAGTTACAGTTAACAATATAAGAATTTCAAGCACAAACCAACAATTACAGTTAACAATAGAAGACAATTTCAAGCACAAACCAACAGTTATAGTTTGACAATAGAAGACAATTTCAAGCACAAACATTGGAACCGTTGCACTACAGCTACTGTTTCTGATGAATCCCATTTCCACCAGCTTTATACTACCTTAACCTGTTTTTCTTTCATTTCAGAATTCAATTGTAGTTATCCCTTGCTCTTCGTATGTCCTTCTTGTTTATGACCAACATGAAATGGCCACCATATTTCTTTTTAAAGTTCCATATGGTCTAATCAATTTCATTTGTCAGGTTATTGATCTCATCAGTTTTCTGGTACAATCCATTTGTTCCGCTCGTCATATCCAGCTGAGACCTGTTCTATTGGATTGTGTGGTGAACGATGACCTGATGTGTACAAATTGTTTAGTGAAAGATAACTTGGTTTTTTTAGGGTGTTTATTCATTCGTTTGTGGTGTTGGTCTTAGATGATGGTTTGAAAATGAATGTATGATTTTGGTTTCATGCGATGTCTTGGGAATTCATTTATGGTTCTGATTTTAGGGGAGGTCTTTATAGTGCATTAATGATTTTGGTTTTTGGCGAGATCTTAACTTTACTTCATTGTAATGGTCTAGAAGGCTCTACAGATTCTGTTTACAACCAGTCTATTGCACTTTACCGATCATAAAAATAACTGTAAGCATTCAATCTATTTTTGAATGTATTAAATAACCCTGCTTCCACCACATCATGTGGCAATGCATTAGCAGCATTCACTACTCTCTGATTAAAAAAACATTTCCTAATATCTAACCTGAACCTGCCTTTAAACAATTTGAAGCTGTGCCCTCTTGTTCTTGTAGTCGTTTGTACTTTATAAAAACTTAGTATAGTCTATGTTTTCCTTTCCATTGATTAATTTATAAACCTGCACAAAGACACCTCGAATTCTTCTCTGTTCTAGACACCGAAGACCATTTTCTAAGTCTTCCATCATAACTATGATTCTGGAATCCCACGATCATTTGTATAGCTCTTTTTTTGTATCCTTTCTAGCACGTTTATATCCACTGTATGATACGGACTCCACGCCTGAACACAGTACTCTAATTTAGGTCTCGCCAATGATTTGTATAGTTTGACTATCACTTCCTTGCTCCTATGTGTAATGATTCTATTAATCATACCCATCATTCTGTTAGCCTTTTTCTCTGTTACCTGGACTTGCTCTAGCACTTTACCTGTCTGAGTCTGATCTTTTATAACACCTAGGCCTCACTTTCCTTTTTTATTGTCCTAACATTGATAATTCATTTATGATTTTGGTTTTAGGTAGGGCCTTCGTAATCTATTGATGATTTTTGTCTTAGATTGAAAATAAAGCGAGGCTGCAGCGATATTGTGGATTAAAATAGACCATAAAAACTAGCACATGTATGGTCGGTTAGAGTGCAAATTTGAAAACAAAAACAAAACTAACATTACTATTTAAAGACCCCTCATCAGGCACAAACAACAAACATATGATCAAACAAATCATAGAGGAAGAGTTGAATACATAAAATAGAGATAACAACATATACATGAGTATGAAAAAGTACTTTGCTCGATACCTCATGAGAATTCCTCACTAGTTTCCAGGCGAGTGAACATATCAATGGTTAGATCACAAGCTGGAGATGCAAGGCGAGTGAACTTATCCATCGTTAGATCACAAGCTGGAGATGCAAGGCGAGTGAACTTATCAATGGTTAGATCACAAGCTGGAGATGCAAGGCGAGTGAACTTATCCATCGTTAGATCACAAGCTGGAGATGCAAGGCGAGTGAACTAATCAATGGTTAGATCACAAGCTGGAGATGCAAGGCGAGTGAACTTATCCATCGTTAGATCACAAGCTGGAGATGCAAGGCGAGTCAACTTATCCATCGTTAGATCACAAGCTGGAGATGCAAGGCGAGTGAACTTATCAATGGTTAGATCACAAGCTGGAGATGCAAAGCGAGTGAACTTATCAATGGTTAGATCACAAGCTGGAGATGCAAAGCGAGTGAACTTATCCATCGTTTGATCACAAGCTGGAGATGCGAGGCGAGTGGAAGTGACTGACCAGGAAGGCGTATGAGGTGAGAAAAATATGAAACGGCCGGATAAATGGCCAAACGAGAATTGACCTGATGGCGACGTGTGTGCAAATAAAGCACCTACCTGAAATTAAGAAGAAAGGCAAACGATTGGGAAAGGGCATTAGATAGGGGATAAGACTAGGTAGAGGTATGGAAGCTCTTGATGTAGTGTGACTCAGACGTCCCATGCGGAAGCTCAGATTATTCTCCAATTCGAATCAATGACAGTCATCAGAGCAACAAGAGGCTGATATCATGTGACACTGACATTATGTGGCACTGACATTATGTGGCAGTGACATCATATGACACTGACATCATGTAACACTGATATCATGTGGCATTAACATTATATGTAACACTGACATCACGTAACACTGACATTATGTGACACTGACATCATGTGACACTGACATCATATGTAACGCTGACATCATGTGACACTAACACAATGTGACACTAACACAATGTGACACTGACACAATGTGATACTGACATCACGTGACACTGACACCATGTGACACTGACATCATGTGACACTGGCACCATGTGACACCGACACCAGTGACACTTACATCATGTGACACTGACACCATGTGACACTGAAACCATGTGGCACTGACATCATGTGACACTGATACCATGTGACACCGACACCATGTGACACTGACATCATGTGACACATCAACCGTTTAATTGGTTGATTTTATGATTTTATGATTTTGGTTGTAGATCAGAATTTTGTAATTGATCTAGATTTTATTAGAAATTATCGGTAGTGTATGTGGTTAATAACGCATGTTGGGGAAATAGCAGTTACAATAACAGTCTCTTGATCAATTTGAGCACATTTTCACAAACTCGATCCTCTTGTTGTTGTTGTTTGCTAATGCCCACAGTGAGTAGGTTACTCTTTTGTGCGCACTGAAAAGGACGTTAAGTGGCGTGTTGTAGTAGCATCGCGAGCGAGCATCCCGAAGGTGGAAAGGGGTCCTCCAAGCGGTTGTGCTTGGCTTTATCTGTGTGTCACTCATTACTACAGGGAGGGCTACTAGGAAGCGGAGATGTGGGTCTTGGCCAGTATGTTTTGCCTGACCCTGACTAAGATGTCTGATCAGTATATTTTACCTGACCCTGACTAAGATGTCTGATTAGTATATTTTACCTGACCCTGACTAAGATGTCTGATCAGTATATTTTACCTGACCAGACGTTAGTCTTCCTCCCCACTAGATCTTGTTAAAACTAAGTGTACAATTCCCGTATTATCTTGCTGCAAAATTGCTGTAAAGTAAAGTATCCAATAGCATTACTGCCGTAGGGGTGTGAGGTGTTAGCGATCTCACATTTCGGCTATATGAGAGCGGTAGCCATCTCCTCTCCCTCGCCGCTTTTACTTCTCGGACTGAACCGGTACCCATTTAGGCTGGGTCGACCCGGGAGCCATTGCGGTCTGAAAAAAACATTACCGCCTCAACTGGGGAATGAACCCAGGACCACTCAGATGCGAAGCCACCGCGCTAACCACTGCGCTACGCGGCTCCACACACACACACACACACACACACACACACACACACACACACATATATATATATATATATATATATATATATATATATATATATATATATATACCTTTCTTTCTCTCTTTGTTTCTCTATTTCTCTCTCACTTTAAATTTTTCTATATCCTCTTTCCCTCTCTTTCTCTATCTCTTTCTCTCTCTCTCTCTCTCTCTCTCTCTCTCTCTCTCTCTCTCTCTCTCTCTCTCTCTTGATATCGCGTTTATTGGTTACACACACATATTGGCAATGATTCATCTGATGCGTTACTGAAGGTGTTTGCGGCTTTTTGGCTTTTTTTTTTTTTTTTTTTTTTGTGTAGTTGTTGTTGCTCTTAGTAAATTCGCCACACATGACCTGATAAGTTGATGTATCCACCGCCATCACGTATCGTTTCACTTAAAGGATCGTGTCAGCCCTATTCTAGTGATGCACAGGTTTGACAAAAACAGGCAAACTGTAACCTACCATGCATGTCATAAAAGACGACAAATGAAGGTTGTGTACAGTACAAACAACGTCATCTACGCATGTGACTAGAAACCTCATTATGTAACACAGTTGCTATCGAAACCGCCGCGGAAAGGTCTCAGATAGACTTCCCGTAAGGTTGCGGGCTGTAGTGGTAGTCCTAAGTTTCACACCGAGCCAAGAAGCGCAAGAAGATCGTGTCAGTCGGGAATTCCCCGTATGTGGTCCTGATACAGGATTAAGAAATCATTTTGTTCTTCATCGTTCGTACTCAAATAATCACACGTATTTCTATCATAAACATGGCCTCGGTCGTCCCTCGTCGCCATATAGCTTTAGGTCAGGTCATTTCGTAACCGATGATGAAGGAAAAGACAAAACAGATCCAAATGGATACAGGCCTATCAGCCTACTGAGCTGTGTCGGCAAACTGATGGAACGTATGATAAACACCAGACTGATGTGGCATCTGGAAGAAAAACGCACACTAATTCCACAGCAAGCAGGCTTTAGACAGCACAGATTCACTGAGGATCAGGTCATCCTCATGGCCCAGGAAATATAAGATGCCTACCAGGAACAGAAACACACAGTAGCGGTTTGGGAGGACCTGGAAAAGGCATTTGACAAAGTCTGGAAAGATGGATTAGAGTCAAGCTAAGAAGAAGTGAAGTTTGTCGGAAAATGTACAAGTGGATCGACCACTACCTCAAAAACAGAACGGCCAGAGTTAAAGTACAGGGCAGATGAGCAAAAAGGTGACACTTGAGCAGGGAGTACCCCAAGGGGGAGTACTGTAACCCACACTCTTCCTGGTGTATATAAATGACATTACAGAGAATATACCAAGAAGAGTCCATAGCTCAATGTTTGCAGACGATCTGGCTATGTGGACCTCTGAAAAGAATCTCACCATAGCAAGAAATCGGATGCAGCAGGACCTAACATCGCTGGAAGAGTGGGCGAACTCATGGCTGGACAAACTAAACGAAGAAAAAACTACATGTACAATATTCTCGCTATCAATCAAACCCCAAAACACCAAATTAAGTCTAAACGGCAAATACCTACAGCCAAACGACAACCCAAACTACCTGGCAGTCACATTTTATCGGCGCATGACATGGAAAAGTCAGATCGAGAGAAATCGAATGAGAGCCAGAGAAAGAATGGCAATCATGAGGAAACTTGCTGGCACAAGCTGGGGAGCAGTCGAAAGTATACTAAAGAAACTGTACACTGGAAGAGTGAGACCAGTTCTCGAGTATGGCATTGCGGCATGGACAACAGCAGCAAAGGCGAACTTCGATAAAATTAGCAAACTCCAAAACCAAGCCATGAGAGTTATAACAGGAGGCATGAAGTCAACGCCAATTGTAGAACTTGAAAAGATTACAAAACTGCAATCCATGACCGACAGAAGAGACTGCAGAGCCCAGCTGCAATCAGAAAAATTCAGAAGACTGACTGACCATCCAATGCACCAGAGACTAAATAATTTTGGAAATGGGAAACTAAAGCGAAGAAACTTTGCAGAAATAGCCAAAGCAAAGATGCACGAAAACCCCATGAACGCACTAACACCAAAGCCCATCCCTACTGTACGAAAACCTACCTGAAGGCAGCATATATTTCCAGAAGTGGTAGAAAATATACCAGGTATTGGAAACAAAAACTGCCAGTCTGAAAAAGAAAGAAGAGATACTACCCTGAGTTATATAACGGAAAACTATCCAAGCATGGACTGGACCCATGCATACACCGACGGTTCCGTAACAAATACAACACAGAACGGAGGGGCAGGAGCATTTTTGAATCTACCAAATGGCAGAAAAATAACACTGTCATTCGCTACTGGAAAATACACAAGCAATTTCAGAGCGGACGCAAAGGCACTGAGGGCGGCAATGGAAGAAATAGTGACAGGTAAAAGGAATGAAAGCCACATAGTCCTGCTTACAGATGCTCTGGCCGTAGTCACAGCACTAAAAAGCCAGAAAAATACTGAACTTAATGATTTAAGAGCAGTACTCTGCCAAATATGCCAGCAGTCCGCACTAAAAAGGGTAGTGGTGCAGTGGGTTCCATCTCACTGCAACATCCAAGGCAACGAGGAGGCAGACAGACTGGCAAAAGAAGGTGCAAAACTACCACAACCAGATACTAGTATGACATACGAAGAGTCAAAACGGCTTATTAGAGCTAGATACATGACCAAATGGGAAACCGAACATACTGGCTACACCAAAAACGATGCCTATTACCAGCTGAACAGAAGAGAGCAGGTCGTGGTCTTCAGACTTCACACTGGCCACAATAGACTGAGGTACCACCTATTCAACAAATTGAAGATTTGTGGCACCGACGAATGCCGTGTGGTACCGGGAAAATAACCGTTGAGCATTTGCTGCAAAACTGCCCGACATACGAGGATCAGAGAGAGCAGATGTGGCCATCACCAGTGGCAACACTAGACAAGCTCTATGGCAGTTTCGACAGCCTCAGGATGACCGCTGCTTTTTTCGAAAAAATAATGGTTACTGTCTGACTGCGTACGAAGAAGAAGAAGAAGAAGAAGAAGAAGAAGTAACCGATGATGTAGTTGACGCACACATGAAGACACCCCTTACAACTCCACACCACCCCTCTCTGCAAGCGGCCGCTACCTGTGCCTTCTCTCATCGGAGATTGTTCCATTCTTTTATGTTGTCCTCCCACCTGTTGGGGGGGGGGGGGGGGGGGGGGGGACGCTACCCTCTTCGTCGTCCGCCTTGCACCTTTCCGTGCAGGATCGTATTTGCAAGGTTGTTTGATCTCGATAGGTGACCGTACCAAGCGAGTTTCCGTCTTTTGACAGTTGCTAAGATGTCTTCAAAAGGCCCTAATGCGTTGTAATTCTTTCTAGTATTTCCTCATTTGTAACTCTGTCTTTATATGTGACGTTTAGAAGTCTTCGGAAACATCCCATCTCCAAGAAATGTATCCTTCATTGCAAGTCAGTTGTAATTGTCCATGTCTCACAAGCATAGATTAATATTGTCAGGACCAATCTACGATCAAATATTTATTTATCTATTTTCCTCATAAACTTGGCGGCACGCCTCTTGCTTCTCTCATCCCCATACAGTATATCTCTTGAATAATCGCATACGTCTCAAACAATCACATCAACTTCTCTCATAAACGTGACGGTATGTCTCAAACTTCTCTTGTCACATATAGTTTGTTCCTCTGGTGTCACTTTCTTCTTCTAGTGGGACCTACACATTTAGAGATAATGTTCAACAGTTTGTTTGTACTTCACATACTGGTATAATCATGCTAGCCTGCCTGTTAGTTTGTGTAAGATATTTGAATATTTTAATCCATTATACAAGGACACCCTCGCTTTATTTGTGCTGGTGGACGCCCTCCATTATTGTTACGCACTGCATCAGTCCAGTAAATATATTTGTTTTCAGTATAAAATTCACACCTCGTCATGTGAGCGTAGGAAACGTTACTCGGTGCGATCGTAAGGAAACTCACTGGTCGCAAACTGTGAAGTTTGGACGATATAAGAAAACATAGGTCCGATTAAACCAACAAGCTTCTAGTTCAGCTAAAAGAGGTAGTCAACCTCAGATAATTGAACAGATAATGGAGGTCATAATTATCGAACCACAGACAAGATCACATTTAAGGAGAATGTCACGTGCGATAGATAATTGACAAAACACCATTAGTGATATAAATCAATCAATCAGAACCTCGTCGGCACTTTCTGAACCATGAGTTCAAGAAACACGCGCCAAGTCATCCTGTCCTGTGCATTCGTCCCAATTCTTCATCGTATTCTGCCGTGGATGGTTGGATTTGGTTTGCTTTCAGATGACTTGTCCATTGGTGTTGAATTATAGCAACAACGTTTTTCAGAATGATGTAGCTATCACGATGCCTAAATGTTCTTTGCCGGCTCTTAACATATTCCGAACATATAACATTGTTACTGTTCTTTGCTCTTTTTCGGGCCCCAGAAACACAGGACGATAATTAATATGACAGGTATCATTTATGCTCACACGTGCTGTCAACACGCGCAAGCACAGGTGCAGACACCATTTGGTGACAACTAATGAATCAGTTAGCGTAGGGAAAGTCAGGAAATGCTTGAATATACTTAGAACATAGACTGTCATTTTCATTTATCTCTGCTGCTAGAATTGGTAGACTAGATTAATCTCGCTCTCACGGTTGCTCGTATTTCTTGCACTTTAACACGTAGAAACTGTTCTGTATTGAAAGAAGCTGCATGTGTTCCCTTCTCAGTGTCTAAATCGTAGAAATAGTCACAGGATTAACAAAACCAGATTTGCTTTCAATTTACTTCACTTTCAATTCATGTCATTTTCAATTCACTTCACTTTCAATTCACTTCTCGTCAATTTGCTTCGCTTTCAGTTCACTTCACTAAATATAGGATTGCAATCTGATATAGCCAAGCAGACTGTTGAAATGAGCATACCATCCCCACAAGGTTTTATTCACACGTCATGCCATAACTAAAAAGACTCCTGTTGAAAAGAGCATAAATGTTCTTAAATATTGTTCGCACATTTCCTGGTATAACCACACACACAAACTGCCTGTGGCCGAAATATCGTCTTCAATAGATGATTAAACTCTACAGAACAACAGAGAAAGTGTGTACTCAAGAATGATTCTAGCTACTTCTCCTGGTATTTCATGAAAACGTCATCTGGTAGATGCTGTGTTTAATATAAATTCCCACAGATTGTCAAGGACCAGAAAATTGCGCTTGAAATGTCCCGACCACGATTTCAGTCACCGGAATGAGAAGATTGGTTGTGCTAGCTTTAACCCCCATGAAATTAATGTCTGAGAGCTCTGGGCGTGTAGCTCACACAGTTAAGCAGAGAAAGCAGAAGTACAGATAATAGGCCATAAGACGTTGATATAGCGCTTGTCGAGACGAGAATACGGTTTTCGCCCTTGTTTTAACGTCTGCTAGGGGATTCAAGCGTCTGTACTCATCCTGACTGAGTAGTCTGGACTCGACCCGGATGAGTGATTCTATTATATCTATATATCTATACCTATCCTCGCTTAGCGTCTATACTCATCCTCGTTGAGCGTCTATACTCTAAATTAACATCTATACTCATCATCAGCGAGCGTCATACTCACTCTATATTAACGACTAAACTCATCCTCGCCTAGCGTCAATAAACTCTCTCGATTAGCGTCTATAACTATCTTCGTTGAGCGTCTATAGTCACTTCCAATTAAAATCTATATTCATCCTCGCTGAACGTATATACTCACTCTAGATTAGCGTCATTCTGATCCTTACTGATTGTCTGTACTCATCCTTGCTCAGTCTCCTTCATTTGTTCTGGCTGAGTCTATCAGAGTGGTTAGAATACTTGCTTCTCGCGGCAAAGGCACCTGTTTCAATCCCCAGTTTCCACAAGCTCAAGTCTATGCTCTTTTCTCTCTTCTCTCTCGCTCTCTCTCTCTCTTTCTTCATTGCTGAGGTCCACTGGGAAGATGTATAGGGCTAAGGATTAAAGGCCGCTCGCGCTTGTTCAGAGTAGGTTATTATTTTCCCTCTTATAGAAAAAGAATCTATCTTACCAAATATTTTAACGCATTTCCTCGTAATCTTCTTTCTCTCCTTCTTCTTCGTCTTCTTTTTCTTCTGCGTTCGTTCTCAATCTTCCGCTACCAAACCCCGAACAGGGCTTTGCAAGTAGCAGGGCGTACTCCGGAGAACGAAATGCGTTTTGTTGCTAGTTTACAGCTCAACTGCGATATTCGCACATTTCGGTCCTACACATCCGTTTTCTGCAGTAGACATTTATGTTAGTATCGGGTTAGCCTTCCCTCTTCGATCCCTTCTCCTTAGCCAGTCTGCTCTGTTGCAGTCTGTTATCGCTGGTCCTGACGCGAGCAGTCAGCTATGGGTCGCTGACCGCTGCAGGTCATGCGCTGCTCAGCATCTTGACCCCCCTAGCAGTCCCAAAATGCGCTAAAAACCTCTGCACAGAATGGTACAGGGTATGATTAATGATGGTTACTATAGCTCTCTGGTTGTACACACATCTGCTCGGTCCTCGCGGTCGCCTTTCGCGGCTCGGTCCTCGCAGTCGCCTCTTGCTGCTCAGTCCTCGCAGTCGCCTCGTGATTCACGTTTCATTCTAAACTTTTAGTTTGTGGATAGTTAATTCTTCTTCCTCTTCTTGTGATTGCATCATAGATGTTCACGCCATCAGGCGAGTTTCCGCGATGAACTCTACCGTTAACTGTAGCTACTCTTTAGCTGGATACAGCTTTGATTGTAGTGTCGAATCATTTGGCCAGTGTATCCCCCTTAACTGACCATTCAGAGCACATTCCTGCAAAACATGCTCGGCAGTTTGTTCGTCTGTCCCACATGCACACAGCGACGAAGCAGACAGACGAAGCCTGTGCATGTGTTTATTCAGTCTATTCTGCCCAGTCCTGAGGCGAAGAATGATAGTCTCCCCTTGCCGGTCAAAGGCGTGGTAGTCATCGCTTCTGACGGTCTGGACAACTCTCTTTTTCTCAAAGTATGTGATTTCGCTGTCTTCTTGTTCACATTCTCCTCCCCTCTTTGCAAGCCCATCTGCCCTCTCATTTCCATGTACGCCACAGTAGGATGGCAGCCACTGGAGTGTAGATCGATTTCCAGCAGCTACCCTTCCCAGTTCACTTCTCAGAAGCGAGAGTTTACCACCCTTAAGAGCCTGCAGCACAGATAATGCGTCTGTGAAGATGACTACTTGGTGGCAATCAGAATTGATGTTATGGATCATGTTGGCAGCCTGTTTGAGAGCTTGAATCTCAGATGTATACAAGGGGCTTGTCATAAACCTTTACCCTGACTATGAAGGAGTAGGAGAAAGTTGAAATTTGGCACATAAGTAGCTCATTCAATTTGCACTGGACTTGAGAAGTATGAATTTCCCTCCTCGACGTGTTTACCCGGTCTGGTGCATGGAACAACACACCTTATTGACCGGATCTGCTACTCTAACGGTTTGTCAGAACAATGGAGAAATCAGAGGTCAGAATTGTGATTAAATTATTGATGTTCTAGAGAAAAACACCTACAGAAATATACAGGCAGATGGAACAAGTTTTTAAGGCATTATGTCCTTCCTATGCTTCTGTAAAAAAAACTGGTGTAGGCCGTTTAAGTGTGGCCCGTTCCCGTGTTGCTGATCTTCCAAGATCAGGAAGACCATCCTCAGAGTGCAGCGATTAAAATGCTGCAAGAGTGAAGAAAAGCATTGACCAGGATAGGAGAATGACAATTGCAGAGATATCTAGGTCAGCAAAACTGAATGAAAGTACTGCACAGTTTTTAGAATTTTACACAACAGACTGAACATGAGAAAAGTGTGTGCCCGCTGGGTCCTACGTCTGCTGACATGGGAACAGAAACAAAGGAGGGTTGATTGCTGTGGCCAGCTGCTCAAAATGTGTAGGTCGAAAAACATGTTGCCGACCATGGTGACAGTACATGAGACTTGGGTTTACCATTATGACCCAGAATCCAAAATTTCTAGCATGCAGTGGAAAACCCCGGGCTCACCAACACATGTCAAGCCAAGAGCACAGAAATCTGCAAGAAAAGTGATGCTGATTATTTTTTGGGACGTCAAAGGTGTCATATTGAAAGATTATCTGCCTCATGGCAACACGGTTAATGGGCAATATTATGCAGATGTCCTTACCAAACTAATAAAGGCTGTGACCAGAAAACGAAGGATAGCGCGCACTCAAATTCTGCCTTTGCTTAAAGACAACACGCTCTCCCATAAAGCAAGGCTTGTGCTGCAAACAGCCAACGATTTGAATATTTAAATTCTTCCACACCCACCATATTCTCCGGATTTAGCTACATCAGACTTTTTTGTCTTTTCCAAAAACTAAAAAAAACAGCTCAAAGGAAATCATGTTGACAGTGGCGAAGATGCCATACTGGCTTGTGATAAAGGGTTTTGTTCGAAAAATACATTATTTTATTCTGAAGGTATTTTCCGGGTCACTCAGAGATGGCAAAAATGTATAAATTCAGGTGGTGGCTACATTGAGAAGGAATAAGCACTATGCTGAATTTCAACTTTTTCCTCCTACTCCTTCATGGTCAGGGTAAAGATTTATGACAAGGACCTTGTAGTTGGAGCAGAATTTGCCAGTGGGAACACTCTTTATCTCACAGTGGTCCTCAAGGTATGCTATGAAGATGGTTTGTGTTCTCGTCTCGGTGCGGTATCTGACCATACCCATTTTTAAATTTTGATTAAGCTCAACCTTAATCAACTTTTACTAGTTTTTTTTCATGTTTTTTTCCCGCTATGAAGATACCAGCGCCTCCATTCTTGCCAGCATTTGCTGCTGATCCATCTGTGTAGGCATGTATCCACGATTGTGTAGGATAGTTTTCTTCGACCATACTCAATGTAGCAGTTCGCGTTTGCAGCACGTTGTAGTCGTGCCCAGTCGTGAGACTAGTGACTGATGAATTTATCAGTTATCCCTGTCTGTCAACTCCATTAGAGGAGCAACGTGACAATATGGCACTTCCCAACCCAGTTCAGAGAAAAACTGCATAGCGACGAGAGAAGCCTGAAACGAGCCGCTACGTTTATTTATTTATTATTTTCTTCTTTTTTTTTGCGTTCACCTTATTTTGTCTATCCCCCAAGGCGGTGTGCGTTACACTATGTTTTTATTTTGCGCCTGTCGAACCAGTGCATCCGACTTCGGCTTTTTTTTAATCTAAGGGTCTGCTTCCTCCTGTATTTTTTTAAGGGTTAGCTTCCCCTGGGGTACGGTCGGTGTTGTGATGAGGAGCGAACCCAGCATCTTCTGGTTGTGAGCGAAAAAGAAGTAGAAGAATGTATTGCTAGTACTTCTTCCTCTTGCAGTTGGGAATGGATTTCATTTGTTCTTCTTCTTATTCTTCTTCTTCATGGTTCCTACTGAAATAGACGATGTGTTGTAGTTTACAGTGAGACTGCGATATCTACGCCATTCAGCCCAACGAATCCGGTTTAAACTGGCTCTTTACGGTATCAGATTTTCCTTCCCACTGCTATCCATATTCCCCTAACCACATGTTCTAATGTGTGAGGTCACGTGAATAGATATAATACTATTGTTAAACCTATGCCAGTCTCTGAAACTGGAAGGAATTCCGGAAGTCGGCTTCGCATCACAATGGAGTCAGGTTTGTTGACCATGTTTGAAGATGAAACAAGCCTCCATTGTTAACGTTGGACAGTAGACACCGGCTTGTAGGCGGGCTTACTGCAATCAGAATATAAACAGTGAACATTTACAAATAGCCGCTTTTATCCGTACACTAGAAGCTAAGAAGTTTCTCATCCCAGATGTCAGTGTCAAGCGTTCAATTCTCAAGTAGTGGATCCGACAATGCTTTACATCTCGTTCGATCTATGGCCAAAATACCACAATATAATTATAATCAGGACTCTGGTTTAAATCTGAAGAAGAGGTCTTCCCTATGGCCTTCAGTGATTATAGTTAAAAAGCGAAGATAGTGTAAACGAAAGATGTATAGATGTGGTCAGATACTGCGCTAAGCCGCAAAACAGAAACCTGCGTTACGCTTAAAGGTATTCATGAAGGATAACAAAGAACAAAAATATGAGCTAACAAATCATAAAAAGGGGATGAATGCATACATAGAGATATGAACAAATACATATAGGTTTCCTCGCTACTAGACTAGTGAGAGTTAAGTTAATATGTGGTTGCAGCAAGCGGACGGAAGTGACTGCCGGGTAGGCGTGTGAAGTGTAAGTAGCTCGGAATAAGCCGATATCGGCCAAACGGGGAATGTCCAGACGGGTGACGTGTGTACATCTCAAGCACGTAACTGAAAATAGACAGTTGGAGGCAGAGGAGACCAAGGTGGGGGCAGGGAAGACAAGCTGGAGAAAGGTGAAGACAGTGGAGAAATGTGGACGTAGGGCAGAAAGGTGGAGGCATGGCAAAAAGGTGGATGCAGGGAAGAAAGGTGGAGGCAGGGCAGAAAGGTGGAGACAGGGGTGACAAGGTGGAGGCAGGGGAGAAAGGTGGAGGCAGGGGTGACAAGGTTGAGGCAGGGGAGATAGGTGGAGGCAGGGGTGACAAGGTGGAGGCAGGAGAGAAAGGTGGAGGTAGGGGAGAAAGGTGGAGACAGGGGAGACAAGGTGAAATCAGCGGAGAAAGGTGGAGACAGGGGAGAAAGATGGAGGCGTGGGAGAAAGGTGGAAGCAGTGGAGAAAGGTGAAGGCAGGGTAGAAATGTGGAGGCAGGGGAGAAAGATGGAGGCTGGAGAGAAAGGTGGAGGCAGATAAGAACGAAGATACCGCCCTTCATTGTTTATTTATTTTTATTTAGGTTTTCATTTGTTTGTTTAGTTTCTAAGTGTTCTGCTGCTGTTGCAGAAGACGCAGGTTAGGTAGGCTGGCCACTTCGTGCACATGTCAGACAACCGCATCAATAAACAACTAATGTATGGTGAGCTGAAAGAGGGCAAAAGAAGCGTTTCAAATACTCCCTCAAAATATATGACACACTTAACATCGATGTAACCCCATGGGAATGCCTGGACACAGAGCCGCCAGTGTCCAGGCATTCCCATGGGGTTACATAATAATAATAGCCGTCCATCGCAAGAGATGATGACAACAGCAGTCAGACATTACGGCCAAACTGCCTTTATCGGGGACAAAGAACGAATGAAAATAACAAAGCACGCCCAAAAACAGAACATGGTGTAAAGTGAACGGTTTATGTTCGCCACCGTACCTGGATGCGCCAGGAAAATGTGAGACAAAGTATGCCAGTTATGAAATAGAGTGGATCTTACAGAAAATAATCAATTTGACTTCACACAGACAAGAACACGAACAAATCATAAAAAGCAAATATCAAGAGATACGTCTACAAAGATGTGAAGACATAAAGAAAATAAAAACCTATATATATACATATAATGTAATGTAACAAGTAAGTAGCATGTCCTTTGCAGAACGCCATTTTTACAACTGCAACTTATTTGGCTGTGCACAAATTAAATTTATGAATTAATAATAATAATAATAATCAGAGAGAGAGAGAAATAGAGAGAGAGAGAGAGAGAGAGAGAGAGAGAGAGATATGAAAGGCGAAGGAGAGTGGAATGAGACGCCTACTCACTTTTCGTACCAGAACGTTTGAGTTGCAGGCGTTTACGTTCATACGTGCTCATATATCACGGCAAATAGACCGAATTCAGTCCACGAAATCGACAGTCTTCAGTTTACTAAACTGCATATTGGTACCTGATGTGCAAGCTAGGGAATGCAAGGTGATAAAAAAGGAAACTGGTCACTGCGCCTCAGAAGAAACGCACACCTAGTACAACTAGGCCTCTAACACTTCATCCCCGACAACAGGATCTGCTATGTGACTACTTTTACCTGTAAGAAAAACACAACAATAATTTGGCTCCTTATTCAGTCCGAAATATTGTATTCCAGTATTTGATACATGAATGGAACTGTATCCACACGACATCACTGGCTGTCAGTCATTGTGAATGAACGTGCTTGCCATGTTTTCTTATCATTACTGTAAACATCTGAAAGAATTGCTGTCACGTCAAGGGCAAGAACTGGAGGTAGACGCGATTTGCCCCAGTCAATGTCCGGTTATATTGTTTCATGTGCTTCCGATTACTCCTCTCCTCCTCTTCCCCTCCTCCCTCCCAAACACACAGACACACACTCCCTACAACCCCTGACGTTTTGCTGACGTGACGATACTGTTTGATTTAAGGATAGAAAGAGACATTCATTATAAAACATGGCTTAGCGTGAGGCAGATGCTGTTTCATCTTATTGCACGCCTGTGTGCTACAAAAATAGAGGACGGTGTTGGTAGAAAAACATGGGGTTTAGAGAGAGAGAGAGAGAGAGGAGACTGGTGAGGACAACGTTTCACACAGAGAAAGAGATACAACATTTAATATTCACTAACTTCCCTCGCGCCCCATCTCCTTTTGCTGAATGGCAGTGAACCAACGTGCTGGCTGTCGTATGCCATGCTCTCTAACCACCAGAACAGATTCTTACAGGCACACTGACACGAGAAGCACCGGCCATTTTGTCCTTCGTAACAAGCTCAGTTCCCATGAGAACTCTGCATAAACAGTTTTCTGCAGTATCTCTACATTCTGCATCGAACCCTCCCTCATTCTTATAGTGAAGTTGCTTAATACCCACAATGAGTAAGTTTACTCTTTTGTGCGCCCTGAAAAGACGTTATATGGCGGGTTGTAGTAGCTTTCCTCACATCCCCAGCATGCTGATGAAGGTGGACTGCGGTCTTCCAGACGGTTGTGCTATGCTTGACTTTATCTGCGTGGCTTATAGTGATAAAACTATTCATTTTGTGTTTCTAAACACAGTAGTTAGGGAAATCACGGACACCAAATTCCTCAAATGATATTTTACTGCGTGACCACGAGCCAAAGAGTTTAACCAATGTCTCGCTCGCTCAAGAAGAGAGATAACCAACTGACAGTGTAATCGAAAACAATTCAATATTTTTAAAGTGACGTTAATCGGTGCAATCTTTTATTTATTCTAAGATATGTATTTTGGGTTTTTTTTAAATTATACTTGCGAAAAAATTCACCCCAAACGGAGTTCCATGGGTTCCCATCATATGTATCTGACAGCTGATGACTGTACGGGGCATTCCATTTCGAGTTAAGAAGAGGACGGGTCAATACCATTTTATTTTAAATAGATAAGTAAAGACTCGGATAAAGATAGAAGTTTAGAAAAGATACTAACCTTAATACTAATCCAAACCCTAATCTTAACACTAATTTAAACCATAATCCTAATTTTAACTCGATTGCTAAGACGGCAGAAATAAACAGAAATTCGCATTAATTCATGCAGAACTTTTGACACTGCTAACAGTTAAAAAGTGCATTATTATGTGATGTTACTACCTCAAATCCGCTGCGGTGCTGTTAAAAGAATGTTTCTTTTGTTTAGGGCTGAATTAAGACGCAATGTGTCAGTTCTTTCTTTCTTTTTTTCTGGGGGGGGGGGGGGGGGGAATAGAATAGAAACAACAGCAGAGTACTTTTATAATTTTATTTTGGTACTCTTTGGTGCATTAATATACTGGCGTATTCTTTTTTTAAATATTTATTGGGGCTTTGGTTTCTTTTATAAAAAGTTTATCTGCGATTTCATCCTTGATCACGTATATTTCTCGTAATGAAATTGAGATCAAGTTGGTCAACATTCATTACCGACTTTAATCTTTCAAAATGGTCATCGTTCATGTTGATTTCTTCACCTGCGTCATCTTCCAGTGGTTCGTTATTGTCCATCTCAATAAACGGGTGCACCTCATCGAAAGCGATTTGAAGTTGCTGTTCTCACTGTCAGTGCAAGTAATTAAAAAAATAACCTCGCTTTTCTGTACAAGCATTTGAATAATCTGTCCAGAATCCTTTAAAATTTGATAGATTAACGGGTCGCACAAGTAGAGACTGTGCACATTTTCATCTCTATATATGTTAAAGTTAAATTAGGAGAAGTAGAATTCCGCGCAAACGGACATCGGTCATGCCAGGTTAAATAAAAGCTTATAAAAAGACTATTTCATTGTTATAAACAGTAAGAGGCGAACCCCAGAACATTCTCACATACATCAACGTGCTCCAGAATATATCACAGACATGCATCGATAAAGCAGCAATCTTAAATTTGCTAACCTCACTTCTACTAGTCCCTTCGAAACAAGCATGAACAAATAACGTTTTCACATCTACTTGTTACCAACTTTGAGTATCTGGGCTCCAGAACTGACAACAATGACGACTGCTTAAAGGAAATCAGAAGGCGATTGGCATTGACATTAGAAAGGCTACACAACCTGAGGAAAATATGGCAGAATACAAGCAAACAAAAAAATAATAATAAAACCTGTCTTTTTCACCATGACAGCATACGGCTGGAAACATGGACAGTTACCCAAGCCTCGAGGAAGAGTATCGAGTATTTCGAGTCAGAATATTATAGAAAGGTTCTCGAGCCACCATGGACCGAAGAGAAGAAGGATGCAAATATTCGAGAATAGGTGGGCATAGAGGAGAACTGGTTCATAAATATCATAATGAACAGAAAATGTAAATACTTTGGTCAGATCAAAAGACACACCGGTCTTGGGAGAACGGTAATGGAAGGTATGGTGTTGGGCAAGTGAGGCAGATCGAGAAGGTGATTGTACCAAGATGTCAACAAATGTTTACTCGGGAGCAGGCTGGAGATTTGGCAATAGGTCGAGCTTCTTTCAGACGGGCTGTCATGGGAGCGACGTTCTGCAAAGGCCATGATACATGATGATGATGAACGTGTTCTTTCAACTCCCTTCAGTCAAATCGAAACGGAGCTAACCTTACAGAACTATCTCTCTTTTCGATAATCGAGGCCGCTTACCAGATGAATTCTCTACCGCCGGCAGACTTACACGATGATCTCCTCGTATTATCTCATCATTTACCTTTACTGGTACTACACATCTTAACGTTTACCTGTACCTGTACTACACATCTTAACGTTTACCTATACCGGCACTACACATCTTAACGTTTACCTGTACCGGTACTACACATCTTAACATTTACCTGTACCGGTACTACACATCGTAACGTTTACCTGTACCGGTACTACACATCGTAACGTTTACCTGTACCGGTACTACACATCTTAACGTTTAGCTGTACCGGTACTACAAATCTTAACGTTTACCTGTACCGGTACTACACATCTTAACGTTTACCTGTACCGGTACTACACATCTTAACGTTTACCTGTACCGGCACTACACATCTTAACGTTTACCTGTACCGGTACTACACATCTTAACGTTTACCTGTACCGGTACTACACATCGTAACATTTACCTGTACCGGTACTACACATCGTAACGTTTACCTGTACCGGTACTACACATCGTAACGTTTACCTGTACCGGTACTACACATCTTAACGTTTAGCTGTACCGGTACTACAAATCTTAACGTTTACCTGTACCGGTACTACACATCTTAACGTTTACCTGTACCGGTACTACACATCTTAGCGTTTACCTGTACTGGTACTACACATCGTAACGATTACCTGTACCAGTACTATACAAGAGCCAGCGTCTCGTCTGTATATAGTTTTTGTCTTGTCTAGAGAATCACTGTAACAACCGAAGACTGAACTGGTGTTGTCAATATGACCAATCTGCGATGCAGGTACGCTGTTCTATTCATGTATCACATATGTGTTTGTTTATTTGTTGTAGATTTCTCGCTCGCCTTGTTTACTAAAGCGCAATGTGCTGTACTGTGATGTGTGCATTACTGCCCAGTGCATCCGATATCAGCTCGTTTTGTTGTGTTTACTTCCTGTTTTACGAGTTGAATCACATTCACGTTTGGTTCTAGGAGCAGTGCTTCTAACCGCTTATCTACGTCGCCCATATGATAAAGGTATTGTTTATTAAGCTTTATGTCATATGTATCAAGTCCTCATGTACGGAATGAGAACTAGACATAATAGACTCCAAGATCATCTTTACAACAAAATGAGGATTGGGACAGATGACAGGTGTTCATGTAGGAAACATACAATGGTCGTGGAAAACACCCTACAAAGCTTCACGCTCGCTCAAGAAGAGAGATAACAATACTGGCTTCGCGAGTTAGATCACAAACAAAAGCTGTAAGGAGATAACGCATGTATACACTCAATGGTGGCCTTTGTAAGAGAAACTGGGACCTTGATCTGATGAACAACAAGGCAGATGTAAAAGATAATGTATCAACCTTTACCTTGCTTCTTTTTTGAGACCATTAGACTTCGATAATGCGGAGACAACTTTATCTTAAGTCATCACGTAACATGCGTTAATGGCATTGACGATCAATGACCCCATTCTATCTGTATGGTATTTCAGCACTGGGAAGTATGTTCATTTCTTTGACTAATTCTCGTGACGTGTATAATATATGTTTTGTGAGTGCTTTTATTATACTTTATGAGTTTACAGTCGCAATTTGTCACCTGTCCTATCTCAAATCTTGTCTCTCTGTTTCGGAGCTTCTCTTGTCCTCGAACCTTCCGATTTTAACCAGTGATAATAGACCTTCCGTTCTTTCAAAAAATGTTTATGAATTTGACCATTCGTCAGAAAGAGGTCTACAGACACGTGATATGCTTCGGTCCAAATGACAACATCAATAAACTCACAGGGAAGGATTATAGTACCATTTCTGGCTGAGAACTTAGCACATTTCACATAACAAGTATATGAACAGAATCCAACAACACACTCTAGAGTGTCAACTCTGTACACACCCATACAAAATGTTGATCAGCACCTTCTTGAGTGCTCAGCGCTCAACGATGTTAGGAAAATGCTTCTTCTTCCTTGGCCATATAAATGGAACACCTTGTAGGACACTGAACAACAATTAACAAACACGTTCAGATCCTATTACATGACATTGGGCCGAAGGGCGAGAGCGTGATGTCGCTGGATCCGTAACAACAACAACAACGAATCGTCTCTTATTTTTATTTCCAGTCTTATTGTAATAATGCGTCGTTTGATATATTGTTTGTCTACTTCTCCCCAGGAGCCACATTAATGTTAATGTAAATAAAAAATAATGTCCCTGTAGGTTTATTCATTGTCAAAGATACACATCGATTAAGAAATAGTGGATCGGCATAACATTGATCTTCAATCATAACCAGTGTGTGCTTTTTCGTTGCTCTTTTTAAATTATGTGGCGCTAGTAACGCTGGATCAACTATATGTTCTGGTATTTAACATCTTCTGACATCTGTTATGAGGACATTGGTATATTTGTAATGTGTGTGTGTGTGTGTGTGTGTGTGTGTGTGTGTGTGTGTGTGTATGTATGTATGTATATGTGTGTATGTATGTGTGTTATGTGTATATGTATGTATCTGTATGTACGTGTGTGTATGTATATATGTGTGTGTATGTATGTGTGTATGTATGCGTGTATATGTATGCCTGTGTATGTATGTGTGTGTACGTGAATGTGTGTGTGTATGTATGTGTATAAATCTATATATTCATTTATATACACACAAACCTAAACACACAATTATTATTATTTTGCCCTACTGCTCAGCCATACGGCGTGGTAGAGGTTTGCGCAAGATGGGAGGTTTGTGCTAGACGGGAGGTTTATGCTGCCGACAAGTTGAACTTTTGGAGTAATTCTTCTATCTTCTCTATCCAACGTCGCCGGGTTCGACCTCTCGCTCGTGGCCCTGAAACCTCCATGTAATATGATTTCGCTGCGGGTTGATCATATCGCATCCTTGTCAGATGACCAAACCACTTTATTATTTTTTGCGTCAATAATTAGTTAACCGATGTAGTCCCCACCACATTCGTTAGTGTAAAGTGTGTCTCGAATTGTTCTTCCTTCTGTACTTGGCACACAGCACATCTCACGTTCCTTCTTTGGTGATGTATTTGGCAAGATAGTTTCGATATTCAGAAAGTGGTTCAACAATACATTGCTGATAGTTGCAAGAGTGTAGCGTTTATTACTGTCAATGTGTTATGTTGCCTTTATTATTGTCTCAAGTTCTCTTCTCCAAGTGTGACTTGATCTGTCTCTAATCTCCTGCCTTGGGAATTTCAGAGCAGAAACTGCTTCGTAATGCTATCAGCTGATCGCCTTAATACGTGTTCTATCCAATGCCATTATCGTCTCTCGACCTCATGCCCCATTGATATCTGTCTAGCTCCTTCTAACAGTTCCACATTATTGATCATACAATTCAGATCCTTCTATTCTCAGCAAGCACCCATTTGTAAAATAATTTTTTTTAAAGTTTTCCCTCCTGTGTTTCAGAGCTCTACAATAGAACGGATTTCACTTTGAATTTTTTAATTTTTGTTTTGGACTTAATTTCTTTTGATATAGCAAGTTCTCCATTGCAGTGACAGCTCCTCTGATTTTTGTTCTTTATTTTGATATCTCTTTCAACTTCTTACCGCTACCTCTTACTTCGTCTATATTGCTACCAATGTTATTATGCTATTTAATGTTGTCATATCGTGTATGTCTCCCAATATAATCGGATTGTCGTTAGCTACATTTATTCTTAAAATCTTTGTTTTCTTTATATGTGTTCTCAGTCCCAATTTCTGAGATCTCACCTCAAGTATGCTTATTTTATTTTGCATCTGATCACGATATATAACGATATATGACAGAATGGCCAAGTAATCGGTACAGTATATTTCTTCTTCTTCTGCGTACGCAGTCAGACAGTAACCATTATTTTTTCGAAAAAAGCGGCGGTCATCCTGAGGCTGTCGCCACTGCCATAGAGCTTGTCTTGCAGTTCCACTGGTGATGGCCATATCTGCTCTCTCTTATCCTCGTATGTCGGGCAGTTCTGCAGCAGATGTTCAGCGGTCATTTTACCAGTACCGCACGGGCATTCGTCGGTACACCCTGTCTTCAATTTGTTGAATAGGTGGTACCTCAGTCTATTGTGGCCAGTGCGAAGTCTGAAGACAACGACCTGCTCTCTTCGGTTCAACTGGTAATAGGCATCGTTTTTGGTGTAACCAGTATGTTCGGTTTCCCATTTGGTCATGTATCTGGCTTTGATAAGCCGTTTTGACTCTTCGTACGTCATACTGGTATCTGTTTGTGGTAGTCTTGCACCTTCTTTTGCCAGTCTGTCTGCCTCCTCGTTGCCTTGGATGTTGCAGTGTGATGGGACCCACTGTACCACTACCCTTTTTGGTGCGGACTGCTGGCACAGTTTGCAGAGTGCTGCTCTTAAGTCATTAAGCTCAGTGTTTTTCTGGCTTTTTAGCGCTGTGACTACGGCGAGAGCATCTGTAAGCAGGACTATATGGCTTTCATTTTCACTGTGTGTCACCATTTCTTCTACTGCCGCCCTCAGTGCCTCTGCCGCCGCTCTGAAATTGCTTGTGTACTTACCAGTAGCGAATGACAGTGTTATTTTTCTGCCATTTGGTAGGTTCAAGAATGCTCCTGCCCCTCCGTTCTGTGTTGTGTTTGTTACAGAACCGTCGGTGTATGCATGTGTCCAGTCCATGCTTGGGTAGCTTTTCGTTATGAAGCTTAGGGTAGTATCTCTCCTTTCTTTTTCAGTCTGGCAGTTTTTGTTTGCAATACCTGGTATATTTTCTACCACCTCTGGAAATATATCCTGCCTCCAGGTAGGTTTTCGTACAGTAGTGATGGGTTTTGGTGTTGTTAGTGCGTTTATGGGGTTTTCGTGCATCTTTGCTTTGGTCCAGTACATTTGAACAAGTTGAATTCCATTTTTGTTGGTTGATGTTGTCTTGACAATCTAGCCGATAGCCCACATATTGAACAGCGCTGATTAGATACATCCCTGATGTAAGCCAGTTATTATTACGAAAAGTGCAGATCTGAACATTATGTAGAGCTCTACATTGCGTATTATCATAGGTTTTTTTTCAGTGATGTTAATATACTCGTAGTTCAGATGCACTGCAGTCCCTGAGCAACTTCCAGAATGGATCTATGTCTAAACTGTCAATTGCCTTTTCGGAGTACACGAATCCGATATCCGATCAACTAGTTTTTTCAGTGTAGCAGTAGTCTGCTTTTGATCTTTTTTATTGGAAGTGTGTTTGTTCTTATCTCTGCTGTTTGCCTATAACCAATTTCAATCTCTCAATGTTCAATATTTTCCCGAGCACTGACAATAACATTATTTCGCTATATACGTACAGTACTACAGATCTCCCTTCTTTGACAACTTGACTAAATTGTTTTGTTTTCTAGTCTGTTGACATTTATTTTTTCCTAGACTTTGCCAAGTAATATATATATAATAAAATATATGTTGAAGTGTAATGTCTGCTTTAGTTATTCTGCTGAGATATCATCTTGACCAGTGGTTTTACCATCTCTCAGAAGCACTATGGCTTTCATTATTCTTTATTGTTTGTTTTCTCGCAATTAATTCTGGCGACTGAAAGTTAACGGGAATCTTGTGGAGCTGGTTTATTTAATAGCTCCTAGAAATGTTTTGCTCATATCTTCATCTTCTCATTTATTTTGCTAATCAAATGTCCTTCCGTCTCTTTAATAAAGCCATTTGTTTGTTTATACGTTATTGTCAGTTTATTTACACTGCTGTAAAGGTCGAAGTATTTGTACGTTAAATGTCCACTGGATGACGCACCTGGTTCTACGCCGAACCCACCTTAACCACCTTTACAACATGCTTCACGGGCTTACAGTGTCACTATTCTCAACTCTCCATTCAGTCTCTGACGACACTCGAGCAAATCAATATCGTGCTTATCAAATATACAGGAATACAAGGGAAGTTTATTTACTTATTAAACAAACTTCGGTTGTCTCGGTGTAGCTAGTAGCGTGTTGTCTCAGTGTAGCCAGTAGCGTGTTGTTTAAGGGTAGCCAGTAACGTGTTGTCTCCGTTGTTTGTTTTGTGTCAACGTAGAACTATGCTGCAAATATTGACTGTAATGTGTTCGCTTACACCATACTACAACACACCTCTACATGCACAGAGGGAACATCGAGTTTCTTATTCGTACCAGACATCCTACAAATGTATTCTAGACCAGAGCTTCTGAGTCTCTCAAATAATGGGAGCCTCATTAAAAGTGCCTTTAATTTCTGCTGTCCTTCATCCTAAAATTTGTCGTTAGATTTGTTAAGTTTTTAAAAGGTGTTAATAAGATCAAGAGAGGTTGCTGGCCAAGTGAATTGTATGTAGGTCTTTGACCATGTGGTGATGTGTTTAAATAATTCTGAAAAACGGGAAGCTTATTAAAAGTGCCTTTAATTGCTGCTGATCTCCATCTCAAAATTTGTCATTAGATGTTTTATGTTTTAAAAAAGGTTAAAGTAGTCAAGAGTGGTGGTTGACCCAGTGGTTTGCAAATATGCTTTTGACCATGTGGCCATGCGTTTAAATCCTCGGTGAGAAATATTTTTGTTTCTATCGAGTGGTCTTCAAATAAAAACCTGAAATATATTTTTTGTATAAATGTGTTCTGAAAAAGTGAAACACAACTGTAATATTTGTCTACCTGGTCACCGTTTCGTTCGATACAAGTTCCTCAGCGCATATAAAGTGCATGGATTCCTGTAGAAAAAAATGTGTCTTGGTCGCGTGGTTAACCATTCATGGAGCACCTGCTAGACCTCTCTGTCGGACATGAAAGTCTTTTCTTCCAAAGTTTCTTTTAGTTGTACAAAGAGGTGGAAATCACTTGGGGCTAGGCCTTGTGAGTACGTCGGATGTGTTAGGCAAATGGAGGTCCTTGATGGTTCCAGCCGCTGCACTAGTAGTATAGGGTCAAGCATTGTCACGCTGTTCACCTGCATGGTGATGACACGTGCAGGACATTCATTACATCTTTACCAACCATTCTAACAAGTTACAATACAAAGACATGGTGTTTCTAATTTGTATCTTAACGTTAAGGTTTTCATTAGAAGCCCCCTCGGAGAATACATTGCCTGGCGGCAGCAGAAACAAATGGCCGCTATCTCCCGCACGACCCCCCCCCCTCGTGTTGACCTTAGCAGTGGCTAAAAGCATAGCAGCGATAGTTGCCTTTGCATGTGGTCCCATAGCAGATACTGCCGTTGGGGATGTTGTGTTTCAAGTTCAATGTACTTAGTCTCACGTTATACTTTATTGTGAAGAAGAGTAGGCAGTCTTCATGCTCGCTGCCTTGGATTTCTCTAACTGTATGTCAGGTACCCCATTAATGGGAGGGACATCCTTTGAAAACCCACATAACAGACTCCATCAATGGGAGAGGAGACCTTTCAAATTCCTCATAAACCCCATCAAAAGGAGGGGGAACCTTTCAAAAACACTTCACAACAGACCCCATCAAAGGGACGGGGAACCTTTCAAAAACACTTCATAGCAGACCCCATCAATAGAAGGGGACAAAGGCTATAACAATAAAAGAAAGAGAAAGAACTAAACTGCATAAGACCAGCACACGTCAACCACTCAACATTCGTCTAGTTAGACATGATATATTATAGTACCCGCCAGATACATGGATACACGTATTTAGATATGGCTCAGCTAACAAAGCCACACCCAAATGGAGGTTGAGAGGACTATTACAGATTAAGAAACGGAGAAGAGCAAATTCTAGTACTTACAGCGGGAACATTCTCCAATAACATCCGCGCGGAAGTGAAGACACGGACGGCTACTGCTGAGCTTGTAATCCAAGATGAAGATATCTACCAAGAAAACATGGTATTACTGACTGAAGCCGCGTCAGTAACAGCAATTCTAAAACAACATAAAAGTATAGATCACGTATAATGCATGTACTCCTTGACACAGCTCTCATCACCCAACGTTAGTCATTGAGTGGAACCCCTCCCACGACAATGAAGCTGCAGACAGAGTAGCATAGTGTGGATGAGCTTCCTCTCAAACATGGCTGAACATTGCGTATAATGAGGTCAAGACCGTAGTTAAGCCAACTTCAGGGGACGTAGTTAAGCCAACTTCAGGGGAAAATGGGCTGTTTAAAAAAACTGCTGTGATTTACCCAGAGAAAAGTAAGTCGCTCTCGTCATACTGAGAACTGGATATATTAGACTCAAGGGTCATCTTTACACCACAAGGATTGGGACAGATGACATGTGTCCACATGGGAAGCACACAATGACCGTAGGAACATCCTACAAAGCTTACACATGAATGGCGAGAATATTGTTGTCGCAAGATAATGAGAAATTGTACGGAGATAAAACAGGTTTATAATTAGATATCATAATAATACTCACAATGAGAAACACAAATTTTACGGAGATAAAATAGGTTTATAATTAGATTACATAATAATACTCACAATGAGAAAAACAAATTGTACGGAGATAAAACAGGTTTATAATTAGATTACATAATAATACTCACAATGAGAAACACAAATTGTACGGAGATAAAACAGGTTTATAATTAGATTACATAATAATACTCACAATGAGAAAAACAAATTGTACAGAGATTAAATAGGTTTATAATTAGATTACATAATAATACTCACAATGAGAAAAACAAATTGTACGGAGATAAAATAGGTTTATAATTAGATTACATAATAATACTCACAATGAGAAAAACAAATTGTACGGAGATTAAATAGGTTTATAATTAGATTACATTATAATACTCACAATGAGAAACACAAATTGTACGGAGATAAAGCAGGTTTATAATTAGATTACATTATAATACTCACAATGAGAAACACAAATTGTACGGAGATAAAGCAGGTTTATAATTAGATTACATTATAATACTCACAATGAGAAAAACAAATTGTACGGAGATAAAACAGGTTTATAATTAGATTACATTATAATACTCACAATGAGAAACACAAATTGTACGGAGATAAAGCAGGTTTATAATTAGATTACTTAATAATACTCACAATGAGAAACACAAATTGTACGGAGAGATAAAACAGGTTTATAATTAGATTACATAATTAGTACATAAAAGACAGAAACAATGAAACCACACATGCCAAGGACAACAGGTGCATGAGTTCAAGTACATCGCAAGCATTGTCACTGTGGACGGAGGATTGAACAGAGAAATCGAAACCAGATGTCAAAAAGCAAATGCAGTAATCTACTAAATATCAGCACTACTCAAACTATATTTTCTTACCAGTTCTGTGTTATCAAACTTGGCCTCTGTCCAAGGCACAGGAAAAGAAAATTTCAATCTGGGAAATGAAATCCCTGAGAAGACTCATCAACGTAACCAGAAGAGACAGAATGAAAAAAAACCTACATCAGAAAAATGTTCGGAATAACGTCATCACAAGAATACATGCACAGAGAAAAGGTTAAGTGATTTGGTCATCTCATGAGAATCGCTGCCATTAAAAACACTAAAAACAGTAACAGGTTCGGGTTTCGAGCCAAAGGAAGTCCGCGGGGCAAATGGATAGCCATCAACGACACCACCTGCTAGCATGGGCTCACAACAACCACAGCAACACATCTGGCACAGGAAAGAGACATACTGCTCCCCACTACGCTTCACGGCGCCAGCATACACTCGCCAGAGTGCAAGTATTTGACAATTGTGTCAATATATATCTCGAAACACAAGAGAAGATCTAAGATTATTATTGGAGCACCATTATGGGCTTGGTGAAATGTATTTACGCACACAGCTAGCAATACCCAAGTGGGTATAATAATAACATGATGGGGAAGCCCCAAAGCTGACTGGGTACGTTGATCCACGGTCTAGTCTACACAAATATAATGCGTACCTTACGCTTACAGAGTTCGACAACGCGAGGGAAACTTCTAACCCTCATACTTCACAAAAGTTGAGACCTCCTGTTATGAAGTTTCTACCACTTCATCCGCAGCGACAAAACCTGTTTTGCAACCACCTTTAACGTTATCTGTTACACATGTCATCTTTACACATATAATGTCATTTGTAATATATTATGTAATAATAATAAATAATACATAACCCATTTGAAATTCACCGGGCAATTATATCAATCAAAGAAGTACATCAACAAATCCAGTTTCGGCGTAGAGACTTGCAAACAATATTTGGACTGACCAACCATATGATATATATATATATATATATATATATATATATATATATATATATATATATATATATATATATATATATATATATTCAAACACAATGTACATATTGTTGGTTTGATTATAGGTTTGCCGTTTTGGATTATACTGACGAAGGAACGTCACTTTCCACCACAGACCGTAGTCCATTACGCTATATCAGAACGCATTGGTTAGTGTGTGGATCTATTTTGTAATATGGATGTATCGACCAGTGTGTGGATGCGTGTTTTTATCTGTTTGTATTGTGTTCCACTGGGGCAGTTTTGCAGTACAATAGTTTTACCAATCCTTTCTGTACGTGGAGAAGTTGTCATACGAAGAAAAATCGCCAACATGCCCGGTCAAAATGGACACGAACGTGATTTCGAACCCTGTATGTTGGGATTGCAAACAAAGATTGCCCACTCCTACACCACGCACCTCTCCACACAATGCTTTTTAACCACAATAACAGACTTATAGAAGATGCATCCTAGCCGTTTTAAAGAATATGCTTTATCTCAAATGTATGTGATAAGCACATTTTATTTGTCTTCGTCATCTAATCTATGAACTGATATCGTTAGACGTCATGGGGAGATGTAGAACTTCAGTCATGTGCCATGTGTGTCACCCAAAAATTATTCTACATAATCTGTGATGTGGCCATTATTTTTACCCTCTGTATCAGTATCGGCCCTTTAACACATTCCATATATCTGTGTTCTTGTACGGTGTCATTTTCTTACAATTATTGAAACATCACACCTCCTTTCTTAAATAATGGATCATATTTTGCATTATTCTAATTTATTTCTAAATTGTGGGAATGTGTGTGTGTCTCTCTCTCTATCTCTCTCTCTCTCTCTCTCTCTCTCTCTCTCTCTCTCTCTCTCTCTCTCTCTCGTGACAAGAAAGATTAAGACTGAGAGAATGCTCAATCTTTGATGATATCTGACAGGAACAAATTGTTACCTGTGGTGATAAGAAATCGATTCTCACTCGGGATGCTGGCGTTCATATTGTTGCACTGAGTCCAGAACTCGTGTTGATTGTAAACATGTCGTCAAAGTAGATACACCGTGTTAGTATTCCTCTTATCTCCAGCAACAGTAATCCCCTATTAATGCTATTAGTCACCTGTTTGTCTTATCATCATCTCGGTCACACGTTTATCAACAATAGTATAGCATCTCTCACTTACGTCTAAAATATTGATATTTTTCACACAATCATCGCACAATCTAGAACCTTCTTCGCAAAGAACAAAGATACTTGAGCAATATATTATGACATATTAAACAGAAAGGACAGCACTGTACTTTGAAAGATCCAAATGCGAGCTGTCTCTTTCAGAAAGTGACAACGGATACATACGCTGTTTGGCACAGTAGTAGACAACTCGCTTCCCAAAGATACTGAGTTCGATTCCCTCCCTTGATCAATACGCGTCAGCCGACCCAGCTGTCAGTGGGTATTTGGCTTAATGCTAGGAAAAGAACTTTCCATACAACCTCATAAATGCTGGGGCCTAGCAAATGACTCTTCTAACACTTCCTCCTCGACAGCAGTGTCTGCTATGGGGCGAGTTTGACCTTGGCCTTTTAGATACTGATGCCTTCTGTATGTCTGTTCGACTGATATTAAGCTTGGCTGTGTTCCTGTCATCTCTTAGCTCATGTGTTTCTTACTTGAAGCCATATGATTGGATATATGCCACATAGACACATGTTGTTGGTAAAGATCTTCTTTCTTGTTCTTCATCAGACATCCACACCAATCTTTCTAACAGCAGTCAACTCAAAGCCATCATCATTACGTACATAAGACAGTAGCCGTCCTGCAGTTTGGGTGTGTCTGTACGCCAATTTTCTATAATAAAGATATCAAATATCTGTACAGGCAAAAACCCTTACATATAGCTGTTTGTAGATTAAAAACGTCTTCCGGCCTATCCTAAAGTAGCTATTGGTAGCTTGAATGGTGTGACAAAATTAGAGTAGAAAGATCCCGTTCCTCTTATTAGAGTATCTGTTGCTTTTCTAGAGATTAATCTACAGTGACTGTTGCATGGGCTCAATTCTGTGACTATTTAAGTACTACATTCGCTGGTGTATACAGACCTACATTCTAAGTACGTTTTCTAACAGTGCGAGTCAGTGTGCCTGCACGTTATGATGGGTCCACAATAACATCAAATCACTTTACCACAGACTCTCCGTGGTGTCATAAGTTTGACATTATGATATGGTCAAAATTCAAACAAATCAATTTACCACGGGCTGTCTATATAATCGCAATTCTCACGTTACCATTTGGACACAATGCTTCAAATCAATTTAACCCGGGCTCTCCATGGTGTCATATTATCTAACACTACTAGGAGTCACACTTCCTTAAAATCAATTTACCATGGCTTCACCATTGTCATACGTTTCGGGTTACTATGGGGTCACATTGCCATCAAATCAACTTACCACGTGATCTCCATGGTGTCATAAGTCTCACGTTTTATTGAAATACCCAGTTTACGATTCATCTACATATTTTCAAAGTGTATATTATTATACCCACATCACGTTATTTTCTATATACTTGGGTTTCTATAAAAACTTATTGCCGACATAGTCTTGGCCTGCTGTATAAATATTATTGTAACAATATAATTAATAGGTTAAGTCAATAGTGTAGCATTATGACAAACCCGTCTTTTGGTTCACTTCTCTTACGAAATGTCAGTGTTTGACTTTAGACAAATCGACGCACGTGCTAAAAGCCCAGAAACTAACAGAACTGCACGTGCTAGAAGTACTGAGATGCCATCCAACCTTTTTGGAGGCCTGTAAGTGCCTGCCGACACATGCAAACATTATTAACGCATGTTTGGATCTGTTGTAAGTGTTTGTACGTGGATTCCTTTCTCTTTGTTTGCCTCCAGTATGACGCATGTTCTTCCATCGCCAAGTTCAGATTTTATGTTCTGATACCTGCATGAGATTTCGTTTGTGTTGTCATGTATGCAGTTGCGTCATGCTTCAGTTTTTTAAAGTTATAAACTGTCTGTCAGTGTATTCTGTTAGATTTAATGAAGGCAAGGCGACAAATAATATGTTGTTGTTGGTTTGATTAAATATTTGTTAAAGTTGTAAACTGTCTGTCAGTGTATTCTGTTAGATTTACTGAAGGCAAGGCGACAAATAATTTATTGTTGTTGGTTTGATTAAATATTTGCCTGACGAATGAGTTGGGAAGGTATAAACAGGGAACTGGCCATCCCACCTCACCTCCGGCTTAGTCCATAAAGTTATCTTCGTCCCCAACGGCAATTGTCATCATGGTACCCAGCCTTGACTTTTAGCTTTTCTGGATTCTACTGGCGAAGGCACGCCACTTTCAACCTCAGACCGTAGTCCTTTTGGCAATATCAGATCGTATTGGCCGGTGTACGGATGCGTGTGTATCTGTTTGTAATGTGGACGTATTGACAAGTTGCCGAGTTTTTTCGACCGATCTGTAAAATTTGTAAATCATTTGCTGTTAGGGAAAGAAAGATAGTAAGCAAGCGAAATAGTTAACCCACCTAATACAAAAGATGTAGAAAGTCACCAGCACTTCATTATCGACGGCAGTGTCTACTATGGAACCACCTTTACATTTCAGAAGAATAAAATATGCAAGTAAATCCGAGAGTAGTATTACATGATCATTGTTAACTACACAGCATTTAAGATAAGTGAAATCTGTTGAACACATACTCAGTAAAGGGGGTCTGATAACTGTATATTCTTCTTTTTCTTCTCCTTTTTTTCTTCTCCTTATTCTTGTCATCTTCTTCTTCTTTTGTTTTACTGCTCTTGTCAAGAGGTGTAACAGAGAGTAGGAAAGGTAGATTTATTGTGGTCGCCATGTGGAAGGCTTGTACTGTCGTTAGATGTAACTTCCTGAGTGTGTCAGAGACACCCTCGATTCACCTACGTCGAGGTCAGCCCTTGGCACGTGGGCCGGAGACCTGCATATGATTCTGACTAAATGACCAAACCACTTGATTTGTTGAGAGTCAATGTAGGCACTAACTGGGTTTGTTGAGAGTCAATGTAGGCAGTAACTGGGTTTGTTCCCACTATCTGCCTCAGCGTGGTGTTCCGGATTTGGTCACGAATTGTCTTTTCGACTGCACTTCTCACACAGCGCATCTTACAACTCTGGATCTTACTCTTATGTGTTTCTAGTAAAAGAAAAAAAGATTAACATTGGTAACACAATATACAAATAAACAGTGTATTTATCAGCCTCCTCTTAGTTGAAAGAAGCTCTCTACGGTGTATTTTAAAAATATTTTATGTTTCCTCACTAGTTTCTACTGGTGGAGGCGCGCATATTCCACCCTAGACCGTAGTCAACTGGGCGATATTAAGACGCATACACCAGTGCTTGGATGTATGTGTGCGTCTGTATGTGCCTATGTTAGGTTTGTGCGCTCCCAGAAGCCAGCCAACCAAAGTGCAATTGGAAGGGTCTCACCCTGAGGGCGCGTGTGAAAGTTGAGCAAGAGTGTGACTGTAGGACAGTCAAGTGAAACGGGGGGAGGTAAGAAGAGAGATGAAGGAGAGTATCAGTCTCATAGTCTCTCTACGGTGTTTCAAAATCGGTGCAATTTGATAGTGGGCACTGTTCGCCTTCTGAGATTTATGTGTGATCTCTCTGTCCACCATGCCGTCATCAGCGAGCATACTACCTAGGTATTTGAACGCTCTTACTTGCTTGAAACTGTTGTCACTGCTGTGGAAACCTATCTGCACGTGTTGACGCCATATCGCCATAGTCTTGATCTTTAATTGTGTTACGGCTCAAAATTGGAGGCAAGAGAGATAGAGGAAGGTATCTAACAAGACCGGACACGGCATGCCAAGCTGGATGAGAAAAACAGAACATCCGAAGTATAAATTGCTGCTAGTACAAATAGTTACGAAAGAAATCGGTGGTCTTAGCATGAGGCATGGCACATGATGATGGTTATGAAGAGATGATGATGGTGATAATGATTGTGGATTATACGATACCTGTGAGGAAAGACTCAGACAAACCGGCCTACGGTTATCTAGAAATAAGACGAATTCGAGGTGACTTAATACATGTTTATAAGAAAATCAAAGGAAAGGATACATTAGATTATAACAAATTTATTTTCAAAATACAAGTACCTACAAGAACAAGAGGGCATAGCTACAAATTAACTAAAGAAAAGTTCAGATTAGATATTAAGAAATATTTTTTTTTAGTCGGAGAATGCTTGGAATGCATTGCCACAGGAAGTAGTGGAGACAAGGACAAGTAATGCATTTACGAATAGATTAGATGCACATAGCTTTTAGAGCACGGGCATGTAAATGAAACTGACTGTATACAGATTCTGCAGAGTTTTATTAAACCAGTATGAAGACGTTAAGTTAAGTTTGGTTTCAAAGGCATTGAAGAAACACATGTACCTGCCCAGAACACCTTTCCGTTTACACGCACAGATAATACACTCCAATACTTGGGTCTCGAGAAGAGGAACTCCAATAGAGATGCAACACAGACAATCAACGCACAGGAAACAGATGTGGAAAAACCAGATTGGTGGCGTATGCACTCCAAGATGTACACACATCGACACAAATAGATTGAGTTCCTGATGCTCTGTGGCAGGAGAACACGCGTTGATTCACAAGAGTAAACATGCCACGCTCTCCGTCAGTATTGTTGAACACGCGATAGCGTTAAATAGGGAGATTGACAGATTGTGATAGTTACTAATGCTTGAGGCGAGCGTAAAGGAAACATAGAAGTCCTAGACAGAACTGCACATGTGGACAGGACAGAAGGCTTGCTGAGAATCTGCACTCACATTCCTATTAATATTACTAATTAGCCTCCGTGATTAGAGCTTGTGAGTTCAAGTTAATAGTGGCTACCATTTCCATCCCTGTCGGTCACCAGAAATATATCTGGCTCATTCCCGACCACGGGAAAAAGGTGGGAGGGGGTGGGGGGGGGGGGTGTCGATATGCATTCGGGATCAAGATGTTGAGCAGCGCACGAGCTGCAGCGGTCAGCGACCCAAAGCTGACTGCTAGCGTTAGGGCCAGCGACCCAAAACTGATTGCTAGCATAAGGGCCAGCGACCCAAAATTGATTGCTGGCGTCAGGACCAGCGACCCAAAAACTGAATGCTAGCATCAGGGCCAGCGATCCAAAACTGATTGCAAGCATTAGGACCAGCGACCCAAAACTGAATGCTAGCATCAGGGCCAGCGATCCAAAACTGATTGCTAGTATTAGGGCCAGCGACCCAAAACTGATTGCTAGCATTAGGACCAGCGACCCAAAACTGATTGCTAGCATTAGGGCCAGCGACCCAAAACTGATTGCAAGCATTAGGACCAGCGACCCAAAACTGAATGCTAGCATTAGGGCCAGCGACCCAAAACTGATTGCTAGCATTAGGGCCAGCGACCCAAAACTGAATGCTAGCATTAGGGCCAGCGACCCAAAACTGATTGCTAGCATCAGGACCAGCGACCCAAAACTGATTGCTAGCATTAGGGCCAGCGAACCAGTCTGCCAAGACCATTCTACACCTCCACATAGTGATTCTGGATAACAGGCTGCATCAGAGCAGACTGGCTAAGGAGAAGATATCGAAGAGAGAAGACTAACTACAAAGATATGCCATGCTAAAGTCGGATGTTTCGGACCGAAATGTACACATATCGCAGTCAAGCTGTAAACTACGATACAACGCATTCCGTTCTCCAAACAATGGGCTCAATCTCTCGTTTCGGCACATTCCTGTCTATCCAACTGCAAATGGGTAACTGACTTACAGACAATGCAGTGAGGGAACCCCACTTCATATGATCTGGTACGATGAAGCTAAGTATATTCTACTTCATCTCCGACGGCAGGGGCTGCCATGGATATTTTTGTAGTTTGTTTAATGCCCACATTGAGTAAGTTGACCCTTTTTGTGCTCCCTGATAAGAACGTTAAGTGGCGGGCTGTAGTAGCTTTCCTTACATCTCGAGCGTGCTGATGAAGGTGGACCGTGGTACTCCAGACGGTTGTGCTATGCCTGGCTTCACCTGCATGGCGCTCACTACTATAGAAAAAATCACATCGATCCACATCTCGTCATATAGTCAAGCTCTATGGGCCACCATATAGCTCATGTTCATATATTCTGTTTTTATAAGTTTTGCATTTTACGTCAATGTTTTATACTGGTTTCCTCACAAACAACATGTACGATATTCTCGCTTACAAACAAACCCCAGAACACCAAAATAAGTCTTAACGGCAAATATCTGCGGCCAAACGATAAAATTAGCAAACTTCAAAACCAAGCCATGAGAGTTATAACAGGAGGCATGAAGTCAACGCCAATTGTAGAACTTTAAAAGATTACAAATCTGAAATCCATGACCGACAGAAGAGACTGCAGAGCCCAGCAGCAAGCAGATAAACTCAGAAGACTGACAGACCATCCAATGCACCAGAGACTAAATAGATTTGGAAATGGGAAACTAAAGCGGAGAATCTTTGCAGAAATAGCCAAAGCAAAGATGAGCGAAGACCCTATGAACACATTAACAACACCAAAGCCCATCCCTACTGTACGCAAATCTACCTGGAAACAGCATATATTTCCGGTGGTGGTAGAAAATATACCAGGTATTGGAAACAAGAACAGCCAGACTGAATAAGAAAGAAGAGACATAACCCTGAGGTACATAACGAAAAACTGCCCAAGCATGGACTGGACCCATGCATACACCGACGGTTCTGTAACAAACACAACACAGAATGGAGGGGCAGGGGTATTCCTGAGCCTACTGAATGGTAGAAAAATAACACTGTCAGTGGCAACTGGAAAATACTCAAGCAATTTCATAGCGGAGGCAGAGGCACTGAGGGCTCCAACAGAAGCAATGCTGACAGGCAAAAGAAATGAAAGCCAGATAGTCCTGTTTACAGATGCCCTGGCCGTAGTCACAGCACTAAAAAAGCCAGAAAAATACTGAACTTAATGATTTAAGAGCAGTACTCTGTCAACTATGGCAGCAGATCGCACCAAAAAGAGTAGTGGTACAGTGGGTTCCATCCCATTGTAACATCCATGGCAACGAGGAGGCAGATAGACTGGCAAAAGAAGGTGCAAGACTACCACAACCAGATTCTAGTGTGACCTACGAAGAGTCCAAAAGGCTTATTAGAGCCAGATAAATGGCCAAATGGGAAACAGAACATACTGGCTACACACAAAATTATGCCTATTACCAATTGAACAGAAGAGAGCAGGTCGTGGTCTTCAGACTCCGCACAGACGACAACAGACTGAGGTACCACCTATTCAATAAACTGAAGATAGGTGCCACTGACGAATGCAGTTGTGGTTCCGGAAAAATGACCGCTGAACATCTGCTGCAAAACTGCCCGAAATACGAGGACCAGAGAAAGCACATGTGGCCATCATCAGTGGCAACACTAGACAAGCTCTATGGCAGTGTCGACAGCCTCAGGATGACCGCTGCTTTTTTTCGAAAAAATACAGGTTGACGTCTGACAGCGTACGAAGAAGAAGAAGATCCTGGTCTCTTCGATCCTCCCATTAGTTGTCTATTATCTTCCCACTGGTTTCCTCGATCTTCCAACTAGTTGCGTATTATCTTCCCATTGGTTTCCTCGATCTTCCCACTAGTTGTCTCTTATCTTCCCACTGGTTTCCTCGATCTTCCCACTAGTTGTCTCTTATCTTCTCACTGGTTTCCTCGATCTTCCCACTAGTTGTCTCTTATCTTCTCACTGGTTTCCTCGATCTTCCCACTAGTTGTCTCTTATCTTCCCACTGGTTTCCACGATCTTCCCACTAGTTGTCTCTTATCTTCCCACTGGTTTCCACGATCTTCCCACTAGTTGTCTCTTATCTTCTCACTGGTTTCCTCGATCTTCCAACTAGTTGTCTCTTATCTTCTCACTGGTTTCCTCGATCTTCCCACTAGTTGTCTCTTATCTTCTCACTGGTTTCCTCGATCTTCCCACTAGTTGTCTCTTATCTTCCCACTGGTTTCCTCGATCTTCCCACTAGTTGTCTCTTATCTTCTCACTGGTTTGTTTTTTCTGCCTGCACCTTATCAAGTCTATAAGTATTGTTGTTCCTCGTGTACAACCAACACACTTACAAAATACAAGATGAGGTAGTGCTGCTCTTGAATCTTGGACAGTGATTGGAGTACACATACACTCTGACATGAATGTTAGACAGTGACGGAGTACACATACACTCAGACTTGATTTTTGGACAGTGACCGAGTACACATACACTCTGACTTGATTCTTGGATAGTGACGGAGTACACATCCACTCAGACTTGAATCTTAGACAGTGACTGAGTACATAGCCACTCAGACTTGAATCTTAGACAGTGACTGAGTACACATCCACTCAGACTTCTTTCTGAAGTACACATCTAGTCAGACTTGATTATAGAGTACACATCTACTCAGACTTGATTATGAAGTACACATCCACTCAGCCTTGGTTCTGGTGTCCACATCCACTCAGACTTGGTTCTGGTGTCCACATCCACTCAGACCTGGTTCTGGTTTCCACATCCACTCAGATTTGGTTCTGGATTACATATCTAGTCAGACTTGATTATGGAGTACACATCCACTCAGACTTGGTTCTGAAAACACACAGCATGTACATAAAGTGCAAAAAGAATAGCCGAACTGCAAACTAGACACACAAATTGTTGCGCTTCCGGCCAGAGACCATTCTAATGTTTGACAGTTCATCCAGGCTTTCCTTCGGTTCTTCAACAGCAGCCAAATGTCTGGTAATATCAGCGAATGCTTGAATAGAGATGTCTGGGTGTCGTAAAAACACCTGTTAGATAGAGATACAAGAGCGGGGGAAAACGTGTCAGGTCTACAAAATAAATATATTGAATCAGAAAGTAGATGCGAACATGTGTTCCAGACCTGATATATTTCGACGCTCTACCTGGTTGCAAAGAGATCGCATAGCTTAACACACAAAATTGCATCTGGAGATAAAAGTTCCAAATAGGAAATGGTAAGGAATATAAAAGAACTTTCTTTTTCAATATGCGCACTTCATCACTTTTAACCACATCCTTTCATTCAGACATATCTGGGAAATGTTATCAAGTACTATAGTTAAAAAGTAACCCCATTCACAAAACAAAAGAAATATACTTATCTTTTATTGTCTTTCTCCTTGCGGATTTGTCTTTTCACTTCTCTGTGTTGCAAATGGTTCTCTTCACCAAGCGTGAGGTGGCCCTTCAGGGTACATCTCCACTTGGATCAGTCAGTCTGCAGCTTCGTCTACCTAGGATGTCAGACCCATGTCCAGGGCCTTCATATCACATTTGTACACATCTTTGAACCTCAACTGTGGTCGGTCGAATGTTCCTTTGCCATTCGTCAACTATCCAAAGAGAATATCTTTGGGAATGCAACCATCTTCCATGCGGCAAACATGACCAAACCAAAGTAGTCTTCGTCGCCTGAGTAGAGCGTACATGCTTGAGAGACCGGTGCGATAGTACACCTCTGCATTCGTCACTATGCCCATCTATTTAAGTCCGAGAATGTATCGCAGGCGCCGTAAATGGAAGGCGTTACACATGTGCTCTTGTTTAGCATAGGTTGTTCAAGTCTCGCTACCTTATAGGAGTGTGTTGGTGTCACACCCATTGTACACCAGGACATTGGTTTCAGTTGAAAGTACTAATGTAGTAACGAATAGAACCAGCAATTTGGCGACGAACATCGTCGATTAATGTATTACAAACGGAGAAACGTTGCTATATACATGTGACAAAAACAGAAAAAGAGAGAGTCGTCATAGAAGGGAACAATGCTTTACTTTGATTTTATAAACGACACAAGCTCCGGAAACCTGAAAACGTATGAAATGAGCGGAATTCTAGAAAGCCTAAACGTAGAGAGAAAACCATCTTAGCATTACTTTTTAATGTAATAACTTGTTTTTTTCAAGGAAAATACCACTTTCATCAGCTGAATAGACAATTTACAGCAATTAAATAGACAATTTATAGCAATTAAATAGACAATTTACAACAACTGAACAGGCAGCTTACAGCAAGTAAATAGACAATTTACAACAACTAAATAGACAATATACAACTGAATAGATAATTTACAACAACTGAAAAGACTGTTTACGGCAACTAAATGGACTTCTTCTGCGTTCGTCCTCAATCTCCCGCTAACAAGCCCCGAATGGGGCTTTGCAAGGAGAAGGATGTAGTCCGGAGAACGGAATTCGTTGTGTCGCTAGTTTACACCCTGAATGCGATATTTGCACCTTTCGGTCCAATACATCCGTCTTCAGCAGCAACTAAATAGACAACCTTAAAAAAATTGAATAGACAATCTACAACTGAATAGACAGTTTATATATATATTAACTATAATAAACAATTTGCAGCAGATAAATAATAAACACCTTTCAGCAGCTAAATATACAGTTCATAGCGACTAAATTGACAATTCCCATCACCTAAATATAATTTCCCCAGCTAAATAGACCATTTCCATGTATATCCTTTGATATATAATTTGTATCTGTAAACATATAATGAGATTATAAAATATAACCCGCTGCATTTTGGGGATCAAGATACTGAGCAGTGCATGAGTTCTAGCAATCAGAGAACCAGGGCTTACTGCTAGCGCCAAGATCAGCTACCCAGAGCTGTCAATACCATTCTCCACATCCACGTGGGGAACCTGGATAACAGAGCAGACTGGCTAAGGAAAAGCGATCGAAGCTTACCTGGTACCAAAAAATGTCGTGCTGAAGTTGGATGTGTCTGACCTAAAGATGCAATTATCGCAGTCAAGCTGTGAACTACGACACAGCGCATGCTGTTCTCTGGACTAAATTCTGCTACTTGCAAATCCCTTTTCAGTGCTTGGTAGCGAAAGTTTGAGAACGAACGACGAAGAAGAAGACTCGAGGCACATAACATAAACATATTGCGATGTATTGATAACACAGTCTTAACGTTAAAAAAAGCGGGCGCGAAGAATACAAACAACTTACAAAAACCACCATCACAAATTGCAGCCTCAAAGTCGAGTAATCAGAAGTAGACAAAAAGACCTGGCCACTAAACCAAGCCAAACCAAATAAAATACTTAGCACTTATCCGGGGAGACAAGATAGGAGAACGTCTGGCGGTACTAATTCTTCCTTGCCCTTTCTCCCCAGAGGCCATCTTCTCTAGACTGGCTATGATTTTATTTGCTCCGGTTTGTTAGCATACTGTGTCTTTTTCCTGTTTCATCCCCCAGAAGGAAGCCGCCATTTTAACCCTTAATGGCAGCAAAGAATAGTAACAATGTTACTCTCAAGCATGTCGTAAGAGGCAACTAAGGAAAGTTACTCATGACGCTAGTTACTCCATTCGGTTGTTGCTCATGACGCTAGTTACTCTATTCGGTTGTCGTGGAAGCCACTGGTACTGAATTTATTCAACTCTTGAGGGCAGATTATACTGGCTTGTCTTACATCGGGAGGCGTACTGAGTAAAATGGACGAGATCCTCCTGGCTGTAGTGCAATGCGAGGACGTGAAGTGGGATCTGATTAATGTGGTTAACCTTGAATAGCGTCCTGAACCTTGATTAGCATGATGAACCATGATCAGCGTCCTGAACCTTGATCAGCATGATGAACCTTGATCAGCGTCCTGAGCCTTGATTAGCATGATGAACCTTGATCAGCGTCCTGAACCTTGATTAGCATGATGAACCTTGATCAGCGTCCTGAACCTTGATCAGCATGATGAACCTTGATCAGCGTCCACAACCTTGATTAGCATGATGAACCTTGATCAGCGTCCTGAACCTTGATTAGCATGATGAACCTTGATCAGCGTCCTGAACCTTGATCAGCATGATGAACCTTGATCAGCGTCCTGAACCTTGGTCAGCGTCCTAAACCTTGATCAGCGTTCTGAACCTTGAATGGCATGATGAACCTTGATCAGCGTCCTGAACCTTGATCAGCGTCCTGAACCTTGATCAACGTCCTGAACCTTGATCAGCATGATGAACTTTGATCAGCGTCCTGAACCTTGATCAGCGTCCTGAACCTTGATTAGCGTCCTGAACCTTCATCAGCGTGATGAACTTTGATCAGCGTCCTGAACCTTGATCAGCGTCCTGAACCTTGATCAGCATGATGAACCTTGATCAGCGCCCTGAACCTTGATCAGCATGATGAACCTTGATCAGCGTCCTGAACCTTGATCAGCATGATGAACCTTGATCAGCATGATGAACCTTGATCAGCGTCCTGAACCTTGATCAGCATGATCAACCGTGATCAGCGTCCTGAACCTTGATCAGCGTTCTGAACCTTGATCAGCGCCCTGAACCTTGATCAGCGTCCTTAACCTTGATCAGCGTCCTGAACCTTGATCAGCGTCCTGAACCTTGATCAGCGTCCTGAACCTTGATCAGCGTCCTTGACCTTGATCAGCAAGATGAACCTTGATCAGCGTCCTGAACCTTGATCAGCGTCCTGAACCTTGATCAGCGTCCTGAACCTTGATCCGCGTCCTGAACCTTGATCAGCATGATGAACTTTGATCAGCGTCCTGAACCTTGATCAGCGTCCTGAACCTTGATCAGCGTCCTTAACCTTGATCAGCGTCCTGAACCTTGATCAGCGTCCTGAACCTTGATCAGCGTCCTTAACCTTGATCAGCATGATGAACTTTGATCAGCGTCCTGAACCTTGATCAGCGTGGTTAACCTTAATCAGCGTCCTGAACCTTGATCAGCATGGTTAACTTTAATCAGCGTCCTGAACCTTGATCAGTATGTTTAACTGACCCTTATGTTACTCACCCCATCTCTAGTAATAACTTTTAGTGGCGGGTTGCAGTAGCTTTCATTACATCCAAAGCGTGCTGATAACAGTGGGCCGGTCTTCCAGGCGGTTGTGATATGCTTGGCTTTATCCGCGTATCGCTCACGACTAAGGGGATCTTTCCCTATATAGATGTGTTATACGCGCAGTTCTTATTTAGTGTGGCTACAATCCTCATATGATGGAAGCACGAGGCACAAGACGAATTCAACGAACTACTCCACTGAAATATTTTGGCCACATCAAACGTTACAAAGGCCTAGAGAGAATGAAACTGGATGGTATGGTGCCTGGAAAGCGTGACAGAGGCAGACCACGAAGAAGATGGACACAGGACATCTGGGAGGTCCTGAAGATGACAGAGGCGGGAGCTCTGTCTAGGGATCGTCCTATTGATCGGCTGTTGTGAGAGCGACGTTCTGCAAAGGACATGCCACATGATTATGCTGATGATAACTGAGATAACATAATAAGGGGCTTTGAATTGGGCTAACATCCTGATCAGATAAAACAAGTTGGCACATAAATCAGCACTGTAAGAGCACGGAAAGTGCTTTGTCGCAGGCGTCCTTAAGGGACCACGCTGTCATAAATTTGATTAGACGCGAAATGAAAACAAGATGTATGAGAGTGGTTGAAATAGACCAACTCAAAAGTAGGTAGTGTGTGTGATTTAGGTATACATGTAAACTAGCCGTCTTTATCCGTGACACAACCTCGAAGAGTGAGAAAGATAGAATTACAACAGATAGACAGACAAAAACATGACATGCGAGATACATTAAATTAATGCAGTAAGTGGATAAAGGCAAATGTGGTAGACATTTACAATAGAGATTGACAACATAATTTGACAAATGGCCATTAGGGATGTGCCAATTTGGAATTATGTCTGTCATTCTCTGCGTAGACTGACTGGGCGATTTGTTTCGAATCCTTACAAGATGTGACAACCACGAAACAATCGATAGCGAATCTCTCTTTATCTTTGTTGTACTTACAGGGAGTAAGCTATAGTAGAGAGTAGATGTCATGCTGAGACAGTTGTACTTACAGGGAGTAAGCTATAGTAGAGAGTAGATGTCATGCTGAGACAGTTGTACTTACAGGGAGTAAGCTATAGTAGAGAGTAGATCACAGGTTGAGAAAGCCTTGTCTGTTCCTCTTGAGCTTCCTTTGCGATTATCATGTGTCCTCCTATTATCTTCTGGACTGCGCGTATTTAATTTATAGCCTACCTACCCTGACGTGGCCTTGTTTTAATCCCGTGTGTGGCTGGGCCGCTCATGCAGGGATAAACAAACAAAAAATAAGATTGATAGCATAAACTGCTGTCAGGGAGGAAGTGTTATAGACTTCACTATACTAAGCACAGTTTGTATGCAGTGGGTAGACCAGTTTCCTTCCTCGCTGCCTTACTTTGCTCTAACCGTACGACAAATACCCATTTACAAATGAACCCCATAATACAACTGGGTCGACTGAAACGTGCTGGCATGTATTTGGCTAAGCAGTTCATACACAGACACGGGTAGTATTAAATATTCGTCTAATGTCAGTGTGGTGTGATTGTGAGAGGACAGGCAGACATGAAGAAAACAAACACATAGAGAGCAGACATATGGAAAGTATAGATAAAGACAGGCATAAATGAGAGAGAGGGGGGAGAGACATGCAGGAAAAATGACAAGCAAACAGATAGAAGTGAGAGAGAGAGTGGGAGAGACAGGCAGATAACACGAGCAGACAGGTAGAAAGGAGAGAGAGTGAGAGAGACAGGCAGATAACACGAGCAGACAGGTAGAAAGGAGAGAGAGTGGGAGAGAGGAAGATAACACGAGCAGATAGGTAGAAAGGAGAGAGAGTGGGAGAGACATGAAGATAAAACGAGCAGACAGGTAGAAAGGAGAGAGAGAGTGGGAGAGAGGAAGATAACACGAGCAGACAGGTAGAAAGGAGAGAGAGTGGGAGAGACATGAAGATAAAACGATCAGACAGGTAGAAAGGAGAGAGAGAGTGGGAGAGAGGAAGATAACACGAGCAGACAGTTAGAAAGGAGAGAGAGACAGGAAGATAACACGAGCAGACAGGTAGAAAGGAGAGAGAGGGGGGGGGGGAAGAGACATGCAGGAAAAATGACAAGTAAACAGATAGAAGTGAGAGGGAGAGACAGGCCGATAACACGAGCAGACAGGCAGAAAGGAGAGAGAGTGGGAGAGACATTGCAGATAACACGAGTAGACAGGTAGAAATTAGAGAGGTGGGGGGGGGGGGGGAAGAGACATGCAGGAAAAATGACAAGCAAACAGATAGAAGTGAGAGCGAGAGAGAGGGAGAGACAGGCAGATAACACGAGCAGACAGCAGAAAAGATAGAGAGTGGGGGAGACATGCAGAAAACACGACAATTAAACAGGTAGAAACGATAGATGGGGAGAGAGACATGCAGGAAACACGACAAGTAAACAGGTAGAAACGATAGATGGGGGAAGAGACATGCAGGAAACACGACAAGTAAACAGGTAGAAACGATAGATGGGGGAAGAGACATGCAGGAAACACGACAAGTAAACAGGTAGAAACGATAGATGGGGGAAGAGACATGCAGGAAACACGACAAGTAAACAGGTAGAAACGATAGATGGGGGAAGAGACATGCAGGAAACACGACAAGTAAACAGGTAGAAACGATAGATGGGGAGAGAGACATGCAGGAAACACGACAAGTAAACAGGTAGAAACGATAGATGGGGGAAGAGACATGCAGGAAACACGACAAGTAAACAGGTAGAAACGATAGATGGGGGAAGAGACATGCAGGAAACACGACAAGTAAACAGGTAGAAACGATAGATGGGGGAAGAGACATGCAGGAAACACGACAAGTAAACAGGTAGAAACGATAGATGGGGGAAGAGACATGCAGGAAACACGACAAGTAAACAGGTAGAAACGATAGATGGGGGAAGAGACATGCAGGAAACACGACAAGTAAACAGGTAGAAACGATAGATGGGGGAAGAGACATGCAGGAAACACGACAAGTAAACAGGTAGAAACGATAGATGGGGAGAGAGACATGCAGGAAACACGACAAGCAGACAGATATGAATGAGAGTGTAAAAGAGGAACATGAAGGCAGAAGAAAAATAGCCCAACAGACAGAGAGAACTGCAACCAGAGATCGACAGTGATAAGACAAGGATATAGGAGACAGAGACAGCCAGAAGACATGACTGCATCAGGCATATATATATATATATACACACACACACAGATACACATACACATACATACATACATACATACATACATACACACACACTCATGTGGGCGAAAAGGAAGTAATACAGAGAAGCAAAAACTAAACACAAATTAAAAACCGAAACGATGGAGAGATTCTGAAACTTTCTTGTTCATGACATTGACACATGACCTATATAGGGTTAACACATGACCTATATATTGCAATTGGCCAGGGTTAACATCACCCCTAATGTTGTCATCATGACCTGTGTAGTAAACAGGAGGTTCTAAACTTGTGTGTTATAGACCCCGCTGAGTAAAGCCTATCCACACCAAGAATATCGAAATAAAGTTATCAAAATGTGTACATCATTTCTTCACATAATTAAACAATAAAACATGTAACGTACAGTAGTCCCTTTCAGGCATAACTGACTGTAGTAATCCCTGTCAGTCATGACTGACTATAGGTGTCCCTTTCAGTCATGACTGTCTGTAGTAATCCCTTTCAGTCGTGACTGACTATAGTAGTCCCTTTCAGTCATGACTGACTATAGCTGTCTTCTTCAGTCGTGACTGACTATAGTAGTCCGTTTCAGTCGTGACTGACTATAGTAGTCCGTTTCAGTCGTGACTGACTATAGTAGTCCGTTTCAGTCGTGGCTGACTATAGTTGTCAGTTATTGTATTTCTTCCACAACCATCTGCCATTTGAATAGTTGATCACTTCTAATGCTCTTTGTTCTCTTACCCAGGTTATCATGCCATCCCAGTTCTCTATTCTCAGTCTTTCTTCGTCGATCTTGTCCTCAATCTTTCTTATTGTGACACGATTGTCCAATGCATTCCTCTTCAGTAAAAGTGTCCAATGAACATTGCATGTCTTCTTGTAAATTATTGTACTACTCGTCAATGAATTAATGAAACCTTGTCAGATCCACGTGAAGCACATGTCTTCAACAAATACATTTCGTGAACCATCTTGTTCTTCAATTTATTTTTTAGTTGTTCTTTACATTTGATTGACTTGTCCACATTTATGTCGTTCTTGTGCCTCAAATTTTCAAACCAAGCAGATAACCATCCCCGTGCCCAACCATCATTTCTCGCCTCAGTTAAACAGTGTAATAATGTTTTGCTCCTATGTCGATGTCGAGCAACAGTACCACAGGTAGGTAACTTTAACTTTTTCATTTAGAGGTCGCTGAAAAATTTATCCAAGTCACTGATCTATTGAAATCAATCTACAGACCGCGCGAGGTTCTTCAGATCAGAAGTTAAGAATACTGCGGCTAACCTTTGATCCACCAGAAAAGAACATCTCAAACTCAGAGAAGTTTACCGCGTGTTTATAATCTCCTAGATTAGACAGTAGCTTGCTAGACGTAACCTGACTGTCTTGATCCTCGACCTTTGATCACGGGAACATCAATTCTAGTTTTACGTGGACATTATTGCCACTGGAATGGTCAGACGTAAATAGGATTTCTACTTCTGGATAACATTGCTTGATAGTAGTACTTCTTGGAGGCTGAGACTAGAACCAGGGATGGAAAGAATAATCTACTCTAACCATTCAAACATGTCGTTAAAAGGAAACTAAAGAGGGTTGTACATGTGCCTAGCAATCTCATTAAGTTAAAAAAATATTGTTATTATAATCAGCCACGACAAAATAACTGTTAATTCAGGTTTTTCGTTTCGTATTCGTTCTCTCGTCTACTTAGTCAAGCACCTATTACTTCTCAGTCCTAGCGACGACCCCCACGACCTCCCAACTTACTTTTCGTTCTGTTTTTAATTCCTATTCAACATAGTCCTAGAAGGAAGAGGTGACTAACGCCTTGTAAGGGAAAATATACTCATCTGGCGATGTTAGTCAAGGTCAGAGAAAATATACCGATCTTACAATCTTAGTCAGGGTCAGAGAAAATATACTGATCTGACAATGTTAGTCAAGGTCAGAGAAAATATACTGATCTGACGATGTTTTGTCAGGATCAGGCAAAATTTATTGGCAAAAAAAAAAATCAAAAAAAATCGACCTCACTTCCACGTAGTTCTTCCTGGTAAGAGCCTGTTCTTTGGAAGTCTGGCTAATGAGGTGGGGGATCGACCTGATCCCTATAGTAGTAATCGATATACAGATGAAGCCAAGCGTAGCACAACCGCCTGGAGGACCCCGGTTCACCTTCATCCTTACACTCGGGATGTGAGTAAAGCTATTGCAACCCGTCACTTAACGCCCTTTCCATGAGCACAGAAAAGTAACGTTTCTCATTGTGGTCATTCAACAACAACAACAACAACGTAGTCCTATTACAGATGGTATAATTAGAAGACGACGTGATATGGAGATATGATGTTTAGTAGGAACTTTGGATCGATGAATCACTCCCTTTGTCACCCTCTTGAGCTCAACGATATGCCACTCAAGGAGGCTCGATCGTTTTGCGTGTTGTGTCAGTTTCTTGGTGTGGGTCAACCTTTGTGCAAACCTTGGAAATACGGTTTAAGTAAGTGCTGCCTATCGTGCTGGCTACCGCTTGTGGGGAAGTGCACAAGTGGCCTATCAAGTGTGCGAGGTTGAAGTTTGTGCTGCTGAGCGTGGTAGATAGCGTGAAGATCAAATATCGTAGTTTGCGTTTATGTAGTTGCTTTCTGTGTGGTTTGACGAAGAGAGATGCCCACATTATTTCCTGGTGAGCTGTTGGTGTGGCAAAGAAAAAAAACAGAGCCACTGACATCTTGACATCAGTCGTTAGGTGGTACACCCCATACATTCACACCGACCAATCCTTTGCCGAGCACTGCTACCACCTCATTATATGTATTTTCAGCTAGAATTATCTTTACAATTCTCAAAGTAATTCCTTTTTCAACTTTGCAGCTTAAAATAACAGCTAAAGGAATTGTTACATTTTGTATTGTTTTATTACTAGTCTTTAATATTATTTGTGGAAGCAATCGTCAATCCAAGATATAAAACAACACATATGTATTGTTTCTGTTTTTCAATTCAACTAATTAGCAAAGAAATTCACACTCCACTCTGTAACACATGTCATGCCTAAAGACCACTTATCGATGAAGTTTCTGCCTTCGAAAGACAACTGCTCAATTATTTGTTGTTTTATTTTTGTTCTTGTAATATATATATATATATATATATATATATATATATATATATATATATATATATATATATATATATATACTGGTTAACATAATAAAATATAATATAATGCAATAGAACACAAAACAGCGGTATATAATATAATATAATATCATGTAATATGTCTTTCCTTGAAAGTAATTTTAGCATGATTTTAAGAAAAGCATCAATGTTGACATACTTCCTTGGCACAATGGTTGTGAAAGCCGTGTAGCAAGAGCTCAAACAATGACAGCCTACCGGTTACCAGGACGGCCAAAGGCAGTGTGCAGGGCCTATACTGTTGGGTGGGCTAAATGTGAACAGAAAAATGTTTGGAGGTCGGAGACCCCAGAACTGCAACTCCCCCCAGGCAAGTAGACGGGAAGAAGGAAACCACCCATAAACTTACTACTAATAGTTAAACGTGAGTCCCCAAGGCAAACCAGGGAAGACACTGGTAGGCACCTTCTAAAGGGAGCAGATGGGATTCAGAATAAAAGGATAGCCTGTTGGTACCTGGCATCATACATTGATCTGCCTCATTGAATATCATGATTCCTGTATTTTAAAAAGGCAACATAAGATCAAAGAAATATTTATGATGCAAATTATTTTCTGAAAAGCAAATGCAAAAAAATAAGAAAGTTGTCAGACGCCAAACGATCTCCAAAAAGCCAATAATCAAACCAAACGAATTTTCTGATTCCTGACAATTGAAGAAAGAAAGATAATAATGTTAGGAATTTTGATTTTAAAACTAAACGTTGACAACCCTTTGATGTAGGTCGCTGGCAGCAATTGTTGGGAATCTCGTCGGATTTGGTATCGATAATACTATATTAGTTTACAGACGAAGCACTAGATGTTCTGCCAATAATGGACGTGACCCAAAAAGCGATTTGTCAGCTTCCTGGTGGAAATTCCTCGACTCTAACGCCAGCCCCTATTGGGGCCTATAAAAATGGTAGTAGAGTTTTAACAGAAACTTCACATGATCTTCCAACAAATATGGCAGAGTGAAACCATCCGGCAAGATCTCAAAGATGAGTCAATTATATATTTGTATACATGCAAAGGTAAAGGTAATCACCAAGCCAGTAACAACCATAGAGGCATCTCTAATATCAATCACAACGAATATATTTGTCAGAATCCTTCTGAATCGCTTCACAGCCCATCTCAACGAAGGTCTTCTACCTGAGAGTTGATGAGTCGGAGAACGTTAAACCTCCTATATGGTATTTGCTGCAAAACAACTACATGAGAAATATCAAGAACAGCACTGTGACATATGCGCAGCCTTTGTCGTCCTGGCGAAGGCATTGGAGCATCTATGAAGGATCATTGCAAAATAGGACTGCTAAAAGAAATACATCACAATAATGCAAGAAACTCATGATGGAATGCAGGCAACAGTTCAGGTAAAGGGTTAGCTATCGCCGTCCTTTCCCGTCACAAATTGGGTGTGTGATTGCACCGGAACTATTAAGTATCATGTTCTCTGCCATGGCTGACTGATGCTTTCAGGGGTGTTCTCTGCCATGGCTGACTGATGCTTTCAGGGGTGTTCTCAACCATGACTGACTGATGCTTTCAGGGGTGTTCTCAGCCACGACTGACTGATACTTTCAGGGGTGTTCTCTGCCATGGCTGACTGATGCTGTCAGGGGTGTTCTCTGTCATGCTGACTGATGTTTTCAGGGGTGTTCTCAGCCATGACTGACTGATGCTTTCAGTGGTGTTCTCTGCCACGCTGACTGATGCTTTCAGGGGTGTTCTCTGCCATGGCTGACTGATGCTTTCAGGGGTGTTCTCTGCCATGGCTGACTGATGCTTTCAGTGGTGTTCTCTGTCATGGCTGACTGATGCTGTCAGGGGTGTTCTCTGTCATGCTGACTGATGTTTTCAGGGGTGTTCTAGGCCATGACTGACTGATGCTTTCAGGGGTGTTCTATGCCATGCTGATTGATGCTTTTAGGGGTGTTCTCTGACACTGCTGACTGATGCTTTCAGGGGTGTTCTCTGCCATGGCTGACTGATGCTTTTAGGGGTGTTCTCTGCCATGGCTGACTGATGCTTTCAGGGGTGTTCTCTGCCATGCTGACCGATGCTTTTAGGGGTGTTCTCGGCCATGGCTGACTGATGCTTTCAGGGGTGTTCTCTGCCATGACTGACTGATGCTTTCAGGGGCGTTCTCTGCCATGCTGACTGATGCTTTCAGGGGTGTTCTCTGCCATGCTGACTGATGCTTTCAGATATGGGGACATAGGAATCGACATTAAATATCGTTTTGATGGGGAACTGTTTGACCTTAGGAGGCGTCAAGCAAAAACCAAGTTCAAATAACACACCATTAGAGACTTTCTGTTTGCTGATGATTAGGCCATCATTACTGGCTCATAAGCTGATCTACAAAATAGTATGTGTATATTCACTGAAGCCTGTTACAATGTTGGTCTTACAATCAACACGGATAGAGCAGAAATCATGTCTCAACCAGCGTCTGACAGTAGTTATACTCAGCCATTTATCAAGGTCAATGGTGAGAAACTGAAAGCTGGGAACAGATTCACGTGCCTTTGTAGCATGCTATCCCTGAACATCGCTAGCGATGATGAAGTGAATTCCAAAGCCAGCAACACATTTGACAAACTATACAAAAATGTTTGACATCAAAGTGGCATTAGTCTACAGGCGAAGCTGAAGGTTTACAGAGTTGTGGTACTTCTAATACTGCTGTATGCTGGTGAAACATGGACTTTATACAGGCGCCACGTAAAACAGGTGAACCACTTTCACGGTCTACGTTGGAAGGATACTGACGATCAAGTGGCAATTAAGGGTCCCACATACAACCGTTTTTGACAGAGCTGGTATCCCTAACCGTAATACTCATCTGATGTAGTCACAGATCCGCTGGGCGGGTCATGTGGTTCGCATGCCAGCCCATCGGCTGCAAAAAAATACTCTTCTATTGTGAAATGCAGAAGGATAAACGCTCATTTGGTTGCCAAAAGATTCGCTTCAACGACACGCTTACTTCAACTAAATCCTTTGTCATAATACCCAACACTTTGGAAGCTACTGCACAAGACCGAACAGCGGTGCGCACATCTTTTCGTGAAGGTGCAGCGTCATGCGAGGCATTAATGAAAACATCAGATAACAACGGAGACAGGCTAGAAAACCCAATGAGATGAAGCCTTTACGCCATGATACAAATTCCCTGCCCACACTGCCTGAGGTATTTCCAGATCAACATTGAGCCCCTCAGTAATATTAGAACTCATAGACTGACTAAACATTTCTCAAATGGTTTAACTGTTTACAGTCCGATTACATTGATTTACTTTGTGTCTTAACTCTTTACAGTAAGATTGGAGAACTGCGATGTTAGTCCAGTCAGGCACAGCGTGCTGACCAGGACGTTGCGTCAGGGTCAGACACGATAGTTAGTTAGTCGTCGGATCATCTTCATCGCATTTTTGTTGTTGTTTTTTTTTTTGGTTTTTTGCGTTCGCCTTATTTCTCTATTCCCCAAGGCGGGTGTGCGTTGCACTGTGGTTTTTATTTTGCGCCTGTCAGCCCAGTGCATCCGACTTCAGCATGCATTTTATGTAAGGGTCTGCTTCCTCCTGCATTTTATAAGGGTTTGCTTCCCCGGGGTAACGGTCGGTGCTGTGATGGGGATCGAACCCAGCACTTTCGGATTGTGAGCCGTGCCACTTAACCACTAGGCCACGCCGCCCTCCATCATCGCATTCGGGACAAGTCTATACGCGCTCAGACCTTATCCTCAGTGTGTCTGCCAGCACGTGATGACTGACCATTCCGGTCCTGTGCTGGTTAACCAGACCTATTTGTATCCCCTAGTGGTGTTCCTATCGGCTCTCTCGTTCCATTTGACACCTGAATGTCCCAGAACGTGTATGAAGGTGATTCTCTGTAACCTTGACCGCCCTACCGACTCCAACCACTGTGACACATGTGTGCTACTCATTGTTTCAAGCCAGACCAACACCTTCGTAACAGCCATGATCTCTATGGTCAGACAGCTAGTAGTCACGGCAAAAGCCTCACACTCCTCCATGATTGTTTTCCCAGCCCTCTGAGCCGCTTCTAACCACAATCTTTCCTTCGTGTAGCGTACTTTGGAAACAGGCTTTTTCAAGCCTGGCGAGATGGTAATCGATGTGATCCCCGTAGTAGTGAGCGCCACGCAGGTAAAGCCAATCATAGCACAATCACCTGGATGACCACGGTCCATCTTCATCAGCACGCTCGGGATGTGAAGAAAACCACTACAACCCGCCACTTAACGTCATTTTCAGGGTGCACAAAAAGGAAACGTACTCATTGTGGGCAATAAACAACAACTACAGTCAGGTCTAATTCATAAGATCGTGTCTTAGAAATAAATGTAATCAACTAGGCTGGACTGTAAAGGGTTAACAGAGCTAGGCACGACAATCATCATCACTAAATTAGTACTGCTAAAATGTTGTTGCCAGATAAGTGAAATATGCCCGTTCTTATGTGTTATTGATCTCAGCGCATTAGCAATGGAAAGAGAAAAAACCATTCTTTAATTTGTAATTATAGAAAAAAATAGCATATAAAGGATATTTAATTTCATTAATAACATCGGATTATTTTTCTTATATGATGAAATTTGAAGTTAGCCATCAGATGAAGAAATTAAATCAATCTTCTACTCTTTCTTTCTGACTTCTTCTACTTTTTCTTTCTGACTTCTTCTACTCTTTCTGACTTCTTCTAATCTTTCTGACTTCTTCTACTCTTTCTGACTTCTTCTACTCTTTATTTCTTCTTCTACTCTTTCTGACTTCTGCTACTCTTTCTTTCTGACTTCTACTCTTTCTGACTTCTTCTACTTTTTCTGACGTTCTATTATTTCTGATTTCTTCTACTCTTTCTTTCTTACTTCACTACTCTTTCTTTTTAATTTTCTTTTCGGTCAAACCTGGCCGATTGTTCCAATTATGCTTTGTTGTAAAGCCGAAGGTCTAGTCACCGCTATCTTAAAGCTTTTCAGCCGATTGAAAGATAAGATTGACTAGACTTTAGACGGCTTTCCGTCAAAGCATAACTGGAACAATCGGTCAGATCTGACTGAAAATACGCTATTGCTCTAGTCTTTTGTGGCTGAAAGATATAACTACAACCAATGTTCTATGTAGGATACACGAATAACGCAAATAATAACTCAGTTTATTGTATATTAGAAGAAGAAGAAGAAAAGACGGACATCTACCTGTCACATCAGTGCATTTTCTCTATCATATTTATTTCCTGACAAGATCCGCCTGTGTCTATCGCTATTTCCTCTAAGCTTGTTTGAGAGATTCAGTTTTATTCCTGTGCTAGAAGGCCTTGATTACGATGTCTGCACGCTTCGTTTGCTGGTTGCATTCCCGACATCAGTCCCATCTATTTCATCTTTTTCGTTGTCTGTGTCACAGTGTTCTCTTTCTTCTATCTCGTTCTGTCTTATTTAACACTTTTCTCAGACATCTCAATCAGTAGCGTTACTACATCATAAACCCCCCCCCCCCCCCCCTCCTCCACCACAATACAACATATTAAGCGATCTTTGGTGTACAAAATTTACAACAACCATAATCAACATACGGTGATTTCCTTACCTACTTTTTTCTTTCTATTTTTTTCTATTCTTTCTTTCTTACTCCTACTTTCCTTCTTTCTTACTTCTACTTTCCTTCTTTCTAACTTCTTCTACGGTGTGTACCTTCTTCTTTATTCTTTCTAACTGACTTCTTTTTTTCTTTCTTTCTGAATTCTATTTTTTTTTTTCTGACTTCATTTACTTTTTCTGACTTCTATTTATTCTTTCTTTCTTCCTCAGTTCCTTTTAACTTTTTCTTACTTTTTCTATACTTTCTTATTTATGTTCTCTCTGACTTCTTTAATTCTTTCTTTCTTCAATTCCTCCCGCTTTTCTCGATTCTTTATGGCTTCCTATTTTTGTAATTGATTCACAGGCACTGAGCGTCTTCTTTATGATGTACATAATACTTTGTGTTTATTTAATTGTTTAACCTTTCTACTGTCTGGAACTCGTACATCACAGACTTGTAACATACACAAGGACTATTGAATATACCAGACAAGCTGCTTTTGATAGACTCTGTTGTTGTTTCTTCTTTAAGAGAATTATTTGTGTTTACCTCTCTAGTATCTTTATGAGAAATATTTGTGTTTATCTCTCTAGTATCTTTATGAGAAATATTTGTGTTTACCTCTCTAGTATCTTTATGAGAAATATCTGTGTTTACCTCTCTAGTATCTTTATGAGAAATATTTGTGTTTACCTCTCTAATATCTTTATGAGAAATATCTGTGTTTACCTCTCTAGTATCTTTATGAGAAATATTTGTGTTTACCTCTCTAGTATCTTTATGAGAAATATTTGTGTTTATCTCTCTAGTATCTTCCCGTACTCCGTGTCTGGCTACTCATCTTGTGCAGACTGGATCACATTGAATTACGAATGTAACATTTTCTATCAGACTGGTCGTTTATGTAAGTTACTTCCTATTTCTGTTCTGCTCTTTTGTCTGTCATTCCAGATGTCTAATTTGTTCCTATCTATATTTTTCGCTCTGTCTGTCACATATTGTCGTCTCTCTCTCTCTCTTTCTCTCTCTGTTTCTCTCTCTCTCTTTTCCCCCTCTCTTTCCCCCTCTCTTTCCCGCTCTCTTTTTCTCTCTCTCTCTCTTTCTTTCCCTCTACTTGTATCTCTCTCTTCCTCTCTTAATCACTCTTTCTTGTTGCTTTAGCACTGATTGTGTATACTCATTCTGACCCTCGACCCCCCCCCCCCCGCCCACCACCAACCACCCTCCACATCCTCCTCCCTTACATTACGTCCAACTTATTTCCTGCTAGATATACTTTCTTCTTATGGTTTCTCTGATTCTCTCTCTCTCTCTCTCTCTCTCTCTCTCTCTCTGTATCGTCACATTTGCACTGCCTGTGTATACCTATCAGTCAGTTTTGCATTGTCCACTGAACGCGCTTTCTCGCTCTCTCTCTCTCTCTCTCTCTCTCTCTCTATCGATCTTTATCATTGCCTGCTGAATTACTTGTTGTTACACACCACCCACACCCACACTCTATCTTGACTAGTTGTATATGTGTGTACTACATCTCTCCCATTGCCTGCTGAATACAGCTACTCCTTGTTATCCACCACACACACACACACACACACACACTGTTTTGACTGGCTGTGTATGTGTGTATTACATCTCTCCCCTTATCCCCCCCCCCTCTCTCTCTCTCTCTATTATTGCCTGCTGAATACAGCTACTCCTTGTTACACTACACACACACGCACACACTATCTTGACTGGCTGTGTATGTATTTACCCCATCTCTCCCCCCGCCTCCTCTCTCTCTCACTCTCTCTCTCTCTCCCTCTCTCTCTCTCTGTCTCTTCCATCCTTCACAACATATAGTCAGTTTTCCTCTCTAGTTTTTGTCAGTCTCCTCTCCGTCACTAGTGATGACCCTGACCTCATTAATCTTTTTTTCTCTCTCTCTGTTCCAGGTGTGTGAGATGTTCGTAGCTGGCTTCAAGTTTCAGGTACTGGACAACGCCTTCATCCTACATAGAGGTTTCAAGGTCAAGGACAGCTTCCACGCCAGCAAAGACTCAGAGAATACAAGAAACAGACAGCTCTTTATCAAGTTCAAAGAAGAATTGAAAGTGAAATATCCCAAAGTTAATAGACGGTGCTAATGTCTCCATTTTGTCCCCTTTATTATCACAAAATGTGTCGGATGTTTTGTATATGAAGTGTGTACATGTATGTATGTATGTGGGTATATGTTGCTAAGCGTGGTGAGTAAGGAACATAGGACATTTCTGAGGCTAGTAGAACAGTAGGCTAGTAGTAGCAACGGTCGCTAAGTAGCGTTTGTGTGCGCTCTGAAAACATAAACAGCGAACAGCGTGACAAGAAGTTCAAGTAGTCAACATCCTAGTCTTCCAGATGACGAGAAGGGAATCCTTAACTCACGTCTTCCTCGCAGCGAGGCGATCTCGTCATTTGGACAACAGGGATTTTCTTCCAGAGTGCCTATTACTTGACTTTCTTTTCTGTTTTTCGGTGCGTATGTTTTGTGATGTTATGTACGTGTATCTGTTGTTCAGTGCGTATATATTCTGTTGTTAGTTACTTATTTTTTTCTGTAAGTGGCGTATGCTTTCTGTTGTTAGATACGTATATTTCTTTTGGGGTAGTATGTATTTTATTGTTAATTGCAAATGTGTTCTATTGTTAGATGCGTCTGTTTCTATTAGGGTCATGTGTTTTCTGTTGTTAGTTGCTTATTTTTCTGTTGGGAATGTATGTTTTCTGTTGTTAGTTGCTTATTTTTCTGTTGGCAATGTGTGTTTTCTGTTGTTAGTTGCTTATTTTTCTGTTGGCAATGTGTATTTTCTGTTGTTAGTTGCTTATTTTTCTGTTGGCAATGTGTGTTTTCTGTTGTTAGTTGCTTATTTTCTGTTGGCAATGTGTGTTTTCTGTTGTTAGTTGCTTATTTTTCTGTTGGCAATGTGTGTTTTCTGTTGTTAGTTGCTTATTTTTCTGTTGGCAATGTGTGTTTTCTGTTGTTAGTTGCTTATTTTTCTGTTGGGAATGTTTGTTTTCTGTGGTTAGTTGCTTATTTTTCTGTTGGGAATGTGTGTTTGCTGTTGTTAGTTGCTTATTTTTCTGTTGGGAATGTGTGTTTTCTGTTGTTAGTATCTTATTTTTCTGTTGGGAATGTGTGTTTTCTGTTGTTAGTTGCTTATTTTTCTGTTGGGAATGTTTGTTTTCTGTTGTTAGTTGCTTATTTTTCTGTTGGGAATGTGAGTTTGCTGTTGTTAGTTGCTTATTTTTCTGTTGGGAATGTGTGTTTTCTGTTGTTAGTATCTTATTTTTCTGTTGGGAATGTGTGTTTTCTGTTGTTAGTTGCTTATTTTTCTGTTGGGAATGTGTATTTTCTGTTGTTAGTTGCTTATTTGTCTGTTGGGAATGTGTGTTTTCTGTTGTTAGTTGCTTATTTTTCTGTTGGGAATATATGTATTCTGTTGTTAGTTGCGTTCGTTGTCTGTTATGTGCGTATTTTTATGTTATGTATGTTTTTCTGTTATGTGCGTATATTTCTGTTGTCATGTTTTCTGTTGTTAGTCATTTGGACAACAGGGATTTTCTTCCAGAGTGCCTATTACTTGACTTTCTTTTCTGTTTTTCGGTGCGTATGTTTTGTGATGTTATGTACGTGTATCTGTTGTTCAGTGCGTATATATTCTGTTGTTAGTTACTTATTTTTTTCTGTAAGTGGCGTATGCTTTCTGTTGTTAGATACGTATATTTCTTTTGGGGTAGTATGTATTTTATTGTTAATTGCAAATGTGTTCTATTGTTAGATGCGTCTGTTTCTATTAGGGTCATGTGTTTTCTGTTGTTAGTTGCTTATTTTTCTGTTGGGAATGTATGTTTTCTGTTGTTAGTTGCTTATTTTTCTGTTGGGAATGTTTGTTTTCTGTTGTTAGTTGCTTATTTTTCTGTTGGGAATGTGAGTTTGCTGTTGTTAGTTGCTTATTTTTCTGTTGGGAATGTGTGTTTTCTGTTGTTAGTATCTTATTTTTCTGTTGGGAATGTGTGTTTTCTGTTGTTAGTTGCTTATTTTTCTGTTGGGAATGTGTATTTTCTGTTGTTAGTTGCTTATTTGTCTGTTGGGAATGTGTGTTTTCTGTTGTTAGTTGCTTATTTTTCTGTTGGGAATGTGTATTTTCTGTTGTTAGTTGCTTATTTGTCTGTTGGGAATGTGTGTTTTCTGTTGTTAGTTGCTTATTTTTCTGTTGGGAATATATGTATTCTGTTGTTAGTTGCGTTCGTTGTCTGTTATGTGCGTATTTTTATGTTATGTATGTTTTTCTGTTATGTGCGTATATTTCTGTTGTCATGTTTTCTGTTGTTAGTTGCGTGTTTTCTGTTATGTGTGTATGTTTTCTGTTATGTGTGTATGTTTTCTGTTGTTAGTTGCGTGTTTTCTGTTATGTGTGTATGTTTTCTGTTATGTGTGTATGGTTTCTGTTGTTAGTTGCGTATGTTTTTCTGTTATGTGCGTATGTTTTCTGTTGTTATATTTTCTTTTGTTATGTTTTATGTTATGTTTTATGTTGTTAGTTGCGTATGTTTTTCTGTTATGTGCGTATGTTTTTCTGTTATGTGCGTATGTTTTCTGTTGTCATGTTTTCTGTTGTTAGTTGCGTGTTTTCTGTTATGTGTGTATGTTTTCTGTTATGTGTGTATGTTTTTTGTTGTTAGTTGCGTATGTTTCTGTTATGTGCGTATGTTTTCTGTTGTTATATTTTCTGTTGTTATATTTTATGTTATGTTTTATGTTATGTTTTCTGTTGTCAGTTGCGTATATTTCTGTTATGGGCGTATGTTTTCTGTTAGTTGCGTATGTCTTATGTAGGGACATATGTATTCTGTTGTTAGTTACACATGAATCTTTTTGTTAGTTGCATATGTTTTCTGTAGGGACAGATGTATTCTGTTATTAGCTGCGCGTTTTCTGTTAGATACTTTTTCTTTTTTGGCGTTCGTTCTCAAAAGGACGTTGTGTAGCAGTTTGCAACAAGGATACGATAGATGTGCTGTTCGGCCTGTTGCATCCAACTTCTGTTGACTTTTGTTAACGTTAGACATGCCTTCCAACGGCTATCCTTATCCCTTGGTCAGACAACACTAGTGCAGCCTGTTTCTAGGGTCGGCACATGAAGGCGGAACAGGGTCTTGGTCAGCTATGGTTTGCAATTTCCATATTCTTATCTGTGTGTCGGTTTCCGCTACTAGCCTAGTATGTTACTATTAACCTATGTAGGGGGAAGATGCTCTGCATATTCCGTCATTCGTAGAGAGTTGGAATAGTCATCTGCGTTTTGTAAATGAACTCTACAAACAATAATTCATATACGATGAAGGAAAGACAGAGAAAATGTCTCTGTTTCTTGTGGATTGATAGAGGGAGATGTGTGTGTGTGCTTGTATGCATGTGTGTGTGTGAGTATGTGTGTATGTATGTGAGTATGTGTGTATGTATGTGTTAGTGCGTGTATGTGCATCTGAGTATGTGTCTGTGCATGTCTGTATATGCATGTGTGTGTGAGTGTGCACGGCGTATATGTGTGTGTATATATATATATATATGTTGTTTGTATGTATGTGTGTGGGAGTATATGTGTGTGTGAGATAGTATGCATGTGTGTAAGTGCGTGAGTATGTGTGTAAATAGGAATGTAGTATACGTGCATGTGTGTAAGTATGTGCGTATGTATGTGTGTGTACATGTGCGTGTTTATATTTGTGCCTACGTGCGTGCGCATGTGAATATATATGTATATATATATATATATATAAATATATATATATATATATATATATATATATATATATATATATATATATATATATGTGTGTGTGTGTGTGTGTAAATGTGTATGTTTGATTTCTTGTATGTATGTGTGTGCATATGCATGTATACATATAGTTGTGTGTGTTTTAAAATGTTTCTTATTTATTTCTTATTTTTGTTCTAATTTCGCAGACAAAACTGAATTACAATATGTTTTGCGTGTCATTTTGGTTGTTTTTAAAGTTACTTTTTCTCCCTGTCGCTCGATATGAATGATATGATGACCAGTGCAGCTGGTTTCTACACAGGGTTGTCTTTATCAAAGCATTTACGTGTACTCTTGCGCTTTCTGTAGCTATTTGACATAATGAGGTTGCTGACCACAGCTGTATCCCTCAACATCCACCTTATGCTACAAGCTTGTCAGGTTACAGGGATCTAATTCTTTCCACTCCAAGTACCGCTTTTGTATTTTAAAGGATCACATTTAAAAGATCACATTTAAAAGATCACATTTAAAAGATGACACTTAAAAGATCACATTTAAAGGATCACATTTAAAAGATCACATTTAAAAGATCACATTTAAAAGATCAAATTTTAAAAATTACATTTAAAAGATTGCATTTATACAAACGTCTACTTAGTGTATTACTAGAGATCTCGCTTTTCGTGGCAGATGTGCGGGGTTCAACCTCACGACCGTCACGCTACAGTTGACCCAGCTGTAAGTAGGTACCTAGCACGATTAGGGAAGTACAAGGCAGCGAGGGAAGGAACTGCCCACTCTTACCTCAAACAAGCTGTCCCTTAGTATACTGAAGTCTCAAGCAATGTCATTCCCCGACACAAGTGTGACTACAATGGGACAAATCTTGAATGTATTTTAAATAGTACATTTAAATATCACATTTAGAACAGCAAAATTTTAAAATCTCATTTAAAAGAGCACATTTAGGATAGCAAAATTTAAGAGCACATTTTAAAGACACCATTCTTCTTCTTCTTCTTCTTCTTCTTCTTCTTCGTTCGTTCTCAATCTCCCACTACCAAACCCTGAAAGGGTTTAAGTAGCAGAATGTAGTCCAGAGAACGGAATGCGTTGTGTCGTAGTTTACAGCTTGGCTGCGAAACTTGCACCTTTCGGTCCAACACATCCGACTTCAGCAAGCATTTTTTGAGTACCGGGTTAGCATTCTCTCTTCAATCCCTTCTCCTTAGCCAGTCTGCTCTGCTGCAGCCTGTTAATCCAGGATCACCGCGTCGAGGTGTAGAAGGGTCTTGGCAACTATGGTTCTCTGGCCCTGACGCTAGCAGTCAGCTATGGGTCGCTAACCACTGCAGCTCATGTGCTGCTCGGCATCTTGATCCCAAAGACACCATTCAAAAGATCACATTTAGAATATCATATTTTTAAAATCACATTTACGATAGCACATTTAAAGTGCCCATTTCAATAGCATATTTAAAAGATCACATTGAGAATATCATATTTTTAAAATCACATTTAAAAGATCATATGGATATTACTGGACTAGTGTTACCAGAATCCAAGTATTGAGATGCAGATATTTTCTGTTTGGGAAATGCATACAAATTTAAAACACAGATTTGAGTACTTGTGTTTGTGATAGAGCATGTCAACCTTCGCATAGCCAGTTCCAATTTCCTAAATGGCAGAAGCAAGAACCATAGCAGACCCTGACATAACTGTTTTATTTAAGGTGGGATGATCAGGTCTCTTCTTAACAGGCTTGCAGTCCTATCAGTCGGGTATTAGTTTACATCTGGATAAAATGTGGCGTGTCGAAACTGGGACAAATTAAGAATGGATATCCATGATTCACTTGTGAATCATAAGAGCGGCACTACATCAGGGTGTCCGTTTATAGGGTGTCTGTTTCCGAGTATTCGCAGTTCGGTGTTTTAATTTCGACTTAATGTCATATTTGTGGTTCTAGCCTCATACAACAATCTCTATAGTCGCCATTTACAACTTTGGTGGTAATGGTACGCCGCAATCTGTCAGTACGACATGATCTCGAAAGCCAGCCCTTGCAGACTAAATCGAAGCAATCTCAACTTTGGTGGTTTGGCCAAGTACACAGAATGAGAAACGATCGACACCACGGCAGTCATGTGGCACATAGAGCCAAGGATCTAGACACCCCCAGGACAGCCCGAAGTCCGCTGGCAAGACAAGATTCAAGGATCTAGACACCCCCAGGACAGCCCGAAGTCTGCTGGGAAGACAATATAAGACAGTCTTTAAGAGACCGAATACTAGACTGAAGCCAGGTAAAGGGGAAGACAGTTATAGAATAGTCTGACACTCTTTCTGGCAAACCTCTACGTACCAAGATGGGAGAATAGCAATTAAGTTAAAACAGTATATAAGAGATCGAGGACTAGACTATGGCCAGGTCAAGAAGAAGACTATATAGAATAGTCTGACACTCTTTCTGGCAAACCTCTACGTCCCAAGATAATAGAATAGCAATTAACTAAGCAAGTTAGATGATGACGCCACAGTAGATAAATCACAAATTCACATTCGGCTTATCTTTAATATCAAACGAGGTTCGTTCCGGCTGGGACACAAGATAGGACCGAGCACAAGTGTGTATCCACTTCGTGATTTACTGAGAGAGACTGAGCACCTATGGGTGTGCCTGGAGTGCAATGAAGTAAATTCTTAGGAACAGACCAGAACAAAGTGAGCTGTAATGTTAAAGTTATTCTATTCCTTTCAGCCTTAAAACCGACGGAGTGAAGAGCTATCAGATTTGATTGTTTGAGTCTTCTGATCACGAGGATATGTGTTCAAAACCTCGGTAAGGCATGTTTAATTTATATTGTACGAAACCAAATTATACATGTACTGGTCGTGACAACTGTATTGGCAAACGGCTGTTATTGCTCAGTTATATAAGTCTTCCTGGTGGAAACAAGCAATGGTGTGTGTGTCCCATCGTTATTTGAATTGTTCGCCTTCTCGCAGAAAAAGATACTGATGAAACGTTTTGAAGGCAATGCAGACAAGGGCAGGGCAGCGATATAATCAGGAAGCTAATATGGACCTGTACGAAAGTTATCCTTATTTGTATCGTCAAGGAAGATAACTGAAAATATTGGCCAGCCAAATTGTTTTCATACGATGATGTCAGTTCAGAACAATTTGATTAGATGCGTGATATGGCTAGCAATGTAGCTTGTTTGGCTGTCATGTCATCTAGAGTTCAAGGTCAAGGTAGTCTCAGAGCAAACAGCTCGCTGCCATTTCCTTCTTTAAACAGTACGCCAGGTACGCGTTCACAGATGGGTCAACGGCAACAATTAGACTTTTTCTTCGACGTTTGTCCAGAGAAGTACGTTTGTGATTTTGTGTCGTAGTTTACAGCGAGGTTGCAATATTTGCACCTTTCGGACCGACACATGCGATTACAGTGCAGAATTTTTGGGACCGGTTTAATCTTCGCTCTTTGAACCCTAATCTCTTAGCCAGACTACATGAGAGCAGTCTGTTTCCAGGGTCGCCTCTTGGCAGCGGTATACGATCTCGGTCAGTGGTGGGTCGCTGATCCTGGTGCAATCAGCCTAGCTATAAGTCGCTGGCTACGTCAATTCATTCATTACTGGATCTTTGGCCCCAGGTATGATATTATGTGTATGTTTAAAAAATGTTAAGAAATTTGCATACTTTGGCAGTACTGAATCTCAAGTTATTCAAATAGATGATGAGGTGAATACAAGAATAGCTAGGACAAGTGTAGCATTTGGTAGACTATACTATGGTGTGGGATAGGCGAGGGATCAAGACTCAAACATTTGGTAGACTATACTATGGTGTGGGATAGGCGAGGGATCAAGACTCAAACATTTGGTAGACTATACTATGGTGTGGGATAGTCGAGGGATCAAGACTCAAACATTTGGTAGACTATACTATGGTGTGGGATAGGCGAGGGATCAAGACTCAAACATTTGGTAGACTATACTATGGTGTGGGATAGGCGAGGGATCAAGACTCAAACAAAAATAAAGGTCTAAGCTGCAGTTGTTCTACCTACCCTCTTATATGCGTGTTAGACCTGGGCCGTCTATAGTCGTCATGTCAAGAAATTAAACCACTTCCACATGCACTGACTGCCGAAACAACTGGGGATTAGACGACAGGACCTGGTGCCAAATACAGATGTGTTAGCGCGATCGGACAAAACAAGTAAATACACCATGATATGTGCAGCACAGGTGCGGTGGGCTGGCCATGTGGTACGCATGTCGGATCAACGTCTACGAAAAAGATCTGCTCTATAGCGAACTCCAAAATGGGACGAGAGCAAGCGGTGGGCAGCGGAAAAGGTACAAGGACACACTAAAGAAATCACTGATCCAGTGCGGTATTAACCACGATTACTGAGAATGAATCGCCAGCAATCGCACAAACTGGGGCAGAACCTTTGCTGAGGGTGTTCAAAGACATGAGGCATCAAGAATAAATGAGGCCACCCAGAGACGATCGCTCCGCAGGTCAGCTCACACCTACCCTTCTTCAAACCCGGTACAAGGTGGTGTCCTATGTCCTTGTACTAAGTGCAACAGACAAATCAAGGCTCTGGTTTGCTTATTTAGCCATCTTCGAACTCACGTGAACAGTGTATGTTGTCCTCATCACTTACGATGGACGAACAACAACGTCTATGTCTACAAAGAAAAAACTAGCACCACAGATAAAACACAATCATTACGGCTTTGTACCATTGCTGAAGACGGTCGTGAGGATTCACATGGCGAGTAATAAAAGTTGATTGACACTACCGTCGCTACGTGTATATTTCAGGCAATGCTTTCATTTAACTTTCTATAGTGGAAACGTTAAACATAGATGTGTTCTCCAAGGTTAAAATCAATGATTCCAACCTCTCAGGCAGGCGCACCTGTCATTCGAAATTCTTTGTAAACTGAGCTCGACCGTACAACATCTGCGTAGGGAGACGCCCATCGGGCAAGCGAACTTGTCCAGTCCATATGATCTGACCTTTCTGCGGCAGCCTATGGGTGCCCGAGAGTCTCATCTGCTGAGGGACTACAGAGTTAGACACTCTCCTAACCTCTCAGCCACGTGCACCTGACGAAAGCTTTTTTTTACGACCATTTATTTAACCTGGCATGACCGTTTTAACCAACTTTTCCAAAACCTAGGCAATGTTGTACAGCCTCTACTAGTGCAACCTGTTAATCTGTCTAATTGGCGGATCTTGGACATTGTCATCTAAAAGCTTGTAACGAATAACGTCGTTTTTTTTTTAAAACAATATTTATTTGCCGAGACAGTTAGATCATCGTTTATGTGGGGTTATTCACCTACGTCATTTTCAATGTTTACTTCGTGTAGTTCGTCATTTTTCAACTCAATTATCGTATGTGCCTGATCGAATGCTGAACGTATTGCGAGAAATATACGCAATGAATGATGTAGATGAACGCATCAATCTTTTCACACACACACACAAAAACCCAAAACAGCAATAAATAAAATACACAAATTCACCAAAGAAACACCAACATTTAAAATAATTATTCCTCCTGTAGTCCCAAAACAAAACGACATGTTTTAGTGATAATTTAAGCTTGTACAAAAAAGTGTTGTTTATATTTACTTGTTATGCAAATGATATGTCGATAGCGAGACAGGGACGAGAATGCACACGCTGTCACTTTACCAGAGTTGTCTCCACTACTAAGACACTCAAAGATTTCCCTCCAAGCAAAATAGCAGATGATAAATAGTATCTTCATCCCTACCCTGTGCTAGCAATGCCAGATATGGGCAGTGAACAAGGCCCAGGAACGAATGTTACCTGCTATATACAGTGCCTACGAAAGGTTACAAGCAACACCAGAAGAGACAGAATCACAAATATGAATATTCGGGAGACGGTTGAAACAATTCCATTCTTAAATTACACCGAGCAACAACGAATGAAATGGTTTGACAATATTGTGAGAATGCAACCAGACCACATTGTTCCTGCAACGTTCTACAGGAGGACATCCGGTAGTGTGGCGAGAAGTAGACAGAGAAAAATGTGGATAAACAGTGTAAACTAGACCTACCGTAAGTGTCACGAGAGAGATGAAAGACAAATACAAGCCACGACACTGGGCTACAGTCTGGTAGAAAGTGAGACGACCAAAGAAGAAGACAGATCCTTGGTCATGCAGTTCTTGCTGGTATTGTAACCAGCTGCATATTCTCCCAGCGAACCCCAGCTGTGAAGCACCTGTTGTTATAATAGTTCTTGTATGCTCATGTCTGATGTGGCAGCATCGTCAAACAAGTCGACATCATTGAACTGTAGAAGTTTGTTTAGTGTTCAGTTATTTATGAGATGATTTTTGTTATGGTATTGTTTTTCTGTTTCTTTGTGTTCTTCATGTTTGTCATATTTAGAGTTGGATATCGTTGTTATCGTGTCAAATGTTGAGTTAAACGGAGTCATTGTCACCATTACCCTATGTCACCATCATCACATGTCACCGTTTACCCTATGTCACCATCACCACATGTCACTGTTACCCCATGTCACTATTACCACATGTCACCATTACCCCATGTCACCATCACCACATGTCACCATTACTCCATGCCACCATCACCACATGTCACCATTACCCCATGTCACCATCACCACATGTCACCATTACTCCATGCCACCATCACCACATGTCACCATTACTCCATGCCACCATCACCACATGTCACCATTACCCCATGCCACCATTACCCCATGTCACCATTATCACATGTCACCATTACTCCATGTCACCATTACCACATCTCACCATCACTACATGTCACCATGACCCCATAATACCACCACCACATGTCACCATTATTCCATGTCACAATTACCCCATGTAACTATCACCACATGTCACCACTACCACATGTCACCATCCCATGTTTTGTTAGTTCCTACCTAACACTTGTTTCGTGTTTGCTATGCCTAAATGTGTGTTCTCATAATTCTGATTAATTTCATCCAGGATGGGAACCATGTTGTTAATTTTATTTTTGTATTTGTTGATTCATCATTTTATATAAATCTGTTTTTCTTTTGTTTATCAACCATTTTAATTTAACTTCACTAGTCAGTCAGTCAGTCAGTCAGTCAGTCAGTCAGTCAGTTAGGGTCAAATCGTATATTTGAAAACTCAGACAACTTCAGATAAGCTAGAGAGTTGAAACTTTCAGGACAGGTACAAACCTGATGACAATAAACTATAATTATATTTAGGGGCAATATCGGGACAGTGTGAGGTTATTATTAGGACAGTTTTAAAACGCGAATATTCTACCGAAACAAACAAAGGGATGTTACATGTGGCGCTACTGGTATACGTTTTGAAATACATTGGTAGTTTCCCCTTGAGCATCAACTAGCACTATTTCCTTTACACACTTCCTGATAAACTACGAACTATCGGGACATGTAGAGAGAGATAGAGACCCGATGACAATATACTCTACAGGTAGTGGTATTTTGGGGACAATTATTCTGAGTACGACGATTGTCATTGAAGAATGATGCGGTTGTCTTTGCAGACAAGGAAAGACACAGATGGGTAGGTCACATGTTGCGTCGAAACGATGGTCGATGGAGTACGGTGACAGCAATCTGGTACCACCGACGTAAAAAAAGACCGCAGGAAAGAACTTCAATGCGCTGGTCAGACTGTCTTGATGTACACACCAATTTCCGAGACGTCTCTGAAAGAGGGCTGCACTGGACTTCCGTGATCCAAGACAGGGTCAACCGGAGACGAAATTGGGACCGGCAGCTACGATGATGAACGGGTCATCAAGATCAAGATTATTCTGAGTTGAGTTTGAGCAGCCCAAGTGAAATCAATTAAGCAGCACAATTTGTCAATTTCTTTGGCATATTGTAAACACAGGTACATATAGACCATTTAAGAAGTGTCATCATGGAACGAATGAATGTGTGGAAATATATTCATGTTTCAATGACACCTTTATTTAATATTTAATAATGAGTAAACAGTAATAACATGAAATTAACATCACTGGTTAGTCGGTTTTGGTCAAATCTTGTATTTGAAAATGTAGACACTTCTTGAAAAACTAGGAAGCTACATTCTTTTCATAATATAACTTAACTTAACGTCTTTATACTGGTTTAGACGACTCTGCAGAGTCTGTATACAACTAGTTCCATTTACATCACCTTCCTCTAGAAGCTGTACGCATCCAATATGTTCTTAAATGCATTGACCGTCCCAGCCTCCACCACCTCACTTGGCAATGCATTCCAAGCATTCACTACTCTCTGGCTAAAGAAATACTTCCTAATATCTAATCTGGACCTCTCCTTAGTCAACTTGTAGCTGTGCCCTCTTGTCCTTGTTGGTGGTTGTACTTTAAAAAACTTGTTATAGTCCACTTTATCCATTCCTCTGATCATCTTATACACCTGTATTAAGTCACCACGAATTCTTCTCTCTTCTAGACACTGAAGGCCAGTTCTTTTTAATCTTTCTTCATAACTGTAATTCTGGAATCCCACTATCAGCTTTGTCGCTCTTTTTTGTATTCTCTCCAGCATGTCTATATCCCCTCTCTGATAAGGACTCCACACCTGTACACAGTACTCCAATCTAGGTCTAACTAATGCTTTATACAGTTTGACTATCACTTCCTTGCTCCTATGTTTCATATTTCTTTTTATCATCCCTAACATTGCATTTGCCTTTTTTACTGCTACCTGAACTTGCTCCCTCACCTTACATGTATGATCTATTATAACCCTTAAGTCTCTTTCTTTATCTATCTTTCTAATATTATATTATTAATATATATAGAACGATAATATAAGAACGATTCACGTTTCAAAAAGAAGAAAAAAGATAAAATAAAGTAAAATGTAATAAAAAGCTTTAATTTCAAAACACTAATAAGTACACAGTAAGTCAGTTCTATTAACTAAATTAGCTTTACATTTCTTCCTACCCTAATCACAGACACATTTGAAATACAAGTGTTGGGCATTGAATGCTTTCTTCAAGAGAAAACTGTTCAGTAAGAATTAAATGCCCCACCCTTTTATTTCATATTTGTGATTAAACATAATGAGAGATTGGTGAAAGCCATACAGGTAGAGTTAACTAAGTTAACGAAACTGAATTATTGTATACTTTTTAGTGGATTATAAAATAACAACGTTTTGTTAATCTTTTGAATTTATTTTATATGAATTTAAACATGTTTTTATTTTGTTTATACCAAAGTGCTAACGGTTGTTGTTGCTAATACAACTCGTACTTGGGTTAGGTACTCTTGGCGACTTTCTTTGGTAGTGGGTTACGCTGGCTTTTCTCATAATGTAGGCATACTTAAGAAGATGGACAGTGTTCCTCCTGGCTGCAGTGCAATGCGAGACTCTTCAGTAAATTCACCACTATCGGGACCACAGTGTCGATCACCACTTGTTAGCCAGATTGCCATGAAGCATCCTGTTTCTAGGGAGACCTGCTTGGAAGTGAGGTGGTGTCTTGGACAGTATGTGTCATCACCTGCCCCTGACTAATAGTCTGATCAGCATGTTTCACCTGACTCTGACTAATAGTCTGATCAGTATGTTTAACCTACCCCTGACTAATAGTTTGATCAGCATGTTTCACCTGACCCTGACTAATAGTCTTATCAGTATGTTTCACCTGACCCTGACTAATAGTCTTATCAGTATGTTTAACCTGTCCTTGACTAATAGTCTGATCAGTATGTTTCACCTGACCCTGACTAATAGTCTTATCAGTATGTTTCACCTGCCCTTGACTAATAGTCTGATCAGTGTGTTTTGCCTGACATAACGTTAGTCTCCTCTTCCCTTAAGCTGTTAACGGTAAAAACATGCATCTCGCCATTGGGTGCTATTTTAAATGTTAGAGAAGATGAGACAGGACAGCCGCGTGGGTATGTGTTTGTAAAATGACCCAAACTCTTTTCTATCTTTACTAAACAAGAAACAAAACAGACAAGAAGTTTCCAACAGCTAATAGTAGCGCATACGCATATACATATAAACACACACACACACACACACACACACACACCTTTGTCTGTCAAAGCAAGAGTGGCCAAAAATAATAAAAGACAGGTTTAGCAAACTATCTGAATTGCTGCAGCTCTATCTATAGCGGCAAAGAGACCATGTTCAAACTTCTTTCTCGACACACTTTAGTGTACCCAGCTGAAAGAGATAATGTTCCAAATATTGTAGGCTATGCAGGACAACGAGAAAGGGAACTGGTCATTCCATCCTATAAAATACTGAACACTCGTACCATCAATTCCCTAACTTTTCATTCATCTCCAATGTCAGTTTCTGCTTTGGCACTGCCTCAACCGTATCAGAATTCTGGTGTGCAGCCCAGACACATTAATACAGCGAAACGTAGGCATCATAACAAAATACTGTATTGAAATAAATTTAACATAATAATATTTAAGGACAAATTGAATTTGAGTATATCTGCTGGAAACAATGCATATACATGATCATTCTGAACTGTCTTTTCGTGGCATGCTTGTTCATATTGTATGTTAGCTTATGGTTGTCAAGATGGTTGCCCAAGAGAAGTGGCATTAAGTTGCATGCGAGTATAATAATATCATTTTTACTTTATCGCAAGCGAAGATGGTGACTGTCTCATGCGTGTATAAAGAAGATGTGACTGCACATGACTATATCATATCTGAGCGCGACAAACTCTACCGCGCGTCGACAGCGTCAGTAATTGCGGTCATGCTCTGTGACCTTTCATACAGATCGCTTTTCTTTGCGCCTCAGTAGTGATTCTATCTCAGGATTCGAACACCTTGTTTTACGGCAGCACACCAGGCTAAGCAGTTCGGAGCAAACAGCTTCCAGGAAGCGACATCAATGAAGACACTGTTCCAAGAAACTTTCAGAGATCCTTTGAATCGTTTCTTCTACCATCCTCACGATCGCTTGCATGCCCTGAGCTTACTGTACAACAGATGCTTAGGGAGACGTTCATCGGGCATACAAACATGTCCAGTCCATTTGATTCGGGCTCTCTGCCTCAGCTTATGGATACCAAGAGCAGATTGCCGAGACAGCACACGTGAATAGGTTGAGCTTCCTGGCATGTCTGCTATAGATTTTCCATATCTCGCATGCGTATAGAATAGTGGTAAGCAATACAGCACTATACACCCTGATTTTGGTGGCAACACTGATTCCTTGCCGATCACACATATTCGCTTGTGGTCCTGCAAAAGCAGAACTTTCCTTGTCAATCATGTTGTGAACCTTATATATTCGATTATCGGGCAATAGGACTACCAAGGTAGGTAAAGCTATTAACCGCTTGTGGGTGTTGGGTCTGTATATGTTTGGTTCATGGTATGGCTTTCGTTTTCTTCTCGTTAACTTTAATACCAAAGTTAGTGCCGGCAGCTAAAAGCGTATTCATGATGGTCTGGATGCTCTGTTCTGAGCATGTGTTAATGGCATATTCATCAGTTAAGAGGAGACTTAAGAATAGTTGGTTCTTTCGTCTTCGCGAGGGACCGTATTCGCCTCAAATTGAACAGCTGCCTGTACGTCATGTTTGTTTTTTTTTGGTTTTTTTTTTTGCATTCGCCTTATTTCTCTAATCCCCAAGGCGGTGTGCGTTGCATTGTGGTTTTTATTTTGCGCCTGTCGGTCCAGTGCAACCGACTTCAGCATGCATTTTATGTAAGGGTCTGCTTCCTCCTGCATTTTTTAAGGGTTTGCTTTCCCGGGGTAACGGCCGATCACCTTCGGGTTGTGAGCCGTGCCACTTAACCACTAGCCCACGCCGTCCTCATGTATCTGATATACGCGCCAGTGTTTCAGCAATGTGTAGCATCAGACAGCATGGTAACAAATACCGTCCTAAAGAGCGCTGGAGCCAGCACACAGCCATGTTTGGCTCCATTTATGGCTGAGAATGATGCCGCCATTTCACCACCATTCAGTATACGGACCGACATACCATAATGAAACTGACGGACAAGTGTGATAAATGTTCCAGGGCAACCAAATTTCGCTATGATGTTCCAGGAGTCTGTCTCTTTTGACAGTGACATATGCCTTGGTCAGGTCAATAAAGGTTGTATCCACATCACGATGCTGTTCCTTACATTTCTCTTGGATTTGGCGAGCTGCAAATATCATATTAACCATCCCGCGATCCGCTCGTAAACCACATAGACAGTCTGGAAATAAATTCAGCTCGAGATGAGTTGTTTAAGGATTTTTTTAGCAGTAGTGTGGTAAAACCTATAGAAATTCTACGGCGAATGAAGGCTCAGTACGGTGATGCTTGCCTTTCACTGCAGCAAGTGTATGAGTGGAGTAGGAAGTTCCAAAACGGCCCGTTCTGTGACAGACTGTTCACGACCGGGTGAGGCACTCCGAGTATTGACCTCAGAGTCGATTGCAGCCGTTGACATCCTTGTAAAGGAAAATCGCTGATTGACTGCTAATGACACTTGCTGGAATTATGTCATTGCATATCTTTGGGAACGTTTGTTGATAGGACATAATTTTATTGGTAGTAAAAATGTTTGTTGATAGGACATAAGTTTGTTGATAGTACAACAGTTTGTAATTGAAATAGGACTGAAAGAGATTACATTCTCCATTACACAACCATCAATTAGTATGATGATGGTGATGTGAAATGAAATCTCCGATTGGAAGGTTGGCAACAATGGATCTCTACCATCCTCTGTATCTTGCCTTAATGATACACTCCGACAGTCCATCTCTTGATATTGTCTTCATGCTTATAGCGCTGTCTTTCCATTAGTGAAGGCTTTATATGGAAGTGGATTCTGTGCCAGAACTGAACTATACAACCACCTCTGGACTCACCAGTGAGGTGCTACACAACATGTCTGACGGCTGATGTCACCATCGCTTGTGATGGACGGCTATTACAGGCACTAGGCTTGGCTTCGTTCGTTCTCAATCTCCAGCTACCAAACCATGAAAGGGCTTATGTAGCATAATGTAGTCCAGAGAACGGAACGCGGTGTGTCGTCGTTTTACAGCTTGACTGCGATATTTGCACCTTTCGGTCCAACACATCCGACTTCAGCAAGCATTGTTTGAGTACCGGGTTAGCATTCCCTCTACGATCCCTTCTCCTTGGTCAGTCTGCCTGCTGCAACCTGTTATCCAGGATCACCACTTGGAGGTGTAGAAGGGTCTTGGCAGCTCTAGTTTGCTACCCCTGACGCTAGCAGACAGCTATGGGTCGCTGATCCCTGCATTATATGGAGTTGAGGGAGAAAGAGAGAATATGTATGAGGGGAGATATATTGTAATCAGCTTTAATGGTCAGCTGTAAGTTGTTGGTAAAGTAGTGGATGAATCAGCAATCCATACACTATAAAATGTGACGTCTGCGCATGCGTGTGTGCAACCAGTGAACTGCAGCAACCAGCAGTAGTCAAACCCTTCATCATTAGCTGGATATGAACTGAGCATCTATGGGTATGTCTGGTGGCAATGATGTTATTTCTGCCTAACATAATGTGAGACAGAGAATAGAGACTGGATTATTTTAGGAAATGAGCTGAATATTGTAATACAATGGTGATCCAATATGTGACAAATTCATGATATTAATAAAGTCATAAACCCAGATGATACGCGGAGGCACTCCACCTCATACGAGTTTAAACACAGGAAAAACAGAGCCCAAAATATTAATCCAGGAGTTCTAGTAAGTCCTGAAAAAAAAAACCCACATCGTAAAGCTGCAGGTGCGGACGGAATAACCTGCTAGGCAATTAAAGTTTGTGGATACCTAGGAGTAAAATGGTTGCATAGAATATTCTCAGCAGCCTGGGAGCAAACCAAAGTCCATGAAGACTGGCAGAAAACTTTCATTGTGCCAATCTGGAAAAACAAAGGTAACAAAAAAGAGTGCGATACCTACCGGGGGGATATCGCTTCTAAGCCACACAGGAAAACTGTACGCGAAAATCCTGGAGCAGAGAATTCAGCCTATCCTAGAACCACAGCTGAGTGGGGCTCATTTTTGTTTCCGACGAGGTAGGAGCTGCACAGATGCTCTATTCACCCTGAGACAACTAAGCGAAACAAACATTGAATACGATCGGAAACTCAACTTGGCTTTCATAGATCAAGAAAAGGCTTTCGATAAAGTAGACAGAAATAGACTATGGGCCATCCTAGACAACTACGGAGTACAGGGGCAGCTATTAGAGCACTGTACCAAGTGTGTCACAGTATAGTAAGAACAACAGATGACCTGACAGAAACAATGGAGATAACAACCTGGTTGAGACAAGCGGATGTGTTGTCGCCACTACTCTTCAACACATACATGGACAGATTAAAGCTGGAGGCCAAATTAGAGAATCTGCCAAGAAATGCAGAGGAAGAAAGGACGATGCTGATCGGTTAAATGAACTCCTTTTTGCAGATGATCAATGTCTACTCTACGAGAGTAAAGATGATCTGAAGTAACATCTGACTGCGCCAACTCTGTATGTGAAAGATACAGTATGAGAATTAACACATACAAAACAGAAACTATACAGATAAGCAGATCACCTGAAAACATGAACATTATGGTAAACGGGACCAAGATCAAACAAATTCAGGAGTTTACGTACTTGGGCATTGTTTTCACACAGTATGGAGGTTTAGATATAAAGATTGAGATCAGGTGCCAAAAAGCAAATGGTATTGTATACCAGCTGTCACCATTATTTTAACACCCTAACATAAACATGTCCACAAAAAGAATGCTAGTCAATTCATGCCAACTCTTTGTTACCAGCGCCAAACATGGACTTTAACAAAAACTCTAAGAGACATGTGAGATGAGATGCCTCTGAAAAGCAATCAACGTAAATAGGAGAGACAGAATGCGTAATGAGGATGTGAGAAGAATAGTTGAAGCGAAACAAATATTGATGAAGCGAGAATCAATTGGTTCGGCCGTCTAATGAGAATGCATCCTGACCAACTGCCCCTACCTATAACGCACGACGTTCGGGTTTTCGCACCCGTGACAGACCGAGAACTAGATTGATAGGAAATGTTGCAGATATTCTAAATCGTCATGGGATGACGACTACTTCAGCAACATGTCTGGTACTGGACAGAAAGTACGGCTACCCACAACGGGACAAGTGGAGAAGACAAGTCAAGCCATAGTCAATTCAGAAAGCTTTATAATAATAACTTCTGCCTGGATCAGACTAAACGACTCAGAAAAATAACAACATCAATTTCAAGTTTCAGTAAATCAACAATTTTATTCAGACACTTTCTATAATGAATAATAACTGGTACAATTTGTGGGATGGGGATGGTACATTTTTGACATATATTTTATGCCAGTGGATATATCAGCAATCAATCATTCAAACACTGCATGCAGTCAATCTCACATCTTAGACTTTCTCCTCAATATCTGGGTTAGTGTGTACGATCAGTGTGGTGGTAGAGCACTCACTTGTCATGACAAAAATACAAGGATTCCTGCTATCGGTACACTCCAGTCGACCCAGTTGAAATGGGTACCTGGCATACGACTAGAGATATAATAAGGCAGCGAGAAAAGAAACAGCCACACTACCGAGTCATACAAGATGTGGCCTCTAGTATACTGAAGTCTCTAACAACTTCATCCCCCAACAAAAGTGTAACTACTATTGGACAAACCTTGACTTAGTTTACTTAAGTCTCTAACCACTTCATTCCCCAACTACTATGGGATACTGGCTAGCTTGTATGTAGTTTCTGTTAGGTATGTGTGTTTATACATTATGCTTAGTATGTGTCTGTCATACAAAAACAAAATATATCATTTCTATGAGCCTCAGAAACAGCATTAGTCATGTCTTGTATAAGTCATCCAAAACTACATTTAAAGAAATGATGCATACACTGACTCATACAAATGGTATTATTGTCTCCTTGCATATAAAGATATTACCTCCATCTTTGGAAAGTTGAACAGTGGTGAGAATCATTCTTCTGGGCAATTCCAGTATTGAATGATTGTATATTGTTGGAATGCTACATAATTTCACTAAAAAATGTTAGCAACTTACGGTGGCAAATCAGGAAGGATGCATATACACTTTTCAATGTGTATGTGTATATACGAGGGCAGTTTAAAAAGAAACCAGACTTTTAAAATAGCACAGCAACTAAGTGAGGCAGTGAGCTAGTTACTGTTTGTATGTATGTGTATACATGTGCACTATCACCAAAGTGGTATCCAGGTTAAAAAGAATAAAACCACTTTAATATAAAATGTTAGTGTAGAGAATTGTGCATGAGTGGGGTTAGCAACCTCATCATGTAAAAATGTTCACATTGAAACCACCACTGCATGTACAGATACAGGTGTTCTATGAAGAGACCCAGCTGTAGTTATGGCATGGTCCGATGCTTCCCAGCCAGAATTAGAAATAAATAAATTAGAATGAATATATATATATATGCACTTGAGAAATAAATAGGTCTACAGCACGTAAGTGAAAGTGACTAAAGAGCTAGCAACTTTATTAAGTAAAACTAATTGCTTAAATAAACCACCACTTTAAAAGCGCACATACGTGCATTGATACCGGATTTGATACCAGCTGCAGTGTTGTACTATACTCTGTATGGAGGTTAATGAAACATAGAAGAATAAGTAGTTTATATTTTGGTTATCAAATTAAGCTAAATAAGGTGGTATATCAGCATCAGTACACTAGCCTGTATGTAACTTAGGATAATTATGAGACGTAAATTAGAACGAAAAAAAACTCCGCCCATCCCTTCACATCCTCATTGCAATCTACCCAAACACCACCACACCTCTTGAACTACCCAAACACCACCACACCTCTTGATCTACCCAAACACCACCACACCTCTTGATCTACCCAAACACCACCACACCTCTTGGCCGCCTATCACTCAACCTAACCTTGTCACATCCATGCTTGTTTCAGAACTGTGCCGACCTTTCATTTTTCCAGTAATATCACACACATGATTCAATTAGCCAATGAAATTCCACCACAAATGGAGGATGCCTGAAGAGAATTTTGAAAACTAACAACTTTCATTACTATTTCACACAATGCCTCATATTATAATGGTATTCATCATGTGATTTGATCAGCCAATTAACTTTTCCTCACACACGTAGGATATACATACATTAAGAAACCAATATATACATGCATAAGCACACAATCACATACATACAGACATGCAAATACAATGATTATATATATATACACATTGAACATAAATCCACTGTCAATAACGAATAAGCAACTTCAATAAAATTTCATGTCTGTTATTTATCAATGAGGTATATTTTGTAGAGAGTTTTGTTTAAACCTGGTGGACTTCACTTACAGGCCTGGAGCTATGACAGCTGTTACACCTGCCCCTGTGATATTGTTGGACTGATGTTTGTTTACAACAAGTGCACGACTGTATGCTTTACCTGACCGGTAGTCACTGGTCAAGAAAACCAGTGATATGTCTATTATATTCCCTGTAGCAAATATTTGATGGAGGCACTCCTAAAGATTTATTTCAAAAACCAAAAAGACTTGTACTCTTGGTGAGGTGTGCAAAACACATGTAGCAAGAAGTCTTCTACTGTAAAGATGTTGAAACCATGGAGGCCTACTGAAGGGAAGGTTCTAAGAAATGTTTGCAACAATTTTGCTCTAAAAATGTATTCAAAATATTGAAATCTCTCTCTTCAATATAAATTAATGTTAAAATTCTCACCACAACACTTGGCTGCCAACAGAAATATGTGGTAACATTATTATCAGAAATGTCAAGGACATTGTATCAAGACCACAAATAATGATAGTTATTGAATCACAGAAAAAGTCAACACAATGTAAGCAGTAGAGGCAATGAGGAGGAAGTTGATGGTATGACGGTGACTAAAGACATTCCCATCTCATAATTAAGTGCATGCACCCACTTGTCTAGTTCTCTTATTCAAGCTGGCAACCCCAGAGAGCTTCCACTCAACTTCAACACTATGCATCCACTGTGCCTAGCAAACAATGGTCTATCTTGTGCCAAGATTAGTCATACAAATCACACAAAAAACAAGATAAAAGCTGCATCTTAAGTCATCAGTTGGGAAAATAAAAACTCAGTGGTCTCAAGGTAAGGTGTCCGCCTCGGGTGCCGGAGGTTGCGTTTTCAAATCACGGTAGAGACCGAGATTTTTTTAACGTGATTCTTCTGGTAAAAGTTCCCCAGATCTCTTGTGTAGCAAGATCGGACTCCTATGTTCTGTGTCGAGCACGTTAACAATTTCTTTGCAGTTGGAAATCAAATAGAGTAGGCTTGACGGCCGCTGCCCTGACAAAAATTCAAATTACAAATCTACCCAATTTGTACCTTCCCCAGGTGGTTTGTTATGAGCAGTTATAGATGGCACCTAACAGGCTACAGGTCTACTTAGCTCTAGTGTTTGAGTCTATTCAGATGGACTTGCACATCAGTAAAAACCACCCTCCACAAAAATGGTTGTATATATAGACTGTAGAGTCTTCTAAACCAGTATAAAGATGTTAAAGTTAGTTACAAACACAAGATGAAGGTACTAGTGGGACAAACACACATAAAATGAAGTCAACAGAAACAATAGGAAAACTGAAACTACCCCAGTCACAAACAGTAGAAAAAAAACAGCAGGGACTGACTGGAACTCAAGAAAATATGAAAATAGGGATCATGTAGGGGGTGATGGCATTAAGCTTATACTCCAATAAAACGTAGAATGGACAAATCAAGTCATGACATTCTGCACCTGATCTCTGGGAGAATGGGTGATTAACTATTTTATTTGTTCATCAATAAGGACTTTGTTTATCCAAATGGATCTCTGGGCTTCTTCCTGGGGATGAAAGAATAGAAACTGTATCTCCATGCATGTTGTAAAAGCTGACCAAAGAGAATTGTGCTAGCAACCTCATCATGTAAAACAAATTGCTACTATAAACTACCACAGCAAAAGCAAGCAAACTGATGTGGTGAAAGGTTCATAAATGAGGCCAACTGTACTGGTGGTCTTATACTCTAGCTGTAGTAAAACAGCCAAGAAGACAAAAAGGCTACTGTCTTTAGAGCTTCCTTCAGATGGCTATTCCACACTGAGCAGGATTTTGATCTGTATGAATGAAGGGTGTGGCTATCTTTAACAACAGGATCCTAATCATGCACACACAGCCTTTCCTCGCTAATCATGCACACACACCCCTCCTCCCAAACACCATTTCCATAGAATTATATTATAAATAATAACGAAGGATACATAAGTCTTACAATGTCAACCATCATTTAAAGAACATGATTACAAATTGATCTAAATGGTCCCAGCCAAGCTGGGATAAAGATACAAACTGATCTAAATGGTCATGTGTAAGCCAAGCTGGGATAAAGATACAAACTCGGGACATTATTACCTAGTACAGAGGTTCCGCCAACACTTGTAAGAGTGCTGCCAGAATTGACTAAAGAATTTTTGTCATTGAAACTACCCAAGTATGCCTCTCATATTTTTACATTATTTTTCTTGTACACGTCTAACTTGACAAATGCATAGGAAAAAGAAATGAAAAACTGAATGAAATAAAAGATATTTTAACAATGCTTTAAAAAGGGATGCTCAGTGTCGCATGTCTTTTATATCTATCTCTCTTTCCAGTCGTGACCATGTTCATTTCAGCCGCGACTTAACCTAAATCAATCCACAGCCCCATACAGACATGAGTAATCGTATTTAATAATAACAGGTTACATGCCCCCCCCCCCCCCCCAATAATGCCCCTTTGAATACCTTACGAAAGTGTGACTCAAACATTCTCCTGTTACGACCAGTATTAATTTGACTTTATTATCACACTGGGACTGGATGGAGGAAGGGTGATACTAAAGTAATGTTTTTTTACAGAACAGACACTATGAGATGATCACGTCTCTTAAATTATAAATATCAAACAAATGGCTCTGTGAATACAGCATTATACTAAAAGGTGTAAAATGACTACATGTCTTCTCGAATAAGTGGACCTGGGAGTGTCAGGACTCAAGCTGGATTCCTGGTGTCATCCTATTGAGTTTACATTTTTGGTGAAAAGGTCTGAAATCTCTACATGTGCCACTCTGGGCAATTTGCCACCCTTTACTTAATATCTGACATATACTCTTGACATGTCTAACTCGGGTTCACCAGAACTGAGCAAGTATGTGACATGTCTATCATGGGATCATCAGTTAGTTAGTCGTTGGATCATCTTCATTCCATGCAGAACAAGTCCACAAGCACTCAGATGGCATCCTCCGTATCTATATCAGCATGTGATGACTGACCGTTTTGATTTGACGCTGGTTTACCAGACATCTTTGCATCCCCGTATAGTGTTCATACCTCGCCACACTTTGATTCACCCCCAATTCAACTAGCCGTGCCAAGGATGTAGAGTCTGGATCAACTCCAAAATCTTATTTTCTGCTAATTTCCCTAATTGAGGTTTAAGATATTAGTTCAGTCCATTGACTAACCAAGAATCTGACATGTCTATCATGGAATCACCAGAACTGACCAAGAATCTGACTTGTCTATCATGGAATCACCAGAACTGACCAAGAATCTGACATGTCTATCATAGAATCACCAGAACTGACCAAGAATCTGACATGTCTATCATGGAATCACCAGAACTGACCAAGAATCTGACATGTCTATCATGGAATCACAAGAACTGGCCAAGAATCTAACATTATCATAGGATCACCAGAACTCAGAAATCATAAACTTCTGAGCCATGTAAGCCTCCATAACTCTGTAAGAATAACAAACATGTAGACCATGTAAGCCTCGATGAAACTAACACATAAACACTTGAACAGTCATAACTGTGATAACATTCCTCTTCTTCTTCGTTTGTTCTCAATCTCCAACTACCAAGCCCTGAACAGGGCTTTGCAAGTAGCATGATGTAGTCCAGAGAACAGAATGCGTTGTGTCGCTAGTTTACAGCTTGACTGTGATATTTGCACCATTTTATCCAACACACCCGTCTTCGGTAGATGTGATAACATTAATCTGCTATTAAATAACTAATTTGGACAATGAACTTGGATTATAAATGAGTCAGCTGTTTTATTTTAGGTCATACACAAGATTGTTTACACACAAAATATCATGTGCTCCATTGTGTTTATGAAAATGAGCTTAATGAGTGGCTGTCTAGAACCACACAAATTATATGTTTATAAACCACATGTCAGGACACAAAAAACTATCAGTCTTTCCACACAAAACTATCACAGTCTTTCGGCCAATCACAAGTCACAGGAAACTATCAGGATGTCAACCACTCATAAACACTGACAAGAGTACTTTTTTTGTCCCTTGTTTGCTCCAGTAGAAGCATGGGGTCACCACTGTGGTTGGCCAAAGCATTTTCACAATGGTCTGTAGCAATATGTTTTATGCAATGAGATTGCTAGCCACATGCACAACTCTCTTTGATCGCTTTTTTTCAACATGCAATGAGGTACAGGGGTCCTATTATTTCCACCCACATAAGGGACCCCGGGATCAACTCAGGGGGATATGAGAGTACTAAAGCATATTCAAAAATGATAACTGATCACACATATAACTATTACATATCAGTGCAGTGAAACTACACAATGAACATTCTTCTATCAGGGCATTCAATGTTATATAATACAACTCACTTAACTTCACTGAATCAAGATACCTTTCAGGTCAACAATAAAAACACTTTTCCTTTCAACAAATTTCACCTTAAACTATACTGAAAAAATCCCCAAATATCAGATGGTATGATAGCATTGAGAATCTGAATGTTCCAGAATATTATCAAATCAATAAAAGCAAGACGCACAAAACAGAGCAAAGGTCACAGATACAATTAATTATTAAAGAATAAACATGCAGCAAATATAGAGAAAATAAGTTTGCATAAAATACAAAAATTTCATGAAGCTGTAAATGAGGAGTAAGTTTGGCACATATTGTAGTAAAGTATATAACATTCACAAATCTGATTATCTCTTCATCACTTTTATCCACAGGTCCTCATTCAACAGTCAACATTTACACTCTGGCACATTTGACTGTTAGTACGGACAGATGGGGTGTAAAAAAACAGTAACACTGTAACCCGCCGTGTGTGCCATAAGAGGTGATTAAGGAGAGTTTGGCATGGGGCAGAATACCCCGCATTATGTAGAAACTTAATTTCAAAGACTTCAACAGATATAGACAGGTCAACATTTGATGACTTAGAATATATTTGTTGAAGATCTATGCTCTATAGGGAACTAAAAAGGTGTTGATTGATGATTGACACTTCACATAGACAAAACAGACACGAAGATAACTATAATTTATATCTGAAGTTCCCAAATAAAAACCCTGGTGGAAAAAGATGGAAGCAAAGACCAAGGCAGATAAAGTTTCATGAACATAACTCCGAACATGCCCAAGATAGGAGTAAGTGAGGAAGTGAGGAGAAGGGAAGTGAGGAGAAGGGAAGTGAGGAGAAGGGAAGTGAGGAGAAGGGAAGTGAGGAGAAGGGGAGGAGAAGGGAAGTGAGGAGAAGGGGAGTGAGGAGAAGGGGAGTGAGGAGAAGGGAAGTGAGGAGAAGGGAAGTGAGGAGAAGGGAAGTGAGGAGAAGGGAAGTGAGGAGAAGGGAAGTGAGGAGAAGGGAAGTGAGGAGAAGGGAAGTGAGGAGAAGGGAAGTGAGGAGAAGGGAAGTGAGGAGAAGGGAAGTGAGGAGAAGGGCTCTAAGGGGAACATGTTGAACTGGACTAGTCAAGTTAGCAATTACCAAAGCTATTCTAGTATTCAGGGCTACTAAAACACACAGATCTAGCCTTCAGTGACCTCAGCAATTCTTAGTTTTCAGAACTACTAAACAATAAAAGTGTGGCATACATTAACTTCAGCTATTTGTAGTTTTGCTGTTTACCAAAAATAGAGATATTACACAAGAATAGGAACACGAATGTCAAGTTTAGAAAGACTTACATGAGTCAAACTTGTAAAATTCAATTTGTGTGCAGCGTAAACCTGCAAGGATTTTTAACTCAGAACTGACAGTCATGCAAATCTACAAATATCCAGACACAATTTTGTGATAGAATTGGAGGAGATACTCAAACTCTGGTGGTCCTTATAAACTGCATAATTGGAGAAAATAGAAAACTTTGTGATGGTGAAGGTTCGCATGAAGCCTTGTGTGCCAATAAGAACCAGAAGGACTAAGTTGCAGAACGAAATAGTGACATCAACAGAAAGTGATCCAATCCTCAGAATGTACCATTCTCTTTCATCAGGCAAAGATTGATAAACTTGTTCATCAATTTCAATATATACTTCAAATAAAGAGATGCCAAGGAACTCATGATGTATTGAACTTCTATGTCGTGCATTATGGAAACGATTCCCTTTACAATGCAACATTTGGAGTACCCAGCATTGCATATTAGATTTGAAGAAATGTCTCTCTGGATGCATAAAAGAGAGCCTATTAATTGTTAGATGGCTGGACAGTAGAGGTGACCAGAACAATATCATAGCAACATGGCACAATACATTTGAAGAGCCTCCAGGATGGCAATGATAGCACAAAAGACTTGCAGCTCAAGAAGATGTCAAAAGGCATTATGACCACAGTAAAACTATAGAGCTATGACGCAAAGGTAAATCATTGCAAAAAAGTAAACATACAGCAGCTCTAGTAAAACTACAACTTCCTATACAATTTACTACAACCTGTAGCTACACAAAAGTTATTTCCTGACTGTTGCAATGATAAGCATTTCTACTCATATTAAAAACATGAACAGCATAGTATGGTTAGCTCCTGGCATCATCACAAGTCTTGCATGCAGTTGGTGGATAAGAAAAGTTAAAGACAAGAGCTCACTTGTAAGATTATGTCTTATTTGAAAAATCTGTTTCAATACTATAGTAATGAAGAAAAACCAGCAGCAGTAAATTATTTCTGGATGAAAATTAAAACAAAACACACTTCACAATACAAACTCTAGTAGCTAAGAAATAAAGATGGAAAATTTGCGGACTAAATCAAGCAGGTTTGTATCAAATAAAATACCAGCAGTGTTTCTATAAGTAAATGAAAAGTAACACACGAGTAAGGAAACAATATTAACAGCAATATAAATATAACATAACATACCAGGAAGGAAACGATAGAAGTAAAATAACATACGAGTAAGAAAATGATATTAGCAGTAATATAACATAAAGTGGAGAGATGATATTAACAGTAATATAAAAGTAACATAACATACCAGGAAGGAAGGAAGCAATATTAAAAGTAACATAACATATGAGTGAGAAAATGATATTAACAGTAACATAAAAATAACATAACATGCCAGGAAAAAACTGCATTCAAAAGTCCATCTATAACGTACCACTTGTTTGCCATTACTATAAAATCCAAGCAGAAGTGGTTAGAATGCCTATACTGAGGCTTCTAACAGATCTTCCACAGAATTGTAGGGTTCAGCAAATGGCCTCCAAGAGTTTCATTTTGTGAAAAAGGTTGTGATAAGTTGGTCTAGTTACACAAGGTGTGACAGTCACATTATTCAGCTTATACAAAAAATAAAACTACTAAAGTCCTCATGTGTTGAGGCATGCCCAGTTATACCTAAAAATCTTCCCTAACTTTCATGTGCTGAGGTATGCCTTGTTTTACATAAAAATCTGTTAAACCCTTTATGTGCTGAGGCATACCCAGTTAAACCTAAACACCTTCTCAAATCTTCATGTGCTGAGGCATACCCAGTTAAACCTAAAAACCTTCTCAAACCTTCATGTGCTGAGGCATACCCAGGTAAACCTAAACACCTTCTCAAACCTTCATGTGCTGAGGCATACCCAGTTAAACCTAAAAACCTTCTCAAACCTTCATGTCCTGAGGCATGCCCAGTTAAACCTAAAAACCTTCTCAAACCTTCATGTGCTGAGGCATGCCCAGTTACACCTAAAAACCTTCTCAAACCTTCATGTGCTGAGGCATGCCCAGTTACACCTAAAAACCTTCTCAAACCTTCATGTCCTGAGGCATGCCCAGTTAAACCTAAAAACCTTCTCAAACCTTCATGTGCTGAGGCATACCCAGTTACACCTAAAAACTTGCTAAAGCTTTCATGTCCTGAGGCATGCTCCTTCACGTCACATTGTCTATTCTGACTAACTTAGGTACCCATTTTCAGCTGGATAGACTGCAGCGTGTCAAAACCAAGGATTGAGCTCAGTCCCCTTGCTGTTAGAGACAAGCATTCTAATCAGCCTGTGACATAGACATTTACATAGAACCAGTTCAAATATAAACCCTGTACATGTAATAAGTGTCAATATTCATTTTCACTGACACATCAGATCTTCAGAGTTTCTGCACACAAACTTTTGGGTATACCATGGCATAATGACTCAGGCAGAGAAGAGTAATCATGGTCAGGTGAAACCTACTGATCAAGAATCCAACCTCATGTCCCCATTCGTGCTCATGGAAATAGACTGTCACAGCAGTCTGGCCAACGAGGTGGGGGGTCAACACTAATCAATTCCTATAGTGGCAAGCTTACTAAGGAGCCTTGTACTGTACAACAGCCAGGAGGACCCCAGTCCCTCTTTCAAGTAGACTTCTGGATGTAAGAAGTGTCACTGTAATCCACAACTGAAAAAAAATCTACCAAGTGTTAACTCAGAAAAAGTAGATTCCAACAACAACATAGCTGGACAGTGTTTTGGTGAAACAATAATATACATTATAACGTAACTGAAAGGATGTTAAGTGTAAGTATAACGAGACAAATCTATACAGGAAATGTTATAAACTAAGTATTTTTACTAGCTAAAGGTGGTCCTTCCAGTAAAGATATCTGCAGGGGATGGGAGTTTTGAAGGTCTTAGCTTTGAGGATATGTTCGATTTCTATATCAACAAATTATATCCCATTAATGCTAACACTATCACAATTTATGATTTTTCTCTAAATACTGTATACTTTATTAAAAATATGAACTATATATTTAAGTTTCATAAAACAGTGAATGGAACAGAAACAATACAATTAGAAGTTATCAATATCTCTCAGGTGACAAATGTGTAACATCTTACATTAGCTCAAAGTGTGATGAGAGACAGCAGATGAGCATGCTACAGACAACTGTGGACATTCTTACACTACAACCAAATTCAAATTATGTCCAAAGGATTAGGCAACATATTGTGTCTCTGAGATTACAAGGGTCTCATTGTGTACACATTCATAATCTTATTATCAAAACACAATTTCAGCAACCCAAATGTTTTACAAATTCATGACCCTGCCAACTAAACTCAATCATATTACAGTTAGATGGACACAATGAGTTGGAGTGGCATCATGCCATCTAATATTGCATAACCAGTATGGCCAGTTTGTATTTATTTAATATTTGATTGATTCCAGACGCCTTTTTCTAACCTGTTGAATGCTTCTGTCTGTTAATAAATGTACACACCTCAGCAGTGTCATTAAAAAAAGCAGTAACCGAAATAGAATTCATGACAGACACAACAGTCAGGGAAACAAACTGGCATCTCATGCCTGTTCCTCACGATCATTCCTGCAGTAATAAAGTCACATTATGAAATGTCTTTAAGATTCCATCAAATGTCCCATGACTCGCAACCAAAAGTTCACTTGTTCAGAACTTATAGCAGTGACAACTCCAGTTCATGTTCTCCAGTACACACACATACAATTACAAGAAAATACAATTTACAAATCCCAGCATATGTTACAACTGCACATTTACAATGTATCTATTGCCCTACACATTCTGCAAGTCACTCCCATAGTTCACAATCCATGTCACAGTTCACAATCCATGTCAAAGTTCACAGTCCCTGTCACAGTTCACATTCCATGTCACAGTTCACAATCCATGTCACAGTTCACAATCCATGTTGCAGTTCTTGTCACCATTCACAATCTGTGTGGTAGTTCACAATCCATGTCACAGTTCACAGTCCCTGTCATAGTTCACAATCCATGTCACAGTTCCTGTCACAATTCACAATCTGTGTGATAGTTCACAATCCATGTCACAGTTCACAATCTGTGTGACAGTTCATAATCCATGTGACAGTTCACAATCTGTTACAATTCACAATCTGTGTGACAGTTCACAATCCCTGTCAGTTTACAATATGTGTCACAGTTCACAATACATGTCACAGTTCCCAATATGTGTGACAGTTCACAATCCCTGTCAGTTTACAATATGTGTCACAGTTCACAATACATGTCACAGTTCACAATACATGTCACAATCCATGTGACATGTTCACCTTCGATGCCCTACTTAACCTCCACCAGTATAGGTGACTGATGAAGCACGTCACAGACCTGTCCAAAAGAGAAACCCATGCTTATCTTTGATCCAACTTGCCCTTTCTCCGTCGTCATGTCACACACTTCCAGCGCCTGTTACCTCTGATAATCAGTACACATGCTGTCCGCTGCAGAGCTGCGACACCTAACTAAGCACTGCACAATAAAACTAGCTCCCACATCAAAGACTGCGACACAAGTGCTGATTTTCATACAAATCTCACATGTGGTTGGCACTGGGAAGGCTTTTAGTTGAAAACAAAAAGTTAAAGCTCCACAGAAGTTATAATGTCTTTGCCCGTATTAATAGTTCATCAATAAATTTCTGTAATAGAAAAGATGAAAAAAACAATTGAACATTTCATCGATAGATTTCTGTAATCTGATATATTGAGGTTGGAAATATATAAAATTAGAATGAACTGAGCAGTCAGATGAAGTTTAATGTTCATGAATGTATAGTCATCCATTAGGGTAGATCCAATACAGAACATAAATAAAAGATTGGATAGAATAATGTTTATCATCATCATCAGTCTCATAACCTAGAAGGTCCTTGAGGCACCATTATTGCAGTTTGTAGTATCAGCTCACACCATACAACAACCGTGTGTCTTGGGCCGCCACACGCCTGAAGGAGCACATCTCTCTCCAGGTGGCAGTTCATTATAGTTGTGTCTAAATTTTATACAACAAAGCTGACACTGTCAGCTAGGGCGAAGGGCACAAATCTCGTGAAGTTCAGCCATTTGAACTAGACTGTGAAATATGACACATATTTAAGGGTAGTGCTATTCAATTAGCCGATGTCCATTCCAGGATAATCGAACGGAAGAAACACACAAAACGAACAAATTAACCAGTCCAAATGGAAAACAACACGTTTCCATGAACACAAGTGTAAGTCGTCGACTAGTGTGAATTCCCGGTAAATCAATGGTCTGGGTGCATATATAATTAACTAAAACAGAAGAGCAATGTAGACCAGCAGCCAGTTATGGCGCCATCTTTATATATTATTAGGAAGGTAAAATAAGGAAAGGTATCTAGGGGTTATAGTAGATCATACAGACAAGGCGAGTTAGCAAGTCCAGGTAACAGTGAAAAGGCAATGCTATGTTAAGTATCATAAAAAGAAAAATTAAACATAAGAGTATGGAAGTGATAGTCAAACTGTATGAAGCATTATTAATGTTGTTGAAAGTCCACAATGAGTAAGTTTCATTTCTTGTGTGTCCTGAAAAGGGCATTTAGTGACGGGTTGCAGTGATTTACCTCACATCCTGAGCATGCTGATGAAAGTGGACACATGGCGTCCTCCAAGGAGTTGTTCTATGTTTAGCATCTTATGCATATCATCACTACTATGTGGAGTATTCCGAAGCTCCCACCTCATTAGCCAGGCTGTGATAAAATCAGCCCGTTTTGAAGGAGAACTGCGAGGAAGTCGAGGTGGGTGTCTTGGCCAGTATATTTTGCCTGACTCTGGTATAAAGCATTAGTTAGACCTAGATTGGAGTACTGTGCTGAGATGCGGAGTCTATTGAAGAGAGGATATAAACATGCTGGAAAGGATACCAAAAAAAAAGAGTGACAAATATGATAGTGGGATTCCTGAATTATAGTTATGAGGAAAGACTAACAAAAACAGAAATACGGTGTCTAAAAGTATGCCGATTATGGGGTATTTTTCTTCAGTTGGCGTAGGTTTTAGACATCCCGTAACTATACGGCCTGTCTCATTTATTGCTGTATCTATATGTTTGACATGTGCAAAGTTTTTCCAGACTGGTGTGGCGTTGACAGAGAAAGACAGAGTGAGTGCTGATGTTCTGAGGACATCTGGCTTTGGTAAAACGCATTGTAACTATTGCATATCATGTATAAGTCACACAAAAACTGCCCATTATAGTTTTTCTCTATAAAATGTTTGCTGAGATTACAAACATGTTCTCTACATTTCTCTTCCTTCATTTCCATTAGTAATCTTCACTACAGTTAACAGCATCAAAAATCACAAATTAATTCTCATCCGTTTATGAAATCCTTCTACTTATTCTTAGTCAATCTGTACCTCTACAAGAGTGGATGCCCCTGTACAGGTCCTAGCTCTGGCATGAGCTGGATGTAGCAGAGAAGAGGATTTCCTGCCTAGTGTCTTATCTTCGTCTTCTTTGTTCGTTCTCAATCACCCGCTACCAAGCCCTGAAAAGGGCTTTGCAAGTAGCAGAATGTAGTCTGGAGAACAGAATGCATTGTGTCGTAGTTTATAGCTTGACTGCTATAGTTGCACCTTTGTTTTGTGCCGAATAGTCCAGAAATGTTGACATTGTTAAATGGGTTTATTACTGATAGAAGACCATGCTATTTCAAGGATCTGAGCCCAGCAAGTTTGCAGTTGTGAGTCACGCCACTTACCACTTTGCTCCAATTTGATCATTAAATTTAAAAGGAAAGAATTTGTCCATTATATTTTAAAGAAAGATTTTGTTCATTATATTCTACAGAAAGATTTTGTTCACTATATCTATAAAAAAGATTGTGCTCATTATATTTTACAGAAAGATTTTGTTCACATATTTTGAAGAAAGATTTTGTTAAATATATTTAAAAGAAAGATTCTGTTCAAAGGAAGATTTTGTTTCAATAAAAACTGAACATTCTATGATTATACTGTGTATGTCTGACTTACATTGACAAGATCTGGAGATTGCTTTGCCTCTTGGAGCTGTTCCTGTAAAGTAGCAAGATATGACACATGATAATATTTTACTGTCCTGGTCTGACTCAAGAATAAGCAAAACTGTCATGCCTGATCTATAATGATACAGAATTAAAGTAAAGTTAGACTACTTAGGCATGTCTTTGGGGTTTTGGAGGCGAGAAAAGGGGGGGGGGGGATCTGTCTGAAAGGGGGGGGGGAGGAAGAAGAGAACATGGATAGAGAGAATATGGATGAGGAGTAAATTTCTCAGTGGCATGTAGTCTGGAAGATATGATTTTAATTTCTCAGTAGCATGTAGTCTGGAAGATATGATTTTAATTTCTCAGTAGCATGTAGTCTGGAAGATATGATTTTAATTTCTCAGTAGCATGTAGTCTGGAAGATATGATTTTAATTTCTCAGTAGCATGTAGTCTGGAAGATATGATTTTAATTTCTCAGTAGCATGTAGTCTGGAAGATATGATTTTAATTTCTCAGTAGCATGTAGTCTGGAAAATATGATTTTAATTTCTTCCCTGATTATTTTAAAAACCTACCTCCTTCCCAAGTATGCGCCCTCGAGATTGGGGAGATACGGTATTCTTGGCCGTTTTGGCAGCGTGTCAACTCGTGGACAAGTACAACAGTTCAAGGACAGTGTCATCTCTCTGGATGATGTTTGATCAGATACAGAACACTTTAATGAGCAAAGGCTGACAGTTCTAATATGAAAAGTGGATGGGACATACGTGTCAGGTTTGGGAGCAATACTTGAAAGGGAGACGAGAATTCATACTGAGAGACAGATTAAGGCGGGGGCAACAGAGGCAGTCTGAGTGACGTTCTCACAAAGAAGTCTGTGAGTAATTGCCGTCTAGACGGCATTATTCCATTGAACCGAAAGACAATGTCTTTCGATATTGCGGATTTTCCGGTGAACACTATTTTGTCAACCTGGAATTCAGCTGTTATCAGAAAAGTTGCGACAGTCACAGCTCTCAACTACGACACAACGCTATTCCGTTCTCCTGACAACTTCCTGTTACTTGCAAAACCCTTTTGTGGGCTTGGTAGTGGGAGTTTGAGAACAGACGACGAAGAACAAGTATGTGAGTTATTCATTCTTGACCAATTGTCTCTGGTATCAGGTTTATAGTAGTTCTTCTGGCTTCCCGGTGGAACTGATAAAGGTAAACCTGGGTCTAATTAACTGTAGTGCAATTCCAGGATTTTCAACAGGCGCATTACTACGGGGATTAGTGACGAATTCCCTCTGGTGGTTCATGTTGCTGCAACACAACCTGTTTCCCGACCCAAGGCATGGAGGAGAGATGGTGCTTTGGCCAGTGCCTACATGATCAAGATGAGAGCAGCAAAGATGGCGCCGTAACCCGCTGCGGGTCTACATTGATCTGCTGATTTAGTTCATTACGGATGCCACCAGACCATGGATACGCCGGGAATTCACACTAGTCGATGACTTACACTTGTGTTCACGGAAACGTGTTGTTTTCCATTTGGACTGCTTAATTCGTTCGTTCTTTGTGTGATTTATTCCGTCCGATTATCCTGAAATAGACATTGGCTATATGAATAGCACTAGGCTTAAACCTGTGTCGTATTTCTCGGTCTAGTTCACACGGCTCAACTTCACGAGATTGGCGCCCTTCGCCCTAGCTGCAAACGTCAGTTTTAGTGTGTGAAATTTAGACACAACTATAATGGACTGAACACAGCCTGGGAGAGATGCTCAACTCACTCACACGCTGAGTGATGCCACTACGACATCTTGCGGTTATAGGAACGGCACGACACACGTCAGATGTCATTTCGGTGCTGGAATTAGACCCTCGGAAGACAGGTCAGTTTTACCCTACAAATGACAGGGCGTTGCTACGGTAGTCCTGCTAAACTCGAGAGGAATCGCAAATCACAAACATTTGGTCCACGTGCTGGGCTGATAAGCCAACGGCCCGAGGCTACCATAGGAGGGATTACGACCGAGCGCCTCTAAGCCGGAATCCCGCCCTAAATCTCAGCACCACTGCGATGGGAGGCTACGATAGGGCTGGGACCTGGGGTTCGTGTCCCAGCCCGACCTAGTCGAGCCGCAGAAAGAGGTCTCTGCCGTCCGCCGATCAAAGCGGGCGGGGACCTGTCCGATATTCACCCCATACGGCGATGAAGTGTGAAACCACTAGTAGAAGACTTAGTTCTTGGTCGGGGTGTCGTAAGCAGTAGAGCAGCCACCTCACTGCGAACTGTTGAGACGCAACCCTTGATCATGAGATATGTCCGCACACCAGACGAACAACATCTCCGTGCCATTACCAGGCTTGTCCCCTGGTTAAATGCACTCCTTCGAGAGGAATCACAGGTCGCTGACATTTGGTCCACGTGCTTGGCTGATAAGCCAATGGTGCGAAGCTACCACCTGAGGGACTACGGCCGAACGCCTCTAAGCCAGAATCCTGCCCTAAATCTCAGCACCGCTGTGATGGGAGGCCACAATATGGTTGGGACCTGGCGCTCACGTCTCAGCCAGGCCCGGTCGAGCCGCAGAAATGCACCTGGCCAAATGCACTCCTGCCTCGCTCTTTACCTCTGTCTGCTACCAGCCATCCCAATGGACGCAGAAGAGATGCAGTCCAGCGGACATTGCACCTCTGCCCTATTGTGACAACGTCCCAGGTGGCGGGGTATGCTAGGCGTACCATCACTGCAGATGAGCCGAGAAAATAGAGGGAGCAAAGAGATACCTCACTCACATGCATATGCTATGTTTCTGGCAGGACGTGACGATCCTGAGACACAGTCACACTGGACTGCCTCTCTTCGGGATAGTACAAACTAGTACATAGTCCATCATATCATTGCCAAACTCTATAGACACGAGTGGGGAAGACTCGTTAGTCCTGCAAGACAACTTCCCTAAGAGAGACAACTCTGACCAAAAACAACTGCTGCCTTGCAGAAAGGCTGGGGACAGCCAAAGGGTAAGGAGGGCATCCTTACAGAAACGCCTGTTGAAATCGGATGCACTGAGCCATAGGCTTAACAAAATAAAACAGTGCAACGTAAATATCGCTGTAAACAGCGTACGATGAAGAAGAAGATGTCCTCTCCCCCCCCCCCCCCCCCCCCCGCTGCCTTTTGGGATACATGTTTACAGGAAAGGCCTCGGGAATAAACCCTGAGGAAAAATCTGCACCCTGTGATATCACCAGTCGTCTCTATAAATATCTTGCCACTGGTCAAGGATAGCTCAGGACCAGAGAGTGAGGTTGACATAAGGCGCAGTTTCTTCCTCATTTTAATCCAAATCACCGCGCAAGTCACACATTTCAGCGGACACAGCAAGAGACAAGACTGTTCACACCACTGAACAAAGAGAGTGGTCTTCATCACATGTGCTGGACGAACATCAGCATTACACTGACTCAAACCTTGAAAACCTGGAGGTCTGTCGAGCTGAGTTGAGTAATCTCTTGTAATGTGGCTCTTCTTACGTACCAAAGCGTAATTAAGGAGGTGGATCAGGGTACCCCTAGCTGTAGTGCAATGCGTTACTCCCCACATCATCCAATAGTATATAAATACGTCAAAATACATCATGTATGTGTCCATTAATAGAATGTGTGGGACAAAAGACTCAGCACAGTTAATGATCTGACAGCAGCCATCGGATCTTAGCTGGATACTTACATTATAGTCAGCGAGCCAAAGCTGACAACAGTCAGCGACCCTTAAAGAATGGATGTATCCATCAGAGTCGGCGAACCAGAGCTGACAGTGGCTCTTAGCTGGCCAGTTACATCAGGGTCAGCGAACGAGAAACTGAACACAGCTATATTCACCCTCAACACGACGGCCCTGGAAACAGACTGCACTAGTGTATTCTGGCAAAGAGAATATTCAGGGATCGCAAACGCGGCACCCAAAAAACTTAATTTAAACCGGATGTGTCGGACCGACTTGTGTAGATAGCAGCTTGGACGTGGTGAACTACAAGACAGTCACGTGATTATTTTTTACTCGTGGACCAGGTCTTACATATTGTTCAATTTATGAGGAAAAGAGACGTGAATATGTGTAAGACTTAAGGAATGTGAAACAAACCCTCGGAAATGTGGTGTTAGTGTTCGTCATACATCCTATTATGATGTGTCTATCATACGATCCAGATGTTTGGTATGTCCTGGTTCAGACAAGGAAGTATGCCATTACACGTGTCATATATTCGGGGAAATAAGGGCCTTATATATAAGGGCCTTATATATGTGAACCCGACTATCAAACCAAAGGTGCTTATACTGTTTCGTCGTTCAACAGATTGTTTCCTGGGCATCCTATTGGTCAATTGTGGAGAAGAGAAACTGGGTGTACGCTAATAGATCAAAGAAAGAATAGTGACTGATGGGAAGATGTGAAGGAAAGAAGAATAGAGACTGATGGGGAGATGTGAAGGAAAGAAGAATAGAGACTGATGGGGAGATGTGAAGGAAAGAAGAATAGAGACTGATGGGGAGATGTGAAGGAAAGAAGAATAGAGAAACTGATGGGGAGATGTGAAGGAAAGAAGAATAGAGACTGATGGGGAGATGTGAAGGAAAGAAGAATAGAGACTGATGGGGAGATGTGAAGGAAAGAAGAATAGAGACTGATGGGGAGATGTGAAGGAAAGAAGAATAGAGACTGATGGGGAGATGTGAAGGAAAGAAGAATAGAGACTGATGGGGAGATGTGAAGGAAAGAAGAATAGAGACTGATGGGGAGATGTGAAGGAAAGAAGAATAGAGACTGATGGGGAGATGTGAAGGAAAGAAGAATAGAGACTGATGGGGAGATGGGAAGGAAAGAAGAATAGAGACTGATGGGGAGATGTGAAGGAAAGAAGAATAGAGACTGATGGGGAGATGTGAAGGAAAGAAGAATAGAGACTGATGGGGAGATGTGAAGGAAAGAAGAATAGAGACTGATGGGGAGATGGGAAGGAAAGAAGAATAGAGAAACTGATGGGGAGATGTGAAGGAAAGAAGAATAGAGACTGATGGGGAGATGTGAAGGAAAGAAGAATAGAGACTGATGGGGAGATGTGAAGGAAAGAAGAATAGAGACTGATGGGGAGATGTGAAGGAAAGAAGAATAGAGACTGATGGGGAGATGTGAAGGAAAGAAGAATAGAGACTGATGGGGAGATGTGAAGGAAAGAAGAATAGAGACTGATGGGGAGATGTGAAGGAAAGAAGAATAGAGACTGATGGGGAGATGTGAAGGAAAGAAGAATAGAGACTGATGGGGAGATGTGAAGGAAAGAAGAATAGAGACTGATGGGGAGATGTGAAGGAAAGAAGAATAGAGACTGATGGGGAGATGTGAAGGAAAGAAGAATAGAGAGACTGATGGGGAGATGTGAAGGAAAGAAGAATAGAGACTGATGGGGAGATGTGAAGGAAAGGATAATAGAGAAACTGGTGGGAAGATGTGAAGGAAAGAATAATAGAGACTGGTGGAGACATGGAGAAAAAGAATACAGCATGATGTATCAAATGACAAGGCAGACAGACTAGCAAAGAAGGAATCAAGATAATAACAGCTACACACAGCAACAACTTTACAAACAGTCAAACAGCTCATAAGAACAGCAAACAAATAACAGATAGGTCATGGGAAACAAAGAGAGGGATGTCTACAGACATGTGGCAAGCCCCAGTCCAAATGACGGCGTCAACCAACTCACAAGGAAGCATCAGAGCAACATTTTCCGACTGAGAAGCCAGCATATCCCATTTAACAAGCACCTGAACAGAATCCAACCACAACACACTCCTGAGGGATGTGTACACACCCATATGAAATCGTTGAATATCATCTTTTTGAGTGCTCCAGCTCTTGAACGATTTTAGGAAAATGCTTCTTCCTCAGAGACACTTTGTATGGCACTAGACTACAACTGATAAACACGTGCAGATACCATACATGGCATTGGGCCCGGTTGCTGATGGGTCCGTAACAACAACTACAACATCAAATGAGAGGAAAAGAAATAACAACTGACGTGTCAAAGAAGGAGATGATTTTGTTAACGTATTACCGAAAGTAGAATAGCAATTAATATAGAAACTGATGGAGAAAGAATAGACATTACAAAAACTGATGTGCGACGAATAGGAGAAAACAAAAACCAGGGAGCTGAAGAGAAATTCTTTTAAGACGGCAAAGAAGAAAGGAACTGAATAGACATGGACTGAAGACGAACAAGTATCATAAACTAATGGATCAAGAGAGAAAAACCAATAAAGGTCAACAATAGAGAATTATAATGAAACAGTTTGATGTCTAGATAACATCTCGCCGTGATTCTACATGAAAGGTATAACAAACCAGTGACTTAGCCTACCACGTTCCATTTAACTGCGTCGCATCAATTTCCTGGGAAGGTGTGACCACAGGGGCCTAAATCAAACCACTCCCAATGTGTTTGCCTATCAGACATCTACCCTGTTTTGTACCAGTAGGTCCGATCAGTGTTTAACCCCCAGCTCTTTCTACAAATGTGTTAAATATCCCTCCCATTTCGCGTCGGTTAACATGTACAAGCATGGCTCAGATACTATGCGAAATCAAGAACCAGGCCTACGTTACGACCAAAATACCTTCATCTGTGACAAAAATTAAACTAACAAGAAAACTAACAGATCACAACGTCAACAATAAACACCTTACTTATCAGAACGCCCGTACTGCTTCTTCTTTCGTCTTCAGACTTCGACTGCAATGACTCTAACAAAGGCAGCAGTCAACTCGAGGCTATGTGCGCTTCCATACAGTTTTTCATGGAAAAACACTCAAGGACACTCTTTTCACTAACGTAGGACTGCAGCAGCTGCCTCAGTGTCGTGGACGCTGTGCCCCAGGTACAAGGGTCCGCATTATCAATCTCAGTCGCAATGCATTGAGCTGCACCCAAATGAAAACGGGAGTAACCAGGAAGGTCGAGACAGATACGCCAAGCAATTGGAGGTCTAGTAAAAGATCTCACGCAAAGACGATTACTTTTACACTGAAAACTGCAGAAAAACCAGAAGGTGAAGCAATAGTCTCTATAAAATTGAAGAATGTTAACAGATTCATCAGCTCGAAAAATGCATTGGTATACATATCAAATACATGACCGCTATCGGATAACCTAATTCGCTGATATATAATGTAGTGAATGTTCACAACTGGCTTCACTGGGTACGTCTTTCATTGGCTCGTTTGGTTTTATTGGCTCGTTTGGTTTTATTGTCTCGTTTCTTATTTTGTTTGTTTGTATTTTGTGGCTCGTTCGGTTTTATTGGCTCGTTTAAGTTTTTGTTGTTGTGTGGCCTCGTTTGGCTTCACTATGCACGTTTTTCATTGGCTCGTTTGGCTTCATCGTGTACGTCTTTCATTGGCTCGCTTGGCTTCATCGTGTACGTCTTTCATTGGCTCGTTTGGCTTCATCGTGTACGTCTTTCATTGACTCGTTTGGCTTCATTGTGTACGTCTTTCATTGGCTCGTTTGGCTTCATCGTGTACGTCTTTCATTGGCTTGTTTGGCTTCATCGTGTACGTCTTTCATTGGCTCGTTTGGCTTCATCGTGTACGTCTTTCATTGGCTCGTTTGGCTTCATCGTGTACGTCTTTCATTGGCTCGTTTGGCTTCATCGTATACGTCTTTCATTGACTCGTTTGGCTTCATCGTGTACGTCTTTCATTGGCTCGTTTGGCTTCACTGTGTCCGTCTTTTATTTACTGTTTTTTTTTTGGCCTCGTCTGGCTTCACTATGTCCGTATTTTATTAGCTCGTTTGGTTTTTGGTTTTGCCTCATTTGGCTTCACTGTGTCCGTCTTTTATTGGCTCGTTTGGTTTGTGTTTTTTTTTGGGCCTCGTTTGGCTTCACTTTATCCGTCTTTTGGCTCGTTTGGTTTTATTGGCTCCGGCAACTGGTACGCTTCAGTCGACCCAGCTGTAAATAAGTACCTTATTTACTGATGAGGAAGGAAACGGCAGCTATTTGGCCACCCCACCTGATAAACAAGTTGTGACCTCGTAAAATAAAGTATCCAACACTTCAACCTCGACAGCAATGTCTGCTATGAGACTACCAGCTCGCTAAACCCAACTCTTGAATGTTGTGACTTCTTGACCAATTACATTCCTTTCAGTCAAAGAACAAGCTGCGCATATGAAGGCAGCCAGCCTTGCAGTAGTTAGAGCCGTCAGCTATCAGGGGTTAGAAACATCATTGTACGACAGCTTAGCACTCATAATGTGTTCAGTCTTCGTCATTAATATCTTACCTTCTCTATCACAGGGTAAAATACATAATGACTAACACAGGTACAGATACCCACTAACACAGGGACAGACACCCACTAACACAGGAACAGATACCCACTAACACAGGGACAGATACCCACTAACACAGGGACAGATACCCACTAACACAGGGACAGACACCCACTAACACAGGAACAGATACCCACTAACACAGGGACAGATACACGCTGCCTGGCTAAAACATGTATAAGCATCCATAAACAAAGCAGAATGCTCAATTCTTAACAAATACTCTCTGAATACATGTAATAACTGAAACTCAAATAATGATTTTCTTATATACCATCTGAATTCTGAATGCTAAAAATGATGATTCCTTAATATGGTACCACATGAATTCTGAATGCCAAAAATAATGATTCTCTTCTATGATACCAAATGAATTCTGAATGCCAAAAATAATGATTCTCTTATATGATGCCACCTGAATTCTGAATGCCAAAAATAATGATTCTCTTCTATGATACCACTTGAATTCTGAATGCCAAAAATAATGATTCTTTTATATGATGCCACCTGAATTCTGAATGCCAAAAATAATGATTCTCTTATATGATGCCACCTGAATTCTGAATGCCAAAAATAATGATTCTCTTATATGATGCCACCTGAATTCTGAATGCCAAAAATAATGATTCTCTTATATGATGCCACCTGAATTCTGAATGCTAAAAATAATGATTCTCTTATAATACTAATGAATGGCAGATAATGATTATATCTGTGTGCTAAGATTATTTGCTGTTCTTTCAACATCGGGCACCATTCCAGGTAATGTCTTTTACAGAACAAAATATTGTTCTTCTGATTCTTCTTTCTCTCAGTCTCTCTCTCTCTCTCACATGTAGTATTTCATTCTATCTTGAATGTGCCACGAACACAACAAAAGGATGTACTAGATACCAAAAGCTTCAGACGACCACAAACACGCAAATACTGCCACGCCAGGAAAGCTGTTTCCATCTTACATTAAAGATCTTTTTGTTCCGTTTCTTTGGGTACAGCAATAGGTTGAAGCTTAGGAAGCTATTCCCCCTATATCACAATCAACAGACTTGTTTCCTGTCCCTTACAATGAACGGAACAGTCCACTATTATCAAAATGGGGTATGCTGAAGATCTTACGGAGGTTACAATGCACTGTTTATCGACCAGTGGGGCTTTCTCTATAGAAATCAAGCATACCGAGTTGTTCACAGAGAACGCTTGCACTCAAAATCGATATTGCCAACCCGTAGTGCAAGCACCGCAACACAGCGCATGCTCTAGTTGTGTGACTTAACTAATGCATCCCCCATAACTGACATAACAGCGTATGTGTTCATATAATATTAAAGGAAACAAAGTATGCTTATTGTAGCCACACCAATCGCATACACATTCAGTGAGCAGAAAATAATATGGAAGTACCAGGCAGCCAGGGCTCAAACCACGAACACCCATGTGACGACTGCATTTTTACAACAAGGAAGTGATGAAATCACGGATTCGATCAGCTGAAGAATTTTTAGGAATTTATTAGATATCTCCCTCTTGGGAGATACAACCGCTTTGTCACTCCAACGCTCAATACTAGACAACGAGATAAAATATGTGGCTATGATTCATGGTTGCCTGATCACGTCACCAAGTCAGCATCACCTATAGTTACCCTATAACTGTGCTGTGTAAGCGGCTTTAATGAGATCCATTTGTGTGGCGTGTGTAATGTCTTGACGCAGGAGTCTTCAGTTTGCACAAAAAATGGAACACAATGGTGTAGCTCATACATACTGTCGTTCCTTCCTTCCATCATTGAAGATTCTGTCGCTTATAGTGAGTGGCATTAGCATGGAGAGCTGTCTGCGTCCTTCACAGTAACAAATGACGGGAAGCAGGGCTGCGATCTCGCACCCACACGGTGTCTGCTCTCTGAAGTTGTGATGAATACTGATACAGGCGACCACATCAGCCACAGTATGTGCGAACGGGTCTTCAATCTAAGGCGCATACGATCCACTATTGAGGTGTCTTCTTCTTCTTCGTTCGTTCTCAATCTCCCACTACCAAACCCTTAAAGGGCTTAAGTAGCAGAATGTAGTCCAGAGAACGGCATGCGTTGTGTCGTAGTTTACAGCTTGGCTGCGATATTTGTACCTTTCGGTCCAACACATCCGACTTCAGCAAGCATTTTTTGAGTACCGGGTAAGCATTCCCTCTTCGATCCCTTCTCCCTAGCAAATCTGCCCTGCTGCAGCGTGTTATCCAGGATCACCGCGTGGAGGTGTAGAAGGGTCTTGGCAGCTCTGGTTCGCTGGCCCTGATGCTAACAGTCAGCTCTGGGTCGCTGACCACTGCAGCTCATGCGCTACTCAGTATCTTGATCCCATTGGGGTGTCTGATGCGACCATCATGGTCCTTCTATTTGCCGACAACTGCGCCCTGGGAAGTAACTCAGAGCAAGACATGCAATCCACTATGGACGCGTGTCCAAAAGCATTCTCTCGTCTTTTTCCATATAAATAGAACTAATACTGAGGCCCTGTTACAGCCTGCGAACATCACAGCACACAGCCAGTGTCTACGTGTGGTAGATGGATTTAAAAACCTGGACAACAACCTAGCCAGAGATGCGTACACAGACTCCGAAATCAACAACACAATTGCCAGAGACAGTGTTGAATTTGGCCGCATGCGGGAAAGTGTTTGGGATCGATGAGACATCAAAGCAGAAAACATGGCTCAAGTATATCGTGCCCTCGCAATGACCCCATTTTACCGAGCGCATGTGATAGTTGGGCTGGGCATGTTGCTCGCATGTCCGACCATCGCCTGCATAAACAACTTGTTAATGATGCACTAAAGACAGATAAGCGTTTATCGGGAGATGGAGGGAGAAGCGAAGGGGTTTAGAAGAAAACGTGTTCGCTAAATATCTTACTATTGATGCTGCCTCTTGTGAGTAGTTTGCGTCGGACTTCTCAGCCTGGCTCAGAAGAAAATGTCCGATGCAGCGAGGAAGAAGCGACCGGCCTGAAAGGTCGCCACGCTGGACATTCCAGTAGGCGGTGCAGATCCAGGATAGGACGGCACATCCATATATAGACCATTAGCGGCCACGTCTGCCTCTACACAAATCTTATGCTGCCGCCACAATCGTTCGCTATGGACAACTACTACTTCTATCAGCATTTATCATGCATGGTATATAAAACAACCCAAGAACAGAACCTGTGTAATTTCTAAGAATAATGAAAAAGGAGACTAAATAGGGTTGTGCATGTAGCTAGCAATCTCATCGTGTGAAAACCATTACCACGGATACATGATTCTAAAAAAGGGTGCAGTCAATTGGATAGACTGTGATCTTTCCATGTATGGTAGATACAATCAACGCTTGGACTAGTCAGTTGGTAAAAAGCACTTTGTTACCATCTGGTCTTTTATTTCCAGCTTATTCATTGTGACATCCTCTTCTCGTGCTTTTGATATCTTGGACAAATCGCCACCGCCACCAACCGCCTTATGACTCCATTAGATTATTGTACACGGTTTAACCCATAAGTGCTCTGTTCAAATCTCAGCACAATGCACGGAACTCCGTAGCATCGGCGAGGATCCCGTAATATATTGGCTAGATTTTAAACATAAATTAGAATTCTGACCGGGCAGCGACCGTTAAGCCTACTCTTTTCGATTTCCAACGGTCGAGGGACTTTTAACGTGCGCGACACTGCGCACGGGCGTCCGATCTCTACTACCCAGAGATCCGGGGAAATACCAAAGCCCACTTGAAAAAAATCCCGGTCACAACCCGCGACCTCCATCACCCGAGGCCGACGTCTTACATTGAGACCACTCAGTCTCCTCCATCACTGAACCATAATGCCGCCACTATATGCCAATTCGAGTGTCACTTGCAGAACACGAGTGCTACAACACGCATCGTGTATTTGTATCAATGCCAGATATAACATCTGGCCGCCATAGGTCGGGGCAACTACACAGATGAAAATTTTTGAAAAGATTATTGTCGTGTATACACAACGCTTTGTGTTGGTGGCTCCAGCCCAAGACAGTATCACCAAGTGATCTCTGTCAGGGAACCACCAGGGAGAAGGGAGAAAAGGGGACGGGGGAGAAACCAGGAGACCGAAAACCAAATAACAAACCAGAAACTGGGAAGAACTGGAGAAAAATAGCACAGATCAGCTGTGCTTAAAGGTTTGGAAGATGGCATATGAACATCAAGGTGGTAAGGGCGAAGCAGAAAATAAATAAATGGAAATCCTTTTGGGGGGCCACAACAATGGGCATAAACAATGTTTGATAGTAGTTGTTATATCGGGATAATATGCCCACATGTTATTACCAACATGGAAGCAAAGAGTGACATCAGGGTTCTCCATCCCACTTTCTACTAGGCTCCTCAAAATAGTGTAGTCAACCAGGTGGGGATCCACACTGTTATCTCCATAGTGATTAGCTTATTAAGGAACATTGCATTACACTACAGCCAGGTTGTATTTTTGGTTATAGCAGAGTGAAATAGGGTGTTGGGCTGAGACTTACCGACGCATACTCTTGTCTTTCGTTGAGACTTACCAACGCATACTCTCATCTTTCGCTGACTGAGCTGAGACTTACCAACACATACTCTCGTCTTTCGCTGTCTGTGTCCAGGTTGAGAATATCTTCTAGCTCTAACTCACAGTCGTGGTCATCATTCTGAAAGCATTCATAAAATATGCGTCAATAGAGTTGCTAGTGGAACTGACTATTACATGACAAAATGGAGAGGTAGACTCATAACAGCCACTGTTGTCGGAGATCAAGTGTTAGATACTATATTGTACGAGATGTAGGTGCACTTGAGTCTTAATTCACCTCAGACAAAGGATAAATATATATTTTTAGCACATTATTTTATGTAATGACGTCACAAAATAATCTACTTGTTAACTGTTGGGGGTGTCAAATATTATTCCAGAAAAGAAGAGAATTTCTGCGCCATGTCATCTAACCCTAAACCTAACCCCAACACTTCGCAAAACTGAATATAACCATCAGTTCTACACTTCTAACCTGTATATAGTTAAAATGAAATTATATTGCCCTGTCTTCCCCTTAACCCGAAATGGAATGTCCCGTTACAGTCATCAGATATCAAATACGGATGGTGGGAGCCCAGGGAACTCTGGGGTGAATTAAGAAGTAAGTACCCCTTATTATTGTAAGTCAAGTACACCTATGTACAGCTTGGTAGACTGTACTGTGCCACAACTGAAACACGAGCCTGGTTCCTGTGTTGTGAGAGAGGGTCAGTCTAGACATCACGTTGCTCAAACGCTCGCTTTGATCTCACGAATAGTGGAAATACATTATCACAAACAAACACTCAAAAACCTTTAACATGAAGCACGTGGAAGCGGCAGTACATGCATCAACGAGTCAAGCACTCCCATATAGCATATGGAACCATTTATGTGAACGTTTTCTAGCAATCCTCGTCGGATGCAGGCTCAACAAGATTTCCTCGCCTTTACCCAAAAATCAACTCTATCAAGAGTGTTCTTGAAATTGTTGTAAAGGAGTTAGGTCAATATAAAAACCTATTGACTATAGTAAAAACACGAATATTATCAAACAGTTAGGTCAATATAAAAACCTATTGACTATAGTAAAAACACGAATATTATCAAACAGTTAGGTCAATATAAAAACCTATTGACTATAGTAAAAACACGAATATTATCAAACAGTTAGGTCAATATAAAAACCTATTGACTATAGTAAAAACACGAATATTATCAAACAGTTAGGTCGATATAAAAACCTATTGACTATAGTGAAAACACGAATATTATCAAACAGTTAGGTCAATATAAAAACCTATTGACTATAGTGAAAACACAAATATTATCAAACATCATATGCACATATATCACGATCGGTGGGGTTGACCAAGACCGTCCTGCAAGGCACTGTGCTTGGGAAGCGTGGGAGAGGGAGACAAAAAAAAACAGATGGGAGGATAATATAAAAGAGTAGACGGGAAGGTGAAACAATTACCCTGACGAAAAATCGAGACGTTTAGGGGAACTCGTTCGACAAACTGCAATAACGGTGCCTCAAAGACCCTCTAGGTTACGGGACTGATGATGACGACTGGCATTGATTGGTTCAGCAAACACCATGTTCGCATCTCTTTCAGACGTAACTTGCAGATCGGATAATTTATAGGCGAGGATTCGACTTCATCGCGTCGGGTTTCCCCATATGGCTGTCTCTCTCTGCATTTCCGCCCCCTGAGATCATCGCACAAAGCACGAACTCCGTAGCTCCAGTGATCTCCGGAAAAAGTGCCATCATGAACCGATGGCCACCGTTCAAATTCGAGCCCCGACCGTCTTAACACGAGGCAAACGGTTTGACCACTTCGCCACATAGACCCCTATATCAGATACCCCAAATTGAACTTAATAATTTAAGAGCAGTACTCTGTCAACTATGCCAGCAGTTCGCACCAAAAAGAGTGGTGGTACAGTGGGTTCCATCCCACTGCAACATCCAAGGCAACGAGGAGGCAGACAGACTGGCAAAAGAAGGTGCAAGACTACCACAACCAGATACTAGTGTGACATACGAAGAGTCAAAACGGCTTATTAGAGCTAGATACATGACCAAATGGGAAACTGAACATACTGGCTACACACAAAAAAAGGCCTATTACCAGTTGAACAGAAGAGAGCAGGTCATGGCCTTCAGACTTCGCACTGGCCACAATAGACTTAGGTACCACCTATTCAACAAATTGAAGATAGGTGGCACCGACGAATGCTCGTGTCGTACCGGGAAAATGACCGCTGAACATTTACTGCAAAACTGCCCGACATACGAGGATCAGAAAAAGCAGATGTGGCCATCACCAGTGGTAACACTAGACAAGCTCTATGTCAGTGTCGACAGCCTCAGGATGCCCGCTGCTTTTTTCGAAAAAATACAAGTTAACGTCTGACAGCGTACGAAGAAGAAGAAGAAGAAGATACCCCCAATCACAACAGAGCTGTTCCATCCAATGCATTCTTGACATTCCAAGACGGATACCCTGTCCGTAAGTACAAGAGCCAGTATATCCAATCTAAAGAAATGCCAGTCAAGTGTGCCACTGAGAAAGTCAAAAACGTCATGAAAACAATGCGATAAATCAAAACTCGACATTAACAGTCACGCAAAAAAAGGGGGCGCAAGTAGTCCTCACAGTAGGTAGGCACTATCGCAAGGGGATGATGTATCAGAAGCTTTAGAGTACTTAGTGTCAGGGTTTTTGTGAGGTTGCAGTCTCCAGCTTTTTCGTTGCGTCCTTGTCTTTACTAACAGTAAGTCAGGTACCCATTGGCAGATGTGTAGACTAGCGTTTAGAAACCGAGGTTGTTCTTCTTCGTCTTCTTCTGCGTACACAGTCAGACAGTAACCATTATTTTCTCGAAAAAAGCGGCGGTCATCCTGAGACTCTCGCCACTACCATAGAGCTTGTCTTGCAGTTCCACTGGCAATGGCCACATCTGCTCTCTCTGATCCTCGTATGTCGGGCAGTTCTGCAGCAGATGTTCAGTGGTCATTTTACCAGTACCGCACGGGCATTCGTCGGTACACCCTATCTTCAATTTGTTGAAGAGGTGGTACCTCAGTCTGTTGTGGCCAGTGCGAAGTCTGAAGACAACGACCTGCTCTCTTCGGTTCAACTGGTAATAGGCATCGTTTTTGGTGTAACCAGTATGTTCGGTTTCCCATTTGGACATGTACCTGGCTTTGATAAGCCGTTTTGACTCTTCGTACGTCATTCTGGTATCTATTTGTGGTAGCCTTGCACCTTCTTTTGCCAGTCTGTCTGCTTCCTCGTTGCCTTGGATGTTGCAGTGTGACGGAACCCACTGTACCACTACCCTTTTTGGTGCGGACTGTTGGCACAGTTTGCAGAGTGCTGCTCTTAAGTCATTAAGCTCAGTGTTTTTCTGGCTTTTTAGCGCTGTGACTACTTCGAGAGCATCTGTCAGCAGGACTATATGGCTCTCATTTTCACTGTGTGTTACCATTTCTTCCACTGCCGCCCTCAGTGCCTCTGCCTCTGCTCTGAAATTGCTCGTGTACTTACCAGTAGCGAATGACAGTGTTATTTTTCTGCCATTTGGTAGGTTCAGGAATGCTCCTGCCCCTCCGTTCTGTGTAGTGTTTGTTACAGAACCGTCGGTGTATGCATGGGTCCAGTCCATGCTTGGGTAGCTTTTCGTTATGAAGCTTAAGGTAGTGTCTCTCCTTTCTTTTTCGGTCTGGCAGTTTTTGTTTGCAATACCTGGTATATTTTCTACCACCTCTGGAAATATATCCTGCCTCCAAGTAGGTTTTCGTACAGTAGTGATGGGTTTTGGTGTTGTTAGTGCGTTTATGGGATCTTCGTGCATCTTTGCTTTGGCTATTTCTGCAAAGTTTCTCCGCTTTAGTTTCCCAGTTCCCAAATTGTTTAGCCTCTGGTACATTGGATGGTCCGTCAGTCTTCGGAGTTTCTCTGACTGCAGCTGGGCTCTGCAGTCTCTTCTGTCGGTCATGGATTGCAGTTTTGTAATCTTTTCAAGTTCTACAATTGGCGTTGACTTCATTCCACCAGTTATGATTCTCATAGCTTGGTTTTGAAGTTTGTTAACTTTATCGAAGTTCGCCTTCGCTGCTGTTGTCCATGCCGCGATGCCATACTCGAGAACTGGTCTCACTCTTCCAGTGTACAGTTTCTTTAGTATGCCTTCGTCTGCTCCCCAGCTTGTGCCAGCAAGTTTCCTCATGATCGCCATTCTTTCTCTGGCTTTCATTCGGTTTCTCTCAATCTGACTTTTCCATGTCATGCGCCGATCAAATGTGACTCCCAGATAGGTTGGGTTGTCGTTTGGCTGCAGGATTTTGCTATTTAGGCTTAATTTGGTACTTTGGGGTTTTAATGAGAGCGAGAATATTGTGCACGTGGTTTTCTCCTCGTTTATTTTGACCAGCCATGAGTTCGCCCACTCTTCCAGCGATGTTAGGGCCGTTTGCATCCGATTTCTTGCTATGGTGAGATTCTTTTCAGAGGTCCACATAGCCAGATCGTCTGCAAACATTGAGCTATGGACTCTTCTTGGTATATTCTCTGTAATATCGTTTATATATACCAGGAAGAGTGTGGGTGACAGTACTCCCCCTTGGGGTACTCCCTGCTCGAGTGTCACCTTTTTGCTCATCTGCCCTTGTACTTGGACTCTGGCCGTTCTTTGTTTGAGGTAGTGGTTGATCCACTTGTACATCTTCCCACAAACATCACTTCTTCTTAGCTTGACTCTAAGTCCATCCTTCCAGACTTTGTCAAATGCCTTTTCCAGATCCACCCAAACAGCTACTGTGTGTTTCTGTGCCTGGTAGGCATCTTCTATCTCCTGGGCTATGAGGATGACCTGGTCCTCAGTGGATCTGTGCTGTCTAAAGCCGGCTTGCTGTGGAATTAGTATTCGTTTTTCTTCCAGATGCCACATCAGTCTGGTGTTTATCATCCGTTCCATCAGCTTGCCGACACAGCTCAGTAGGCTTATGGGCCTGTATCCATTCGGATCTGTTTTGTCCTTTCCTGTTTTTGGTACTGGTACCAGTATTGCATCTTTCCATGCCTGGGGTACAATACCCCTTTTCCAGCTTTGGTTCAGGACTGATAGTAGTTTTTCCTTCGCTGTTTGGCCCAGCCCCATCAGCATTTCGTTTGTTATCCCGTCTTTTCCGGGAGATTTCCTTCTCTTTAGTGTTCTCATAGCCTCTTCCATTTCGCGCATTGTTAGTTTGGCCATCATGTGCTCTTCAGGAGCCGTATTTATGTTTTCGTGCCCCTTTAGCTCTTCGCTAATGTCTGTATGCTTATCTGCAGGGACCTCGATGTGGTTTGCTCTGGCATAGTGATCGACAAAGGCGTTTGCGGCTTTCTTACCTGTGATCAAGTTCTCGCCTTGCTTGATAGTAATTTGTTTATTTGACGGGGTTTCGTCGTTCATGGCTCTGACTAGCTTCCATAGCTTGTTCCCTTCTTTGTCCAGGTTTAAACTTTCCGTTTTATTTTTCCAACTTTCTCTTGCTGTTTGCTTGAGAGTGTGTTTGTACTTCGCCGCGGCGGCTTTGAGGGCGATGTTTGCCTCCACGGATTTTTCTCGTTCTGCCATGTTCCTCGCATTAGTTACTGCATCTTCCACTTTCTGTAACTCATCATTCCAGTAGGGCTTATAGTTTTTCCTAGCTCCTCTTGGGATGGTTTCAGTGGCGGCTTGCATTATTGCCTTGCTTAGGCTCTCTACCATGGGCTTCATTTTGGTGTTTCGTGTGTTGATGGTTTCACACAGCCCATCTGTCAGGATTGCAAATCTGTCCCAGTCGGCTCGTTTGTAATTCCAACGTGGGAGCGGTTTTGTTTCCTGTGGGCCTACTTCCATGTCAATGGTTAGCCTGATCGGCCTGTGGTCGCTACCTGCCAGTTGGTTTAGCACCTGGCGGTCTATTTTATAGTGTATGTCCTGTGTGGAGAAGGCCAAATCTGGAGTCGAGGTGGTATGCCATGTTCTTGAATAGAAGCTAGGGCTATCCTCCGGCCTATTGATTAGGGAGAGATTTGCATCTATCTCCCAATCTTCCACTTCGTCACCTCTACTGTCTGTGTCAGAGTATCCCCATCTCTCCGAGTGGCTGTTGAAATCTCCAACTACTATGCAGTTGGAGTCTCTGACCTCCATACTCGAGAGCGATAGGTCTCTGTTTGGTGGTCCGTACAGATTGAAAATGCGGAGTTTCGTCTCTAGAGCCATTATGTCAACTCCTACAATTTCTGCTTGTCCGGTGTGATTGACAGGTACCGCGCTACTCGGTATGCTGTTTCTGGTCAGTATCAGGACCCCTCCTTTGTGACCTTCTCTATCTAGACGGAAGGTCTGGTATCCTCTGATTGAGAATTTATGGTTATTGTTGAGGTGCGTTTCCTGGATACATGCCACGTCAATCTTACCTTCATGCAGGTGGTGTGTTAGGGAAAGTTTTTTGTTAATGACTCCCTCCGCATTCCACTGTAGTATTCTGAGGGTCTTGAAGTTTTGGCCAATAGACGTTACCCCATAGCCATGTGCCTTGACTCCACGACACATGGGTGGGTGACCACCAGTAGTCAAATGTGGGCCCCTTCGAGGCGTGAGGCCCGGCGCTATCGCTGCCTGGCGGGTCTCCTCAGGATGAGCGCCATACGTTTTTCGAATAGGTTGTGCTGCCATCATACTGTGATTTACGTTGCACTGTTTTGTTAGGCTTGCGGCCCCGTGCATCCGATTTCAACAGGCGTTTCTGTAGGGATGCCCTCCTTAGCCTTTGGCTGTCCCCAGCCTATCTGCAAGGCAGCAGTTGTTTACGATCAGAGTTTTCTCTCCTATGGAAGTTGTCTTTCCAGACTATCGAGTCTTCACTACTCGTGTCTATAGGGTGCAATGATGGTATGTGATATATGAGATGGACTGGTTTACCCGGAAGAGAGGCAGTCCAGTGTGTCTGTATCTCAGGATCGTCACGTCCTGCCAGAAACGTAGCATTTGCATGTGAGTGGGGTATCTCTTTTTCCCTTTATTTTCTTGGCTTCTATGCAGGGATGGTACGCCTAGCATTCCCCGCCACCTGGGGTGTTGACACAGTGGGGCAGGTGTGCAATGTCCGCTGGTCTGCATCTCTTCTGCGTCCAGCATGATAGTTATGGCTGATAACGTACAGAGGTAGATATCGTAACCGGAGTGCATTTAGCCAGAGGACAAGCCTGGTAATGTCACAGAGATGTTGATCGCCTGGTGTGCGGACAACTCTCATGGTCAGTGGTTGAGTCTTGACAGTTCACAGTGTGGTGGCTGCTCTACTGTTTTCGACACCCCGACCAGGTTCTAAGTCTTTGGTTGGTGTTTTTCGCACCCCATCGCCGTATAGGGTGAGTATCAAGCAGTTTTCCGCCCGCTTTGATTTGCGGGCGGCAAGGACCTCTTACTGTGGCTCTACCTGATAGGGCTGGGGCGCAAGCCCCAGGTCCCGAGCATGTAGGAGCCTCCCATTGCAGTGGTGCTGAGATTTTGGGCGGGATTGCGGCTTTCAAGGGTTCGGCCGTAATCCCCCACATGGTAGCCTCGCGCCCTTGGCTTATCAGCCTGGTACGTGAACCAAAGTGTCTGCGGCTCCTCTCGATTTGAGCTGGTTTTCCGTAGCAACGCCCTGTCATTTGTAGGGTAAAACTGACCTGTCTTCAGATCTATTTCCAGCACCCGTTCACTATTTGGTCAGACGAATTTATTGAGGGCTTTTGTTTGTCAATGACCAGGTATTTGAAATCTGCGGAGTTAAACACGATTTCCGTAGCGTTCTTTCATTTGAGCTGACTTGTCGTCCGTGAGTCTAATACCAGCGTACGTTCATTATTAGACCCAAACGGCAGCGCTCTCAATTTGTCAGTTGTTCTACAGCATTGGCGTGTTCAGTCAAATTAAGCCGCAGGTTCCACACCTGGTGGTGCCCTTTCGTCAATTCCCTTAGCGAGATAGTCAAGTTTCTTAAAGGGTAGCCCCAAAGATTTTCGAGGGTCTAATTCCAGCACATGTTCTCTATTAGACCCCACTAAGGTGTACTTTTTGATAGTCATTCTGCAGTATTGGCGTGGTAAGTTAACTTAGGTCTCAGGCTCCACTCCTGATAGTGCTCTTCCGTCAATTCCTTTATCAAACACTGGATGCAGACAAAACCGAGCCACAGGGGACATAACCCCAGATTCTGGGGGTCTAAGTCCAGCACCAGTTCCATGTTAGACTCCAGAAGAGTGGTCTCGGCATGTCAATCATTTCAGTGTTGGCCGTGTTGAGTCAAATTAAGCCGCAGGCTCCACTCCTGGTGGTGCCCTTCCGTCAATTCCTTTAAGTTTCAGCTTTGCAACCATACTTCCCCCGGAACCCAAACACTTTGGTTTCCCGGAAGCTGCCCGCAGAGTCATCGAAGCAACTCCTGCGGATCGCTAGTCGGCATCGTTTATGGTCAGAACTACGACGGTATCTGATCGTCTTCGCGCCTCTGACTTTCGTTCTTGATTAATGAAAACATTCTTGACAAATGCTTTCGCAGTAGCTCGTCTTGCGGCGATCCAAGAATTTCACCTCTAACGCCGCAATACGAATGCCCCCGTTTGTCCCTGTTAATCATTACCTCCAGTTCCGAAAACCAACAAAATAGAACCGAGGTCCTATTCCATTATTCCATGCACCATTATTCAGGCAGCCGAGGCCTGCTTTGAACACTCTAATTTTTTCAAAGTAAACGCGCCGGCCACCCAGGACGCTCAGCGAAGAGCACCCGTGGGAGAGAGCCGGCAGACGGTAGGGCAGGAGACAACGGGCAGTGAACCGGCGCGAGCCGGACCGCCCGCCTGCGCCTGAGATCCTTCTTCTTCTTCTTCTGCGTACACAGTCAGACAGTAACCATTATTTTCTCGAAAAAAGCGGCGGTCATCCTGAGACTCTCGCCACTACCATAGAGCTTGTCTTGCAGTTCCACTGGCAATGGCCACATCTGCTCTCTCTGATCCTCGTATGTCGGGCAGTTCTGCAGCAGATGTTCAGTGGTCATTTTACCAGTACCGCACGGGCATTCGTCGGTACACCCTATCTTCAATTTGTTGAAGAGGTGGTACCTCAGTCTGTTGTGGCCAGTGCGAAGTCTGAAGACAACGACCTGCTCTCTTCGGTTCAACTGGTAATAGGCATCGTTTTTGGTGTAACCAGTATGTTCGGTTTCCCATTTGGACATGTACCTGGCTTTGATAAGCCGTTTTGACTCTTCGTACGTCATACTGGTATCTATTTGTGGTAGCCTTGCACCTTCTTTTGCCAGTCTGTCTGCCTCCTCGTTGCCTTGGATGTTGCAGTGTGACGGAACCCACTGTACCACTACCCTTTTTGGTGCGGACTGTTGGCACAGTTTGCAGAGTGCTGCTCTTAAGTCATTAAGCTCAGTGTTTTTCTGGCTTTTTAGCGCTGTGACTACTTCGAGAGCATCTGTCAGCAGGACTATATGGCTCTCATTTTCACTGTGTGTTACCATTTCTTCCACTGCCGCCCTCAGTGCCTCTGCCTCTGCTCTGAAATTGCTCGTGTACTTACCAGTAGCGAATGACAGTGTTATTTTTCTGCCATTTGGTAGGTTCAGGAATGCTCCTGCCCCTCCGTTCTGTGTAGTGTTTGTTACAGAACCGTCGGTGTATGCATGGGTCCAGTCCATGCTTGGGTAGCTTTTCGTTATGAAGCTTAAGGTAGTCTCTCCTTTCTTTTTCGGTCTGGCAGTTTTTGTTTGCAATACCTGGTATATTTTCTACCACCTCTGGAAATATATCCTGCCTCCAAGTAGGTTTTCGTACAGTAGTGATGGGTTTTGGTGTTGTTAGTGCGTTTATGGGATCTTCGTGCATCTTTGCTTTGGCTATTTCTGCAAAGTTTCTCCGCTTTAGTTTCCCAGTTCCCAAATTGTTTAGCCTCTGGTACATTGGATGGTCCGTCAGTCTTCGGAGTTTCTCTGACTGCAGCTGGGCTCTGCAGTCTCTTCTGTCGGTCATGGATTGCAGTTTTGTAATCTTTTCAAGTTCTACAATTGGCGTTGACTTCATTCCACCAGTTATGATTCTCATAGCTTGGTTTTGAAGTTTGTTAACTTTATCGAAGTTCGCCTTCGCTGCTGTTGTCCATGCCGCGATGCCATACTCGAGAACTGGTCTCACTCTTCCAGTGTACAGTTTCTTTAGTATGCCTTCGTCTGCTCCCCAGCTTGTGCCAGCAAGTTTCCTCATGATCGCCATTCTTTCTCTGGCTTTCATTCGGTTTCTCTCAATCTGACTTTTCCATGTCATGCGCCGATCAAATGTGACTCCCAGATAGGTTGGGTTGTCGTTTGGCTGCAGGATTTTGCCATTTAGGCTTAATTTGGTACTTTGGGGTTTTAATGAGAGCGAGAATATTGTGCACGTGGTTTTCTCCTCGTTTATTTTGACCAGCCATGAGTTCGCCCACTCTTCCAGCGATGTTAGGGCCGTTTGCATCCGATTTCTTGCTATGGTGAGATTCTTTTCAGAGGTCCACATAGCCAGATCGTCTGCAAACATTGAGCTATGGACTCTTCTTGGTATATTCTCTGTAATATCGTTTATATATACCAGGAAGAGTGTGGGTGACAGTACTCCCCCTTGGGGTACTCCCTGCTCGAGTGTCACCTTTTTGCTCATCTGCCCTTGTACTTGGACTCTGGCCGTTCTTTGTTTGAGGTAGTGGTTGATCCACTTGTACATCTTCCCACAAACATCACTTCTTCTTAGCTTGACTCTAAGTCCATCCTTCCAGACTTTGTCAAATGCCTTTTCCAGATCCACCCAAACAGCTACTGTGTGTTTCTGTGCCTGGTAGGCATCTTCTATCTCCTGGGCTATGAGGATGACCTGGTCCTCAGTGGATCTGTGCTGTCTAAAGCCGGCTTGCTGTGGAATTAGTATTCGTTTTTCTTCCAGATGCCACATCAGTCTGGTGTTTATCATCCGTTCCATCAGGCAAACGGTTTGACCACTTCGCCACATAGACCCCTATATCAGATACCCCAAATTGAACTTAATAATTTAAGAGCAGTACTCTGTCAACTATGCCAGCAGTTCGCACCAAAAAGAGTGGTGGTACAGTGGGTTCCATCCCACTGCAACATCCAAGGCAACGAGGAGGCAGACAGACTGGCAAAAGAAGGTGCAAGACTACCACAACCAGATACTAGTGTGACATACGAAGAGTCAAAACGGCTTATTAGAGCTAGATACATGACCAAATGGGAAACTGAACATACTGGCTACACACAAAAAAAGGCCTATTACCAGTTGAACAGAAGAGAGCAGGTCATGGCCTTCAGACTTCGCACTGGCCACAATAGACTTAGGTACCACCTATTCAACAAATTGAAGATAGGTGGCACCGACGAATGCTCGTGTCGTACCGGGAAAATGACCGCTGAACATTTACTGCAAAACTGCCCGACATACGAGGATCAGAAAAAGCAGATGTGGCCATCACCAGTGGTAACACTAGACAAGCTCTATGGCAGTGTCGACAGCCTCAGGATGCCCGCTGCTTTTTTCGAAAAAATACAAGTTAACGTCTGACAGCGTACGAAGAAGAAGAAGAAGAAGATACCCCCAATCACAACAGAGCTGTTCCATCCAATGCATTCTTGACATTCCAAGACGGATACCCTGTCCGTAAGTACAAGAGCCAGTATATCCAATCTAAAGAAATGCCAGTCAAGTGTGCCACTGAGAAAGTCAAAAACGTCATGAAAACAATGCGATAAATCAAAACTCGACATTAACAGTCACGCAAAAAAAGGGGGCGCAAGTAGTCCTCACAGTAGGTAGGCACTATCGCAAGGGGATGATGTATCAGAAGCTTTAGAGTACTTAGTGTCAGGGTTTTTGTGAGGTTGCAGTCTCCAGCTTTTTCGTTGCGTCCTTGTCTTTACTAACAGTAAGTCAGGTACCCATTGGCAGATGTGTAGACTAGCGTTTAGAAACCGAGGTTGGAACCCAGTACATTTGCGGCGATTTTGCTACTTAGAGACTTGTGTTATACAAACAGACACTAATTTTCTCGTGTTGTCATACAGATACACATTTCCTCGTATAGTCATACAAACAGACACTAAATTTCTCGTGTTCTCATACAGATACACATTTCCTCGCATAGTCATACAAACAGACACTAATTTCCTTGTGTTGACGTAAAGACACTAATTTCCTCGTGTTGTCATGGAAACGTGTGTTGATTTCCTCACGTTGTCATGGAAACATGCTGATTTCCTCGTGCAGTTTGACATACGGAAATAGAAGGGTTGAACAACGACCTTCCCAACGCACTTGGCTTAGGACAGACGTTTTAAGCTTCCCACGGCGCTCAACAGTATAAGCTGGAGGATAACTAAATGTCATTAAAGAATCACTGAACAAACCATTACCATTACGTCACAGTATGGTACTATTATGTCAGATGTATTGTATCACTACGTCACAGGCATGGGCTTGCTACTTTCACTCCGTTTTGCTGTCCTCCTACTCTGTAAGAAAAGCCCCCCGTGTCTGCTGTTTCAGCAGTTTGATCAGGTTGCTAGCCCCAACCACAACTATCATTTACGACAGGAGGTACAGCGGACCAATTCTTTCCTGTTCAGGAAGGCGTCCCGGGATCCTCAGAATGATCGTCGTTGTTTGGTAGAGATTAAACCTTCTTTGGCGAGGGAGACCACTTCAAAACCATTTTCTTTTAGGTTATAGTATGTGTGTGATCGACTATTAATCAGGTCTGAGCTGTTATGCAACATTAAAAAGCACCACGCCTTAAAATGGACTGAACTCCGAGTAAAACACCAAGACCGTGGAACGTTCGATAAAATCGAGTCATGTTGAAGACATCTGACGTCACTCGACCTGCCCGCTAACCAATGTTTCGAGCCAGGTTTAGGCCAAACAGGTTTGCTTTCGTCAGTGCCCTAACCTCAGGTACAAACACAGAGAGCAGACGCCAAATGCTTTCAATGGCTTCCGCGTAGATGCTTACAATTCCAATGGAGAATTCCTAAAGATACCGGACGCTGCGTTGTGTGTACATATTAGCCAGATGCTGTCCAGGTTCACTTTGCGATTAATGCTAAATTAGTTTTATTTAAAGAATGCGTTGGAAAAGCGGGAGGGGCGTGACGGGAGATAGAAGAGAGCACATAGGGACTTAACAATATTGACATATTAAATCGAAGCTGCGACGGCGCAGAAGGTGACGATAAGGTAGGTTTGTATCGTTTCCGGTGCGGTAACAGAGCCACCCTTGTGTTTCGTTAGTCGCATCTTAAAAATATTAACAAGAGATGGACTCTTGCTTGTATAATGTCTTTAGCTAAGTGGGTAACAATTCTGTAACCTGATACTCACAAACGAAAGCTATGTAGATCAATAACACGAGCAGGAAGCAAATACCCTCACCTGACCTCCTCGTTGGTCGGTCTGGAAACGGGCTGTTGTCGATGACAACAGCCTGGCTAACAAGGTGAGGTTTGGCGTAATCTCAGCAGTAGTGAGCGACACGCAGATGAAGCTAAGCATTGCACAACCGCGTGGAGGACCCCGGTCCACTTCATCAGCACGCTCGGGATGTCAGGAAAGCTACTATATTCTGCCACAAGTTCAGTCCTTTTCAGGGCGCACAAAAGTGTTACCAACCCATTGTGGGCATTAGCAATCAACCAACCATATCGCAAACAGGATGACGAACAGAAGATGCGTAACCGAAAAAAAGAGAATATAATTGGGTTATGTTTTTTTTCCCTGAATAACACGGAGACAACGGGTAAGCTTAAAGATCGATAGAACAAGAGAAGCATAAGAAGAAAGAAAAATGGTCTAGGATGGGCAGAAAATCTACGATGCTGATATACTCAAAGGATAGATAGCTGTAGAAGGAGCTGATCGTCAAAACCAATTGACACGACACATGATGATGATGATGATAATGATATATACCTATATTAATTCTCATCTGTCCATCTGTATTTATAGTTTGCAGGCAAGATTTGATTGGCTGATCGAATCAAGTGATGTCATCAGAAGTGGGTCAAAGTGGGAGAGAGGCACTACTGCACCTGGCCCGCTCGTGATAATCATGAAATGTTATCACTGTGAAAAGGAAATGTTACTGAATTTGAAAGAAGCGTATATGTTGAGAGCGACGGGTGGATGGGGTGGTGGAAATGGGGTTCAACTCGACGCTTGACATTACAACATGGGGCGCTGCATGGGATCATTATGAAAGTCGTTAACAGTTATGAATCTGAAAAACGCATTAGCCAGTTGAGATGGGGTGGGGTGCGCGCGGCAGAGCTATGCGCTTTGATGGGGCTAAGCTGTGGGCTTGGGGTGGTGCAAATGTGATGAACAGTGACGACTGTAGTAAAGGGAGAACCTTCAAATGTTAAATTGCTGTTATTTTTTTTAAATACTGTTCAGTTCGTCTGACGAACAGAAAATCTGCACTCGTCTGATAGTCCCATATGATTTCTGTAATAGTATATCCCATTCACCGTTCACAGGTGAGAAACATGTTGATACCATCTAATGAATATATTAGAGATAAAAAAAACTACATATAAGTGTTAGTAATAAAATGACTGCATAACATCTGCCACACAAGTGTGTAAAATATGAGTAGCAGGGAAAACACATACGGTGATTACCAGTACTGGTAGAGGACAAGATCTATGTATAAATACAGATAACCTTAGGCTGACATCATTGCTTTCTTAAGATATAGCCAAGTAGTCCACTGAAAGTGTAGGGAAACAAATATTCACTGTTGACGGGAATAGCAGAGCTGTCTGAAAGCTTATCTCGCGGCAAGGAGACAGGGTTGACCATTTGGTCTCGATACATTCCAGTTTATCCACCTGTAATGGGCACCTGACTTAGAAAGAGCAAGACCATGCGGAAGAGGTCTGGTCATCAAACATGAGAAAGCACCGAAACTTTGTACAATAAAGCATATAACACTTTATCCTCGATCCCAATGACTGTTATGAGACTACCCATATAGTCAGTATGTGCCGCATGATATGTTAATGTGTAGGCAACCCTTCCGCCAACCACATCCTAGAAGAATGTACAGAAAGCTGTGATCTTACATTCTTCAAAGTAGTTTACAAAACTAATGGAAACAGGGAATGTGGGACTTCCTCTGGATATGTGTAACAACACGACAAAGCCCTGTTTTCCATGACTGATTCACAATGACTACTATTCCCAAGAAAAATTCGACTGAATATTGCCCTGCAACCAAAGGTCGGTGTGACATTGCTGAAATCCTTTTAACAACTCTGGCGTGAGATTAGCAGTGTAAATAGTTATAGATTGGTGTCTGTCATTCAACTATCTTGCTGTATCTGCACAAGGACATATAGAAGGATGCAATAGAAACGATGGTTAAAGAATGATAGCGTTGTCTCACATGCGTTCTGTTCTGTTTTACCATGACCTGTCTCGTGCTTCTGCAGGATTGGATCTATGTGTTCAAACTTGAGTTCTTTAACTGAAGCACACACATTTAACTGAAGCACACACATTTAACTGAAGCACACACATTTAACTGAAGCACACACATTTAACTGAAGCACACACATTTAACTGAAGCACACACATTTAACTGAAGCACACACATTTAAAGACACTGGAAATATTAATATCCCCGTCATCATTGCGCCAATCCCAAGACGTCAACGCTGCCAATGAGAAGAACAGTATGCCAGAGAAATATGAAAATGTGGCCAGTAGAAACACAGAAAGATAACATCCGATGATTTCTGGTCCTCGGATTCTGCGCAAACATGCAACAATCAGTCAGAAACTTTATTGAAGACAAGCTGAACCAATTTCTAAATGGCTTGGCTTCGTTCGTTCTCAATCTCCCGCTACCAAACCCTAAAAGGGCTTAAGTAGCAGAATGCAGTCCAGAGAACGCATTGAGCTGTGTCGTAGTTTACAGCTTGACTGCGATATTTGCACCTTTCGGTCCAACACATCCGACTTCAGCAAACATTTTTTGAGTACCGGGTTAGCCTTCCCTCTTCGACCCCTTCTCCTTAGCCAGTCTGCCCTGCTGCAGCCTGTTATCCAGGATCACCGCGTAGAGGTGTAGAAGGGTCTTGGCAGCTCTGGCCCCTGACGCTAGCAGTCAGCTTTGGGTCGCTGACCGCTGCAGCTCATGCGTTGTTCAGCGTCTTGATCCCTGTTTCTAAATGAGCCGCGTATCTTCTTTTCCTGTCCCCTTTTCCCTCCAGCCGGAGTATTGCCCCATCTAAAGTGAACGTCTGTTCAGCGATGCAGACAGATCACATCTTTAGACAGCAGATGCCATCAGGAGATGCAGAGAGACTCGTACAGCTAAAAGCCAGTACACATTGTATGCAGCAAAAAGCCAGTACACATTGTATGCAGCAAAAAGCCAGTACACATTGTATGCAGCAAAAAGCCAGTACATATTGTATGCAGCAAAAAGCCAGTACACATTGTTTGCAGCAAAAAGCCAGTACACATTGTATGCAGCAAAAAGCCAGTACACATTGTATACAGCAATGACCTTAGAAATGAATTTGTGATTTTGTTTAACGTGTAGTGACTAATTCGTAACATTCAACAGTTCTAAGATATTTACCACATTTGTGTAACGATGCAACACTTTGAAACGTCATACGCTGTTGACCACATTATAATAACATGAAATGTCGGTATGCGTATTGAATACAACTGTTTATGCCCAACGTTCACTCGTTATTTATAAACCGTATTCGTGAAGGCAAAAACACACAACCGTATTCGGTGCATCCCTAGTACACAGTTTGATTCAAAGGTGGGTTGGGTTGTTCGTTTGAGCTGGAAACATGTTCTTTTAATGCAGTCTGGCTGGCGAGATGTAGATCAACGTGATCCCCGTAGTAGATCAGCGTCAGCCCGATGGAGCTAAGCACAACCGCATGGAGGACCCTGATCTAACTTCATCAGCACGCTCGGGATCTGACGAAAGCTGCTACAAACCGTCATGTAACGACCTTTTCAGCGTTCATGACAAATTAAACTTGCTTATTGTGGACATTCGACTAGAGTCTCTACAGGATGTAATAGTCAACCCTTCTTATTCGCTTCTTACGACATGCCTGGCAGGTTACGGTGTTATTATTCTATGCTCCTCCGGGCACGGTGACATTTAAGTAAACTTACATTGAATACACCTATTTTATAATCTGTTAAGCTTGGAGAATGGGGATTCCGTGGCGAAGTTGTTAAGCTGTCGGCCTCGTGATCAGGTGGTGTGGGATCGACTCAGGCCTCCGTCGTCTTTTTCACGGGTGCTTGATGCGGAGTCCCCTACATCTCGTAGTCGCCCCCTAGTCGTCTTGTCCTTGATTTGTCACCGGGGTCGGGCGGCACGAAACGAGAGAGTGAAAAGTAGCGCAGTTAATCCTTATTAAAAATAGCGCTAGCAAAATAAATTATGCCATCATCGTCTTCGATTAACGGTGGCCTTTGCATTGAGCTTGGTCGACACCTACTTAAACGTATGTAGAAATGAGTCCACAAATGTGTTGTATCTCGCTATTTGAGTTGATGAAACCAATACAGAACTAATTGCCTGCTTTGATGAGATGACGACGTAAGCCCGATGTTTATATCTATACCTCCTACAGCCAGGAGGATCTGGGTGCACCTTCTCAATACAGTTGTAAGGAGAGCTGCTGTACATACACTTAGCACGAGTGGTTTCCAACAACAAAGCTTCTATTATTATTGCACGAATATATTCTTGGAGCTTGTTAATATTACTGCAATAATGAACAAATCATGTTTTTTTTAATGTTTGTGTGTGTAGTGATTGCCAGTTCGAAAGGGGGTCCACCAGGTGAATCCTATTTTACTGAATTTCTTCAATTGTTTGGAATCAGTCATCAGCCGATGCAAATGGGACACCTTTGGCATCCATAGTGACAGCAGACGCCTCTATCACCTTCGATTTGCTGATGACATAGTGCTAATCACAGAGTCAATCAAGCGATATTGGTGAAGAATGTCTCGAAGACCAAGGTGTTGCGCAATCGTTTCGCCAATTGTGATCCGGTCTTCCTTGCGATGTACGATTAGAGGATGTCAACGAGTACATCTATAGTGTGCACCTCCTCAAAATAGATAACCTGGAACGTGAACTCATAAGACGTTGGGGGCTGGGCAGTCTTCTCGTTCATTAACACGGTCCTAGACGGTTACCAAGACCAGAACCAACTATCCTCTCTCTTCAATTCTACTGTGCTCCCTGCGATGTGCTAAGATATGGACACTATTAAAATCACGGGAGGACAAATTGAGAGTGACCCAGGCCTCTGTTAAGAGACGCTTGGTCGGAATCACTCTCCGGAACCAACGTATGCAAAATATCCACAATTCTGACATACGACGATTGACCTTGGTAAATGAGAAGGTAATCTATGCAGACAAGAAAAACATAGATGGGCAGGTCACGTGTTGTGACGAAACGAAGATATATATATATATAGCAATGGCCAAAAGTGTAAGACCAGTTAGTGAACAATGAACATTTCCATACTATTATAGATTGTTGTTGCATCATCAGCTTTTTGAAAGCACAATAAAAGCAATAACTGTAGGCTATTGGAGCAGTTCACAATGCGATCTCCAGGTATCAATTGGGCGGTACTTTTTCTGACCGAAAGAGAAGTGGTCGTCCTAGAAAAGCTTAGTAGTAGTTGTTACGAATGCCCACGATAAATAGGTTGTCTCGTTTGTGCGTCCTGAAAAGGACGTTAAGTAGCGGGTTGCAGTAGCTTTCCTCACATTCCGAGCATGCTGATGAAGGTGGACCCGGGGTCCTCCAGGCGACTGTGCTATGCTTGGGCTCATCTGCGTGTCGCTCACTACTACAGGCATCACGTCGATCCCTCACCCCGTTAGCCAGGCTGCCATGAAAACAGCCCGTTTCCAGGGAGGGCTACTAGGAAGCCGTGGTGAGGATCTTGGTCAGTATAATTTGCCAGAACCTGATTAACATGTCTGATCAGTATATTTTGCCTGACCCTGACTAACACGTCTATTCAGTATGTTTTGCCTGACCCTGACTAACATGTCTGATCTGTATATTTTGCCTGACCAGACGCTAGTCTGCAGAAAAACAATGAGCGTGGACTAAAATCACACGAACCTGAAAACCAAGAATAAGACAAGAAATGAAAAAGCAGCGGCTGGAATTTGCTATCAAGTATAAACATTGGACTGAAGAGCAGTGGGGGAAATCTTATGTTTTCTGATGAACCCAAATTTCAGCAGTTTACAGTATGTCAACAACATATAAGAATGCTCCAATGGAAGAGATGTGATGAAAAATTCAGACAATGAAACACCCACCAAGCCAGATAATTTGGGGTGAAATATCAAAGTCTGGAACTGCCGGTTTATAATTCTTGTACCCTGGAACAATTATGAATGGTGACAAGTACATAGAACTGCTGAAGGGCAAGTGATATTCATAGACATTCATTCTTGCACGATATTAATGCACGATGATGCACCATGAAACAGGGAGTGGAACATCGTGCACGAGTACCTCAAGAAAGTCACGACCAGAACGCTAGATTGACCCAGAAATAGCCTGGACGTAAGCCCTATTGAAAATGTGTTGGTCCAAATAAAAAAAAAAAAAAAAAGGTTGCAGACAAACAACCACACAAGGCGAAGACGCTCGTGGAAGTTATCAAGAACGTCTGTATCCATGGCATCTCAGAAGGTTATAGCCATAGCCAAGAACATCTTCGCCATGCATCAACTCATTCAATCAGTTATCAAGGCAAAAGATGGACACACAAAGTACTAAATTATGAAAGAAATTATACGAGACAAATGATATCGAGTATTGCATTATTTTCTATGTTTCAATTCATTTTCATGGAAACATTCTTGTCGGCCTTAACTTTTGGTCACGACTGTGTGCGTGTATATATATATATATATATATATATCCGTATCCTTTATAAAACGTCGTTGCCATCACAGTCTGTCTAAAAGAAAATCTTTCCCTTGCCAAAACTCCAGCCTCCGCCACAGTCATAACCAGGCATTTCTGTTCTCTCAAGTACGCTGAGTCTCTTGATGTGATCATAGTATTTACATTTTCTGGCTAAAATGAAATTAATAAACTAGTTCTCCTCTACGTGTCTTTTTCTCTCTCCAGGGTATTCTGATGATCTTTCTTTACCATTTTGACTCGAAGGATTTGATTATTTGTCTAGAAGTTTTGGTAAAACGTCCAGGATTTGCAGCCATAAGCTGCCACAGGAAAAATACAGGCTCTCAAGACTCACTTTTGTGGTTTTGTTGGTGCTCTTCCATAATTTCTTTAGACTGTTCAGTTCCTGCATTGCCACGGCTAGTCTTCTTCTGATTTCTTTCGAGCAATCGCGATTTTTTCCAATTCTGGAGCCCATATATTCAATTTGCGTGACGCGGACAATTTCCTCACCACCCACTGTAAATTTATGTTGACATCTTATTTGTCGGTGGTCATTATCTTTGTTTTGTTTATAAACAGATTTTGATCTTGATTGTGGCAATTTACGGCTGAAATTAGCTGCTCTAGCCATTCTGCACTTCTTGATAGTACCACTGTGCCGTCTGCTTATCGTAACTCTGGAATCTCGTAACCGCCAATCGTAAATGGATCAAAACTTTCAATATTATCGTCTTCTCAAACATGTCTAATTATACATTGCGCACATATGTTGTATAGATACGGTGAGAGGATACACCCATGTCTTACTCTCTTTTGTACTGTGAACCAATCTGATGTTAGCCCAGTGGCTCAGTTGATCTTGGTATAATGTTTCAATGAGATGTATAATGTGCACATGTAACCATATATATATATATATATATATATATATATATATATATATATACATATATATATTTATATGGTCGCCCATAAATCGATTTCACGTTATTTTGTTAATGTGTAGTCTTGTTTGCACGCACACAAACGCATATACTCGAAATATTACATCCCTTGTGCTGCTAATTGGAAAGCAAAATTAAAACAGCGAAATTAAATACATAAAAAACCACCAACATAAAACCCTCACGAGTTACAACAAAATGAAATGTGACATTAAAAAACTGAAAGTATTGCAAATAATAGTGCGACAAATACTACTGCTTTATATAATCAACAGAACGATATTCTACTCTCATGTGATATTTGTTATTATTTCAAATCTTCATAACATGTTTCACATACACTACTAGTACAGTGCCGTAACTGATTACAAAACTATCATAACACAAATGGCGGTACTTAATGTGTTATCATTACTGCGCTTTCCCCATTTTGTTGTTGTTGCTTATTTTTTAGGTTTACCTCACTTCTGGTGAAGGTACACCCACTCCCACCAATTAATTAGGGATTTCGTCTGACGAGTTCGAAGAAGAAATTAGAGATTTATTGGGCTCAGAAATATAGGAAGTGTAGTGTGCGTAGTTTGTAGGCTGGTGTGTATTGGTCACGTACTGTGTAGGCTAGGTGTTTATTGGGCACGTAATAGGTAGGAGGCTAGGTGTGTATTGATCACGTAATAGGTAGGAGGCTAGGTGTGTATTGGTCACGTAGTGTGTAGGCTAGGCGTGTACTGCCGCTTGAGTTCTATTTCTCATCGTATTGACTAGCACATCTGCCTCCTCGTTTCTGTGTATCTTGCAGTACAACAGACTGATGGATTTATAGCTCCTGTCAGTGAGTGTTTTTTTTTGGTGAGGTTTAGGTGACAAGTTGTCTTCGCTAACTGCAAACCAGGTACCAATCTACAGATGGGTAAATAAACAAAAATACCTGCCAGGACGAGAATCCGGACACTTAACAGAAATGTGCACTCACGAAAGCACGCAGTTTTTAAAAACATCAAATAAGAAAACGCTTGCAAAATTGTCCACAGATACACAAAGAGACAGTACTCTAATTTGTTCACAAACAGACAGTTTTCAGTCTTTGAGATGGCGTCCATTAAAACGACATTGCGTTTTGTATTTCGTGTTAGCTCGCAAAATTTACAGCGTTTCCAAGTAAACTAATCGGCGTTTGTATTGCTTCTGGAAAACGAAGTATGTTTCAAACTGTTTGCATAACAGGTATACGCTCTTCGGCTCCCTTGTATACACACGACACGACTGCAAATCAAAGGGCAGATCTTTAAATATGTACGCACTATTTCGGTGACTGTTGTGTATATCATTAACACGAGACCACAGAGGTTAGGCAAAGTGAGATGTTTTTTAGCCAAGCTCCTTCGTAGCTTCTGATCCAGTACCCCCAAGAGATATGGGTGCGGATGTTAGGGCAACAACTATATATCTGCTGTGACTTACTTTGTCGCTTATCTACCAATGGTTATGGAGGACTTCTTTATGTTTCTTGTGGCTAGTAATTTCTGGAGAATGGGATAGCCGGAAATGTGACGGGACTGGTCTTTCCCATAAATTAGGTAACCCTTCCAAACAAATTCTTGTATGTCTCGAGGCTTAAATTTCTTGACGTCTCTTGTTCATGTATAGTTGGGTTCAGCCAGGTACCATCTCCATATCGACTGCAAAGGATCTCCAAGGCCGTCGCCAGACTTTTCCCCAGTCCATTTTGTAATGTTATCTTCCCACTATTAGACTTGTTTACATGTGGCACGTTTACCCTCCACCTTTCCTTCCAATATTGTTTTCAGCCAGGTGTTATGGCTGTTTATATGACCAAAATATCTTAACTGGCAGAATCTTCAATTCGCTATCAATTATTTGCATTCCTAATTTATCCATCACTTGATTAAGTTTGTCTTTTCTTTCCAGGAAACGCGGCAGTTTCCTCTATATACCCACATTTCCAGGGCACGACGGTCAAGGTCGTATTCGTTCCTCCCTATTATGGTGGTCAACGATACACACAGTAGTCACTCTGATGGTGTTTGTATCACCATGAATGGTTCCGGTGATTGTCATATCTGTTCTTCGCATGTTAGAACTTCTACATGTGTGTATCGGTCACTTGATCGATATGATATTTATATCTTCACAATTGCATGTCGCTAATGACAATGTATCTACTCTGTTATTCCACAATTGTTCAGCTATTTGATAAATCGGCGGTATCCCAGTACGATGTGACTGGTTTGCAGCACGAAATTGACACTTGATCCATTCTAAGTAAGAAATAGTATAGTTACTGGTATATAAGGCTCTTTGTGTGCCTTCTGTCGTATTACAAGGTACAAATAAATGACTCACTGACACGAGCTATACATTGCAAAAGTTACTTAACATGGATAGCTTCAGCTACCTGGCAGCGGGCATACACTTGTCTATTTTATTACCGGGATTCCAAGTAAGTACGGTATATACTTTTCTCTATACAAATTTTTCATTTTCATTTCAAACTAATCTGAAGAAAGTTCCAAATAAATTTTTTTTAAATGTAGTATTTTTTTATCTAGTATTCTCAGTTGTAAACAGGTACCTGTCTGTCAGAGTTAGGGATGATATGACAGAGAGGACAGAAACTGGTCAACCCTCACCTCACAAAAGCTATACGTCATCAAGTAAGTAGTATGTCGTTTACAGAATGTCGCCTCTTACAACCGCCATCCTGTTTGGCTGTTTAAGTTTCTTGGCAAGTGTGCAGTACGATAGGTTGTCATTACTTTCTGTAGGCGGAGAGGCGAAATAACGCGTTTGCCAAACTGAACACGACCGTGATTCGAACCTGGTGCGCTGCGATTGTGAAACGAACGTTTCATCCCTAGGCTACGCGGGGCTTTAGTCACGTGCGTCTGATATGTGTTCCTGCTATGTTAGTAATAAGTTATTTGGGAGTTGAGGATTGCAATAATAAAGCAACTTCTTCACGAAACTGCAACACTTCAATACAGAAGTGACTAATCTATGATGAGCTTGATAGTCGTAGTCTTCTTTGTCCCGAAAAGTGTATTTGTGAACGTTACATCGTAGTTTACAGGGAAGCTGCGATATATGCGTCCTTCGGTCCGATAAATGTGGTTTCAGCGAGGCACATTTTAGTGACTAGGCTTGCCTTGTCACTTCGACCTTTATTGTCTCAGCCAGGCTGCAGCCTAGGCTTGCCTTCTCACCGACCTCTATTGTCTCAGCCAGGCTGCAGCCTATTTCCGGGACCGCCACTTGGAGACGGAATAGGCTCTTGGCCAGCTCTAGTTCGCTGACGCAAGCAACCAGCTACGGGTTACTGAATGATGTTCACTCACAATGAGACCGTGTATCAATGACTAACACCGCCTGTATTCGGGGTAGCAATTGCAGACGGCTAGACGCTAATTCTGAAAGGGAAGGGGGAGTGGCGTGAAAGGGCGCACGAATGACTCATAGTATCAAGACGATGTCACTGAATCCTGGTAACACGGCGATGTCAATGACTGCTATTAACACGGCGACGCGCCTGACGCCTGGTAACACGGCGGCGTCAATGACTGCTATTAACACGGCGGCGTCAATGACTGCTATTAACACGGCGACGTGCCTGACGCCTGGTAACACGGCGACGTCAATGACTGCTATTAACGCGGCGACGTGCCTGACGCCTGGTAACACGGCGACGTGCCTGACGCCTGGTATCACGGCGACGTGCCTGACGCCTGGTATCACGGCGACGTGCCTGATGCCTGGTAACACGGCGACGTGCCTGATGCCTGGTATCACGGCGACGTGCCTGACGCCTGGTAACACGGCTTCTCTGTAACATAAAACTAACGCTTACAGTCACCGCAATTGTCTATTTTAATCCTAATAACACGTGGTGACTACTGCAATTGGCCTCCTGGTAGAAATCCTGCGTCCTAACACGTATACTTTAACAGTGTTGGTTTCCGTGACACTTGTACAACATGAAGTCTGTCCCTGACTATCCTCTTCAAGTGCCCCTTATTAAGGTGCAGTCGGCCGGCGCATTTCTTCCACCCCAGCAGAAGTCAAAAGTGGATATCTATGGCAAATTAACGTCAGTGTGTTGTGTATCATGTTGTTGAATTCAATTCAAGGAATGCTCAGCAAAAATCGGGGGTTGGGAGAAACAAGAAGAGAGTGAGATTATATCGAAACGTACGTATTTATTCGCCATCATACGATTCAGTTGGGAGTGCTAGCGGGTCCACATCTGGAATGTTTTGAATGGACGCGCGTGCTAGCGACTCTGTTATCTAAGGATAACACGGCAACGATCGCTCACATGAACGATTCTATGTCGCACGCCATTAACAAAATGCAAATGGTTCTGTTAGTTTGAAAGCATTCGCCAGAGTAACAGTGATAGCGCGATAGCCATTAAATTACAGCTGAGCTTTCTATACAGCGCAAGCACGCACACAACAAGGCCAGTCTAGCCCTTACCATTGATCCCTAACTTGTTCTCTCTTCTCTGTACGCCAACTGGCAAGCTGGGAAAAACACAAACGTTTGCATCAATACGGGATGTTGACGAAATAGAAAATCGATGTCATTACTCCCAATAAATTATAGCGGAATAAATAACATATCATCTGTCGTTGTGATTGTGATAGGAGCAGATACAGAGATAATTCGCTGCTCCGGGCTTAGGGTCGTCGTAACCATGAGTACAAAATGGCGAGGTTTCCAGTGGTGTAAGCGTGAGGGGTTAAAACAAAAAGGTGAAATGTTTACTTCAGCTAGACAATGTAACATATCCAAACACGACGAAAGGTTGAAAGGGAAATGTTCGTGGTGGAAGGATATCGGCAATCTTCTGTAACCATGTATAATCAAGTCACGTCTACGACGGAAAGTCTGTAAATAGGTCACATGTGTCTTGAAAGAAAATTACATGAAAAATTCGAACTTTGAAATTATGTATTGTTGCCTTTACATTGTTCCTTATTTATCAACAGTAATAGATATATCCCATCACATTCGGTTCATTTTGTATTCATCATTCAGTTGTCTCAGTTCCCATCTTGTGCACTTTCCGAAAATTAAATCGATCATGCATTATGCTGTAGACTACACCATGTGAGCACTCTTTTTTCAGTTACTACACTGTCTATCGTTACTCGCCTGTCAGCTCGAATCCTCTTGCTCCTCTTCCCCACACACATATGCTTCTGATGTATTCCAAACAGGATACCTTATCGGGCTTCGTCGGCAATTTTTAAGCTTTATTTCGAAAATGAATTGATCCATTAATGCACCGCTTTCCGAAATAAATACTTCTTCGTAAATAGGACGCATTTTCCTATGAATGTACTTTGCAGAAAGTCCTGCGAGAAAGAAAAAAAATGTACAACGGTACGCTTTTCTTTGTACATTCCGTCAGCATAGAAGTTTTATGAAAATTTGTATATCTGAGCTGCGCACGCGCCTGCAGCACCTTAAGTGTCACAAAGCTGGATGGTGTTGCCGCCTACTGACCCCATTTGATGCCACCAAATAATTTCCAGCATTACCGTATCAATCTGCGACCTACTTACTGACTTACCCTTGTAGATGAATGAAACTGACCAAACTGTGTATCGTCGAATGTCAAATTGTATATTCTGATCAGACAGATCATTGTTGTTGAATATTCACAATGGACAGGTTTACTCTTTTGTGCGCCCTGAAAACGGCGTTAAGTGACGGGTTGTAGCTTTCCTCACATCCCGAACGTGCTGATGAAGGTGGACCACAGTCCTCCAGGCGGTTGTGCTATGCTTGGCTTCATCTGCGTAACGCTCACTACTATGAGGATCACGCCGATGCACATCTCGCCAGCCAGACTGCATTGAAAGCAAACTGTTTCCATGGAACGCTACATGGAAGAGAGATAGTGGTCTTGGTCACTATATTGTGCCTGACCCGACGTTCTGGTCAGTGTGTCTTGCCTGATCGGACTAGCGTCTCAGTTCCCCAAACAGATCATATATGTGATTTCCTGGATGTGTAGTCGTGTCTCCAAACGGCCAATTAAAACAATACTTAGTGGCCGGTTAAGTCTGTGGTACCGCAGCCATGTACATAACTAAAACTTCTTTCGTTCGCTTCAAAATATGTCTTTATCTGTAATGTTGTCTCTTGTATAAACGTCACTGTCTTTTGTAGTTCGCATATACCATAACGTTTCTTGTTTAGTGTTATTTCCATAGGCTATATTTCTAAATAAAGTATAATTCATGTTTCAGACAGGTCTGATGTAACGGTCATACCTAATTGTAGCTTTTCATTGTCTGAAATAAGGCCAAGAGAAAGATGGCTAGGTAACGGACCGAATTACTGTCTTTTATTGTGGGCTGTTATTATCCATAGTTTAGTACCGTTGTTCTAAATGTTGGACAGGTAAACATGGCATGTTATACTTGGGGATAATCCTCAGACTTTTAGTTAGAATTGTGGGGAAAGGAATAATTCAGAAGGATGTTGGGGTAATTATAAAAACCAAGTCCATTAGTGTTGTGACGAGTTGTCCAATGAAATGTGGTGGTGGCACTTGTAAGGAAATTGGTGAATCCAGAAATGGAGCTCTAGCGTATTAATGGTGATGCCATGAAAGATAATATACGAATTGCTAATGCAGTTCAGAGTCTGTGACCATTTGTTGTTACTTTCATAATCTAGCTCACTGCTAGGATGAACAGGAAAGGCGACAGTAGGCAACCCTGTCGTACTCCTGATTTAATTTTGAATGGCTCTGTGAGTTGTCCTTTATAACTCTACATTGGCGCCTATCAAGTTATGGAGCATGTTAGTAGATGTTTCAACATCTGCTTTTATGGCTTCCGGTGGTATCCCAACACGTCGTGCTGCTTTCCCGTTCCTTAGAAACTCTATTGTCCTTCTAATCTCTTCTTTACTTGGAGTATCACAGTTGGTCGGCAGGTCGTTTGCTGGTGGGTTGTCTGGTGTTGGTCTGTTGGCGAAGTTAAATACTTGCACTAAATTGCCTTTGAACGAGATTGATTGACTGGCTCCAGAAAGTGTATGTCATAGGTAATTCTTTCAAACACTTCCTAGTCAAAAAAAGTGTAGAACCGGGTTTAGAGTAAATGGAAACATCCAGCAAGGTGACGAAACTCCCTGGTAGGAGAGCTTAGATAATGATAGCTTAGACTGAATTGATATGATCATATCAAATAATGTCAATAAATGAATGATTGTGTTTTTGTGAACAGGTAAGTTTTTTAGTTCCACATGTTTTATGTGAGGGGGAAGTAGTTAGACCTACGGGTGATAAGTCTGCTATACGTTATAATACACAATTGCTCAGTGTCCTAAATACCTAGTTGGGTTGAGTGGGTCTGGTACACGTGGATTGGATGAACTTCAAGTTTATGTTCAAGACAACCGTCCAAGCATATCGTAAAAACAACTATATTAGGTTATGTATTTGACTGACAGACTCGTCAAACAAAATGCTAAATAAACTACCACTGAAGGAGCGTACATGAGGCATTCATGTGATATCAACTCGTGTATTCACAAGGCACCCATTAACTTCGAAAAGAGAAAAATAAAGTCACACATTTTGCCGTTCATCCTGAATTTAAAAAACAACATTTTGTCATAGCTCAAAGAAAATTTGCGATATCTGTGTCGATCAGTCCAACACATGAAATGATTAGGAACACAAGTCAATGCCAGCAGGCTGTATTCCTTACAGATGCAATGTCAGTTCTACAAGTCCTCGAGAATGATTAACTACCAGAGCTTAAGAAAGCATTGATCGAATTAAAATCCAACAGAAGGGAGTCGACACTATCATCACACTGTGGCATACCACAAATGAGACAGCAGACAGTTTGGAGTAGGAGGGAGCAGCAAAAAACCAAAACTAACAAACAATCGCCTTCCAAGAAAAGAATACCATAAGGATAGTCGTCCAAATGAGAGACAACTATCACTGCCTTGAACGAGCAGAGCAAGTGATCCTGTTTCGCTTGAGAACGGGACATAATTGATTAAACAGCCACTAACACAAGCTAAAATTGGCTCCATCAACGTGTGTTTGCAGGCAAGCAGAACATGCATTAGAAAATGTACTGCAAGATGTATTTGCTTAGCCAATTGCGTACTTAGCACTGTCCCGCGGAGACGAATCTCCACAGAAAGCTGCTTGAAAGCCTTAAAGAACGCCCCACTACAGCAACCTTTATCTAAAGTACTGGACTTCACGTCTAGACGTAACAACAACAACAAAATCATGGCGAACGAAAAGGAGCAAGCCACATTTTGGGAGCCGGGTTTGTCTTCCCTCTTCTCTCAGTCAAACTGCCAGGGTGTACGTTTCCAGGGCCGTCACTAGGAGGCAGAATAAGGGGTTGCAAAGACAGCTTTGGTCCGCTAACATTGACGCAAGCAGCCAGCTAAGAGTCGCTGGTTGACATTATCTAGGTCACTGAGACTTCGGCCACAAGACATATACAAGTTCCTCCAAACAATGTATTCTTCTGGGCGATTACGTTACGGTACCTATCAATGTAGCAGCTCAACTGATCGGGGGACAGAATGTTGGTACCACACGTACAATAGACAATGTCCCTAATGATTAATTAATAAAACAGCAGGTAAGAAACTCTGACAAGCATTACATCATTAAGCTGGTGGCACTACGTGGCCGACTTACGTCATTACTCACCTCGTATAAACTTTGCCAATATCAGCATCTCTCATATAATATAGAACTATTTATGCAGCTTTCGTGCAATTTACTATCGTCAATCAATCGTCCTTTTCTAGTTTGGGACACGGTTTCAAGAAGGCAGCCCCAAGAAATTCGGGGAATTTTAACCTTTACTTATGCCATCATATTTCCACACGTGATTTTAACAGTCAGTATTAATTGACGAACCAGCTCGATAACAACTGCAGACAATTCGCTGGGAGTGCTGTACATATGAGCGAAGTGTCCCACAGTCAAGAAGCGGGCTTAGGCTCTGGTCGAGGAATCATCCATTCTCCACAGCTGTAACTGGGAACCCGAATCACAGTTAAGCATGGAACTAGCAACCCCTCCTCCAAAAATGCTGAGACAAGTGAGACAAGGCACAATGAAGTTTCTTATATTTCATCCTCGAAAGTAGTGTCTGCTATGGAACTACCCTTTCTGTTCAGCTCCATTGCAAGTGATATTAATATGTATACCGTACATGCTTTACAGCTCCACTCATTAGCTCTTTCCACCTTTCCACGATAGTAAGTGTTCTACTACAGTCCATGACGGTAACGAGTGTGACTCGTAAGACCAATCCGGGCAGAGAAGAGTCTTCCACAGTGTGTGTAAGGAAAGTCAGGACCATTTGCGGTATCGCATGGTGTGGCGTGTCTTCTCAAACGCTGAGTCTTTAGCCTATCAGCAATCAGTATCTCCTTTGTCTGTATTCCATGCTTAATCCTGCCCCTCCATGAAACACGATCCATGGCGGCCTGTTCCCATGATTTCAATTCGATGCCTGCATCATTCATATCCTGCTTACATACATCATTGTACCAAAGTAGTGGCCGGCCCCAAGACCTTTTCTCCAACCGTAAATCCCCATACAGAAGATATTTTGGTATTCTGCCATCATTCAACCTCCGAATGTGTGCCAGCCATCGAAGCCTTCAAAGACTAAGCATGGAAAATATTGTTACAGTGCCTGTTCTCTCCAACACCTCTGCGTTGGTGATCTTGTCTTGCGACACAACCCGCACGCACCTCATGTGATAGCTGTTTAATCGCCTCTCCTGGTGCATGTATGTAGATCGTGTCTCACTGCTATAAAGAAGGGTGCTGAGGACACAGGCCTGGTAAACAAGTGTTTTTTTTGTTTTAACAGTGAGCTTCTTGTTCCCCCAGACCTTTTTTGTTAATCTGCTCATTGTTGTTGCTGCCTTACCTATCCTAATATTGATCTATTAGTCCAGGGAAAGTATATTATTGACTGAAGATTTATTGAAGTAGGTCAAATGATTTACTACATCGAGAACCTCATCATCAATGGAGATTACTGGTGGTTTGTTTGCACCCTGGACCATAACTTGTGTTTTCGTTTTGCTGATTGTTAACCCGAATTCACAGCAGGCATCCAAAAATGCAGAGTAAGCTTTGCAGTTCCTCCTCCGAGTAAGTCGTAATGGCAGCATCATTCGCAAAGACCAGTTCTCTCATCAGCACCTTGTTTATTTTGGCCTTGGCTTTCAGAATTGAATAAGCCACCATCTGTGCCAGAATGAAGGAAGATACCGCCTTTATGGTCACGAAATGCATGCTTCCAGAGAAGTGACAAATACATTCCAAGGACGGTTGGAGCAAGTACACATCCTTGTTTTACTCCGCACTTGATTGCAAACTCCTCTGAGGACGCCCCGTCAAAGTTGATGGTGCGTTTCATGTCAGTGTGGAAGGACTCGATAATGCTCAGAAAAATCGGTTGGCAAACAATCCTCGTGAGCGCATTGAACATACCCACACGACTGAACAAGTCAAATGCCTTCTTGAAGGCAATGCACAATGGTTGCTTTTGTTCTCTGCATTTCTCTTATAACTCTTGTAACGAGAATATCATATCTGTGGTAGACCTAGTCCCACGAAAACTGCACTATGACTCCGTGTAGTCCTAGTCTCCCATGGCCAGGAGTCTGAGCAGAACAATTCTGGCAAATATCTTCCCAACGGTACACAGAAGCGAAATGTATATGTAGTTGTTGCCGTCACTCCGTCCTCCTTGCTCTTGTACAAGGTTACAATACTCGAATCTTTTAAATCCTGCAGGACCTGTCCTTCATGCCAGCATGTTATCAACTGGTGTATCTGTGGAACAAGTATGTCCTTTCCACTACCGATGACCTATATTGGGATTCCATCCTTTCCTGGAGCCTTGCCAGAAGCAAGGTCAGCAATAGCACAGTTAACTTCTGCCATGGTTGGCATGGCCTCGATGGCATCTTCTGTTTGCTCTGTCTCGTTTAAGTAGAGTTCAAGATAGTGCTCTATCCATTTGTCTAACTGATTCCTCTTACCAGTGATGATCTCCCCAGATAAAGCCCCACTAAAAGTGATAATATGTATACATTACTTTCTTTACACCATCCTTGAAATTGAAATTAATGTGTATACATTCTGTCCTTCCAAAGGCTAATAAATAAAACAAGAAGAAAACAACTGCTGTACATTTTATGTAAGTCCGAGTTGGACACGGGGTGAACAGAATATATACAATGCAACCGGCTATACAGGTCACAAAATGCAACTAATGAGAATTGTGTTTGGGACTAGCAACCTTATAATGTTAATAAAACAGCACAGTTATTATAATCAGACACTGCAACAGCTCGGATGCAGACGTCATGTAGAGAGAACACCTGCATCTCAAACACATTGAGCGGCAAGGCGAAAACTGCCAATGCTTGGAAACACGCTTACTTAAAAAAGGATCAGTTGCAATGGTGGGTCTATGCTTCGCAAAAAAGGTGACATTAAAGGTGCCCTTTTCTCACCTTCCTTGTGAAGGTGTGTCACGCATTTTAAGAACCCGTGCCATAAGACGATGTAGTTGCCTGGTGCTTTCACAACAACCCCCTGTGGTACGCCAATATATTACACACATCGTAAGACACATGTAACACTTCTAGTTCAGTCAGAATTTTTCCGTATTATAAAAAGGCGTGTTGTTATTCGTCCATCACGAACGATGAGGACCTTTCTTTTTTTGTTTAACCAGTTGTAGATGGGTGCGAAGATGGCTGACGAGTTCGATATCGGATCTGCATAAACGCAGGCAGTGAGAGCATGGACAGTTCGCGAGACGGTGGTATTTCACGGGCTGTCTATTTTTTCCTATTAAAAAGGCGTGTGTTATATTGGTCACCATTTAGAATTATCCCGATAACGACACTCTCCTCTTTACCCAGCTGTAAATGAGTACATGTTAGAGACAGTGATACATCGAGAAAGGGAACTGGTCACTTCCACCTCATAAAAGCCTCAGACATATTATATTGAATTATGTAACACTTTATTCCCAACTGCAGTATTCGATACGGTGCTACATATAAATGCATCTCCTTCAATCCCAGTACGCTGCCACAATACCGACCGAGAGTTTGGCCAGCTATACGATGGGATGGGGGTACAAGTGAGACAACCATCAGTTTATTTTTAACGCAAAAAATTATACAGCGGAACTACTTTTTCGTTTATCCACAGATCAAGGTACTGATGTATCTTTTACAACGACCACTGTTGTTTCAAAACCCAAATGTCGGTAATAACACAATCAAGTGTGCAAATACAACAACAACAAACGTTACGGTCAGAGCGTCTGAGTGGCAAGAAGGCTTACTTCTCACATCAGAGGCACCGGCAATCGTTCTCCGGTAACGACGCTTCAGTGTACCAAGCTGGAAATACCTGTATGTAACCGACTTACTGTCAGGAAAAGAAAGGCAGTGAGGGAGGTAACTCGTCATCTCATCTGACACAAAGTTAAGACCTAAGAAAACCAAATTTTTAACGTCTTCATCCCTGACGACATGTCTAATATTGGATCATCTTTAACTTGTGTTTAACTTTACAACCATGGACAAAAAATAAGACAGTGCAAATTATAAATAATTTAAACGGTAAGTATTAAAAACGAATCCAGAAATGCACTTATCTGGCACCGCAGTGCCTGCTGAGATGGAGGAAAAAAATAAACGAAACGAAACATTGCTGATCTGATAGTTCCTAGTCATTTCTTTTCTATTCATTGGCAGTACAGAGGTCCTGTATGTGTTTGTGTGTTGCACATCGCAATGTCGACAACATAATACGGTTTTGTCATCATTAGGCAACTTGCGATGTATTTTGATTTTAGTGAGGAAGTCACCAAACTGGTCGCCAACATCTCATCCTGAACTAACTAAATTGGACCAGTGACAAGACGATCGGTCGAGACGACTGGAGGTAACTGTATGCAGGCTCTGGTCTTACCTCCAATAGGTATGCATCTATCTATTTATTTACGTTCCGGGTTCGATTACCACTCATGTCCAGTTTGGCAGACATTGGGTTTTTCACTTGGGCGAATGCTCCTCAACGTACAGAAAGTAATGGCAACCTACCGTACTGCACACTTGCTAAGAAACTTATAACAGCCAAATAGGTGGCGGTTGTAAGATACTACGTAAAGGGCATGATACTTACTTAATGTATACACACACACACACACATATATATATACTTGCTATCAAATGTTTAGACAAATATGTGATTGGCATGTCGTGCCGTATTTGATACATGTTGCAATATCCTTATGTGCTCAACTCTAAGCGAGCGGAGACAGAAAGAAAGAGATAACTCGTCACCACGCCTTCCAAAAAAGCTAGGAAGAAGTGATTCTGTCAGAATAAATATGTGACATTGTAATGCATACACGACTGCCACTTCTCCTATGTTGCACACAGTAGGTTACCATATAATGCTGTCAGCTGCCCACGTCACACGTAAACTTCTTAAATATTGTCCTCATCAAATGTCATGCCAGACAATGTTGACGATCGATTTTCTCCACGATGAACTGTGACGCAAGCCAGCAAGCGCTTCAGATGCCTTGTGTTTTCAAATCGAGTTAGTCATGCTATTTCCTATCAAGGCCCTTCTTTGTCAGTTTGTATCAACTGAACCCAGCCTGTCTTATTGTTTATTTAAATAGCCGAGATATAACTTCTTCTTAAGGAGATTCTACAATATATGCACATGTCCACACAAAACATCAAATTATAGTTTGGCACACTGCGGGAACCGTGTTAGTTTTATTTCCATATTCTCTCAGGCCGCAAACGCTATATTATTACGATGTATGCTGTTTTGGTGCTCATTTGCATTTTGTAGGGTTTGTATTGAGGTTAAAAATATGTAATGGTGGCCCAATAGCAGTCACAGCAGCCGGTGATGAAGTATAAGAGACTTTATTGTATGTCTTTGTTTATATGTGAAGTAACTACGTCCCTCGTTCTTCACTTCTCTAAGTTAGGTTGTAGTTTACACAGACATGGTATTGAACTCGGTTCGGTACCTTTGCTACATGAAGTTAGCTCTCTTCCCACTCTCGTTCTCAAACGCACAAACCAAGAAAACTATCGCGTCACAGAAACTGCCGCACTCTGACGTATTATGGTACCTTTGATTAATGACAGAAAAATATAATTTCATGACAGTGCTTTTCTTGTTTATAATTGTATAGACAAGTAATCTGACAGACAACCAACAAGTTGTAGATTCTATTTCAAGTCTTTAAAAAAAAAAAAACAAGCACCAGCAACGATAAACTGACACAAGTGAGAGTCACGACTCAAGTAGGCCCTCCGGCCTTTCGGACCAGAAGCTGAAGCAAGGGTGAAATTTTAACCAGTGTTCATCCTACCTTTAGAAAGTCTTTAGTTATTACATCAGAGGTCGTCACTGAATCAAATAAGATTTTGGTGGCGGCGTGGGTTAGTGGTCAAGTGACACGGCTCCCAATCCGAAGGTGCTGGGTTCGATCCCTATCACAGCACAGGCCGTTACCCTGGGGAAGCAAACCCTTAGAAAATGCAAGAGAAAGCAGACCCTTACATTAAATGCATGTCGAAGTCGGATGCACTAGGCCAACATGCACAAAATAAAAACCGTAGTGCAACGCAGACCGCCTTGTGACATAGAGAAATAAGGTGAACGCAAATAAAAACAGAAAAAAAGTTTAAAAAAAACAAAACAGCTCACAGTTGTGGACAGGATCATATCAGCCAACTATGCAGATATCCAATTCGCAGGATATATTTTCTACTACTGGTTTTGATCTATTGTAGCTTACTTAATATTGACAATAAAGGTGTGTACAGTATATCAATATACATATATAAAATAAGAATAATTTGTACTGATCCGACAATTAATCCGAGAGCTCTTCCGTGATAGAAAAGCTGGTCTGCTGGATCAAGTCACTTTCTAGACAGGAAGTGCTTGTGACAACCATGCTACCCCCTGCTCCAATACTCCGTGTAGTTTCCAAACACTGATACTACTTTTGTTCACTTGCAGTTCACTTTGGCCGAAGTTGTGTACATTTATATATGTGCACGCATGTTTCCATTATTTATCATATTCGTAATGAATTTATCATTAATCTGTCACTCTTTCTTGTAGTTTTACAGCAAACTGCGTACAGCGTATTTGCACACTGATGTTATGTTTGTTTATATTCTATCTCAACTCGTTTGTATGATACGAGTATCAATACCCGCATTCTAATATACTGAAATCTAAAGAAACCTGTTTTGAATTGTAGGAAAAGGAAGATTTGCCTTCCCTCTTGGATACACATTCTCTGACCGCAAAAGCAATCCCTAAAGTTGTGCCGAACAGAAACACAATGTGTTGGGTGAAAACTTGTAAATATTGCAACCACGCTGTAAACTATGACACAGCGTCCCGTTTGTGGATGAACGACAAAGGGGACGTTAACAGAACAGCATGGAAAGATATGTTTAAGTCAAGGTCACGAATGTAAAGCTTGAATTCTATTTTTTACGTTCAAAACAGCAGAATAGTTTTACAGACAATAAGTCAATGAATCGTCCACCTACCCCTGTTATTGTGCATTCGATGAGCTGAGCATTCATATATAGTATGGACTATCTTTTTTAACTTCCGTTTTTTAAAATATGGGTATTAATTCCAGCACCACGCCGCCGAGTTCAGAACAGTAGTAAGAAAATAGTATGCAAATATAATGTAAGCAGTTTGTAGTGAAACTACAAAAAGAGTGGAGTGACATTAATTATAAATTCATTACGGATAAAATCACAAAAACAGAAACATGTGCGCGCATATATACATTGTACACAACTTTAAGGCAAAGTGTACTAAAAGTGAACAAAAAGTAGTGCCCGTTAGTGGAAACTACGCCGAGCATTGAAACATGTAATGTCAATGTTGATTAAGTAAACTACAAAAGATCAAAACCAGGAGTAGAAAATGGGGCATAGGAATGGACCATTGAAATAGAGGCACGATAGGTGTTGTCCACGTATGTGAACTGTTTGTTTAATCCAGTCCCGACCACCGATGTGACAACTAAAGACGTACCCTAAAATAAGTTTAGCTGCAGTTGTCGCTAAATGTGGAGGACCTACTAAAGTTGTGACTCCTTAGCATCAGTCTCTTGTTGCTGGGGCACGCTTTTTCTCTTTTCCCAGACTTGGAATTGAACCTACAAACTTTTGGTCGCCATGCCTAATTTGTGTCCATCCAAATATAAACTAGAAACGTAAGTAAAGGCAGAAGAAATGATGTGATTCTGCCATTAACCACACGTTCCACAATACGTCAGAGTACGGCAGCTTTTTCTGGTTTGTGCGTCCGAGCAGCAGAATGGGTAAAGAGCGTGGTTCGTGTAGCAAAGGTGCAAGTTCAATACTATGTATCAAAACGCTCCAGGCTACCAATCTATACACTGCGAGCTAGCGTGGTGCCAGGGAAGCCAAGACAGGGAGGGAAGCAGTTACACCGCTTACAAAAATAAACCGAGACCTAGTACAATAAAATCTCTAACACTTCCTCCCCAGCGGCAGTACATGTACTATTGAACCACCATAACAGATTTGTAACCAAAATACAAACACCAAGAAAAGCACATCAACAACAAAACAGCACATATCATGGTCGCCAACACACACAATCCACTGCGGGGTTTGGCTGCATTCTTTGATACAACCACAAACAACACAATGGTACAAATGTATGCCCGTGTCAGTCTGATCCAATGAATATTAACGACATACAAATGCGTTTTCAAATGGTTTATGCAGCACCTTATTATTGCAAGTTACCGATAACCCGCCATTCTTCGCGTCGTGTGCAATCGAGACTTGGTCTAGTGGAACGGTTTACATGTTAGCACAAGCAGACTGAGACACTATCTACAAGGGCGTGTTTACACGCGGGAACATACGAACAGTTCTGATGCAGTCTTACTTCCTTCTTGTTATGCCATTGATTAATGTCTGCCAAAGCAGCCAGTGCCCATAACGTCTGATGGGTGTTCTTTGAAGACTGCAAACAAACTACTTCCACTTCACCTGATCTGAGGTCGTCAAAGGTGCCCACATTCTTTAAGGCCAGTCTCTCTTTCAACGAGCACGGCGGTCCTAGCTATTGTATCATGGCCTACCCAATTCTAGCGTCGATAATGTATCGTGGTGTGGTACATATCTACTTGTTGCTCTGGCTAAGGATTTCTTAGTTGATGATGTCGTTCGGCCAGAACAATCGATTGATTCATCGAGGTATGTTGTTTTGTTTTATTGAAAATCCAGATAATATTCTATTCCCTATGTAATAGTTGTCCATCACAAGTGATGAAGACCACTTTCTTTGTTCAGCCGTGTGGACAGTCGTAGCAAGTGTCCGCTGAAATGGGTGACCTGCGCGGTGATTTGGATTAAAGCGAGGAAGAAACTGCGCCTTTTGTCAACCTCACTCACAGAGCCTAAGCTACCTTTTGCCAGTGGCAAGACATTCATCGAGACGACTGGAGATAGCATAGGATGCAGATTTTGCCTCAGGGTTACCACCGAAGCCTTTCCATAAACATGTAACCCGCAGGGTAGAAAGGTGGGAAGGCATCTAACGCAGTTTGTCGTGCCTTTTCGATAACCACAAGAGGTCGTATGGACAACACTCAGCGTGTGAGTGACTCTGACATCTCTCCCCAGCTGTATTCAGCTCACCATAGTAGCATCTAAAATTCCCACACGCCAAGTTCGTGAAGGTGAACCGGCAGAACTAACCCGTGAAATACGACACAGGTAGAAGCGTAGTGCCATTCAGCCGGCGTCCAGACCAGGATAAACGGATGGAAGAAATCACACAAAAAGAACGAAATAACAAGTCCAGACGGAAAACAACTCCACGTTTCCGTGAACACAAGTGTAAGTCGTCGACTTGTGTGAATTCCAGGCAAACCCGTGGTCTGGCGGCATCCATAATGATCCAAAACAGTAGAGAAATGTAGACTCGCAGCCAGTTATGGCGCCATCTTTGTCAGATTTCCTATTCCCTACACATACGGGAAATAGGAAAGGATTTGTGATCAGTACCAGCAAAGCATATTTAACTGTAATTCGAACACTGGTCTCGGACTAGGTTTTCGGGAGTAAAATTAAACCCTGGTATACACACTGCGCAGTATATAGCGGAATTCCACACTAGAAGTCACCACTGCACTCTTCCCCGACCTTCTAACCAGTCCATCTCTTCCTTCTGGTTAATTATCGGTGTGCACGACCCGGTCGCGAACAGCCTGTCACATAACTCACGCCATTCTGAAACTTCCTACTCCACGTATACACATGCTGGAGTGAAAGGCATGCATCACCGTACTGGACCTTCATTTGCCAATGAACTACAGGTTTTCCCCTTACACTGCTCAAAAAGCATAACGGAACGCTGCTCCTCTTTGGACCATGTCAATAGTGGGGCGGCCATATTTTAACTGCAATTATGACGTCATGTTATTCGTGACATGCTTATCAACCATATTAACAAGTTACAACACAAAGACGCGGTTTTTCTCATTTCTTTACCACTCTAAAGTGACAAATAAACACACATGGCCAGCACATGACGTGACGATAGCAGTGGCAAAGCGACTTGTCAACTTAAAATCCCTAGACTTACCCAGCAATGGGTATAAGTCCTACGACAGTCGACAGAATTACAGCATTCTCATCCAAAACGTATCTCAGATATCGCAGTCAGCCACTCTCAGTGCCTATGTTAAGTGTACAAAGCATGGTTTTGTACAGATAATTGGAGGGCACGGATAGATGCTGGCTTTTCAGGAAAAGCCACATAAAGAATCTTCCACACCCCAGAAGGGCACTGCGTCGCGGGAGAATATAAAGGATTTCGTTATGCAGGCTATATTTAATTGTTACCGAGTGATCAATTTGCTCTAGGAAATATCACTTCAGAAAAGAGAATAATACAGTGAAGATGTGTGACAAGTCTGAAATCATAATAGGTATAAGATCTCACAACTGACTTTCAGCACTTGCTCTGTCGCAGACGAACAACACCCGCAGGCTTAACTTAAATAATACTATTAAAAGCAATAAAATGAACAATAATACATAAATGAGGTTTTCACAAGTTTGTCATGTCCTTTTCAGACTGAAATTTAAATAAAATGAGAAGATTGAGGTAGCAATTCTATTTATTTACAAGATAAATGCACGTCAGCCTTTATCGGATCTTAAATACGAATGTATTTTATTTGATAGCTTAATGTGTGAATAAAAGCTGAACTTAGACATTACTAGTAACCCATAGCGCACCAGTATTCTCTTTTATAGTGCTTGAATAGTGCGCGGGTTACAAGTAATGTGAACGTTCGTTATGTCAGTCCTTTTTCCGAGCACCGGCGAAATGACTTTTTCAATCTTGCATTTATGTGCCATTTACGTGGTTCTGTACCTAATTCTTGTTATAAATTTAGTGTTTTTTCTGTAAATGTGTGGTATACATGGTTCTTTCCTCTATTCTGTGTCATATTTATGCCGTTTTCTTGTGTCGTATATATGATTCTTTCTTGTATTAATGTATCATATATATATATATATATATATATATATATATATATATATATATATATATATATATATTTATTGTGCAGTCTTATATTATGTATACTGTCGTTTTTAAATTAATGTGTGGCTATTTCCTGTATTCTGATATATATATATATATATATATATATATATATATATATATATATATATATATATATATATATATATATGGTGCTTTCTTTCATTATTATGTCATAGCTGTGGTGCTATTATTAATCATCTCCTTCGTGATATACAGAGACCTACAGGAAGCCATTTGAATAACTAAGAGTCGTTCAAGTCCATACCTAAAAAGTTAAGCAAGATACAGTTGAACCATATTTCTTGCCTAACTCTTGTCAGTTTTTCGAGAAAGCTGCATTTGTTGTCACGTTTCTAGAAAAGTGTTTGTTTGTTCTAACTTCCTTTTCCCTTTAGAAAAACAAACTAACATCCGCATCCATTCTTCTAGCCAGCAAAGCATGACAGGTGATGGGTGTACGTTCATTCATTCTGATATCCGTTACCTGAGGCGAGCCCCGATTAAAATTTCACACGGATGTTAACACTATTTATTTCTAGATACCAAGGGCACTGACAATACTTCCCCGCAGAAAATGTAGTTTTACAGCAGACACTGCCGCCAGTGATTAAGTGCTAGAGACTTTATTATACTGGCTCCGCATCTGTATAAAATGTGTGGTGAATGTTATCCTTCTGTCTTTCTTTCCATAACAGTAGACCAGATACTAAGTTACCGTCAACAGATTGGTTGGTTATTGATACAGCGGACTATGGACTCCTGCCCTTTGACCAAATGCCGCATAGTGGTATCTGCAAGTTTTTGCAAGCTGTTTAGTTCCGTAAAAAGTGTTCCATTGGTCTGGCCTTGGAGGAAGAGGCTCATTCCTAACACAAGCCTGCGCTGGACATTCAAAAAGATTCTGTTTCATAGGAATGTGTGCACAGCTGGCACTCTGGAGTATGTTCTAGTTGGATTCTTTTAATGTGAATAGTAAGGGCCCATCACACCAACCATCAATAAGCACGATTAGTCCCAGGTCGCATGCAATGAGGATTATGTCTTTCGGATTTGACCTGACCAGATAGTACGTGGGTGAAGGCGAGACCATGACGGGGGTCGCGGACATCCTTGGCAAGGTGGCTCATATGTCCAAATGCAACGGTTTAGTATGTTGAGTATGCTCTCGAGGCTTGTCCGTCGGAGACACGGTCATTCTAGTGGATCGTAATAATTCGCCTCTGACTGCGCATGTGGACGGCGTCAATGCACTTCTGATCGTTCTGAAGAATAATCCACGTTGGCTTAGGTACGAGTGGATAGCAGCTGTTGAGGCCTCAAAGCTACAGGGGTTGACATGGAACTACTGTCATGGTCATGCAGGGGTTCAGGGCAACGAAAGAGCTGACATATTGACTTCACAAGGTTCCATCATGGGCACGTTAGGAATGACATTTTGAAATCAATCAATGAGGACACCGCAATAGCAATCCACAGACTGCAAAGCTTTGACATTAAACGAGGTTCGAGCGGAGTAGGGCGCATGATCGGACAGAGCAAGAAAGTGTACAACTAGCGAGCTACAGGGACCGTCAGCATCCATACCCTCCACCATTTGCTGAGAGGGACTGAGCACCTATGGGTATGCCCGGAGTGCAGTGACGCCGATTCTTAGAAACAAAATCAAGGTTTCGGAACTGTTCAGCAGAATAGGGACGACACAGATCATGTAAATTAGTAGCTTGTTTTCAGTGAAAACCTCTGCTGGTTCCAGGCCGGAGATTTAACAGTGTACCTTTGTCGTAAGAAGTCAGCGCTCTAACCCCTATGCTACCCTGACTAGAGTGGACTAAAACTATTCTGAAAACTCTCAGTAGTGTCATATTCGGCTAATCCAACAGTTCGTAGTGTGTTTATTTTGTTGTTTGTGTGTTGTTACAAAATTAAAGCTAACGACAAAAAAGAAGCAATTATGCAGAACTTTAACCACAAGAACAAAATAATTTACAAATTATAATAATAACCACTAACGGTCAAACGCAAGTTTTTGGTTTTTCTTTTACGCTTCAAAGTTTCCGTTGTAGTTATTTTTTTTTAAATTGCTTGCTTCTAAAAAAAAAGTGTTGTTTGCCCCGGAAGTCGAGCAGTTTGCAGGTTAAGTTTGTATTTCATCACCGGAAGGGAAAAAAAAACTATCCTTTACTGGTTTTCGGAGCCGTGTCTTCATACTAAGAATTGTTTTACTACAGACCAAATGTAGCACATACTAGAACTAAAATATACAGTTGGCAAAATTGCATATTTTTTTATTTTTTTTTTGCGTTCGCCTTATTTATCTATTCCCCAAGGCGTGTGTGCGTTACACTGTGGTTTTTATTTTGCGCCTGTCGGCCCAGTGCATCCGACTTCAGCATGCATTTTATGTAAGGGTCTGCTTCCTCCTGCATTTTCTAAGGGTTTGCTTCCCCGGGGTAACGGCCGGTGCTGTGATGGGGATCGAACCCAGCACCTTCTGGTTGTGAGCCGTGCCACTTAACCACTAGGCCACGCCGTCCCCTGCAAAATTTCATATGACTTGGTGTGCTCTCACCATTACTGAGCGTGTCCCTCATCGTTCCTCGCGTCACGTTAAATATTCCTTGCCAGTTTGAAATCGAAAATAGTAGGCTTAACGGCCACTGACCGGACACAATTAAAATACTACCCAAGTTATTTGCACCTTCCCCCTCTAGTGTTGAGTCTATTTAGATGGACTCGCACATCGGTGGAAAAAAAAACTACTCTCCGAGAAACTGGTTGCATGTAGACTGCGTAGTTTCTCTGGTCAGCACACAAAGTATCTCTCCGCTTGGTTGGAGAGAGTTGTGCTGTCACTCTGCTCCTGTCTTGTGAGTCAAAGACTGGCGGAACATGTTCTACTGCTCGTTAATTTGCTGAATAGATAATATCCCGGTCTGTAGTGGTCAGCTAACAGTCTGAATATTGTCCTACGAGATACAGTATTGTTCAACCATGTACACAAGTATTGTGAATATTCTTCATTACTACTTCAATGTATATAGTTGTTTATTTTTATGAAACGTCTTTTTTTTAAAATATTATACAGTGCCATGCAATTCATTGGAGCGAAACGCACATTTCAAAATACCAACGTTACCGGTTCGAATCACACCCGTGTCCAGTTTGGCAGACACGGGTTATTTTTCTCGGTGCGATCGCTTCTCCGTGTACAGAAAGTAATGGTCATCTACCGTACTGCATACCTGTCAAGAAACGTTGAACAGCCAAATAGGTTGGCGGTTGTAAGAAGCGACGTTCTGCAAAGGACATGCTAATTACCGTTTTATCAGATAAATCAATCAATCAAAACCTTGTCAGCTCCCACTCTGTGAGTCGTCAAATATTGACGTCACATTTCTATTGAAATTATGGCTTGAAGTTTCTACAGGATAGTATAGCGAATATGATGCTGCTTTGATTTGTGAACAAATCTCACAGACCAGGCTGTGTCTCATACAATTATATACATTTACTAAAAAAGATGGTAGTGCTATGCGATATGAAAAATAGAGCGACATGACTTAATACATGTACACTTCCTTCTCTGCTATGTGATACAATCTCAGATCTGTTCAGTGTGCATCGCGCAAAAATTAATTCTGGCAATTACATTTCTACATCCAGGAACCGCACACGTAATATATGAGGTGTATATACTCAGGTGGTCCTCGGAAGAGCTGTTTGTGACAGAGACGAGAATGTGGTCACATTTGAGATGAGACCACGCAAGAGACGATTAACAGTGCGGACCAACCCCTGTCAGGTAGAAGACTCCAATCCATGAATCTGCATGCTCCGTAATTCATGCAGACTAAACAGCCGACCTAGCGCTCTATAGTCCCCTAGATTGGAAACAAAATACTATAAACAACATCCGTGTATCGTACACGAATCAAAGTATGAAAATCTCGTGCTACCAGGGATCACACAGAATTAGACCTGAGTGGTATGGGGCGGTGGGGGTGGATGTGCTAATTAGAACAGACTGAAAACACCTGGTTTATAACACTGAACTTAAACAGCACGTGAAAATAATCATATGACGGTTGTGTTATGACGTCACCTACGCCCAATTGGGTGAAGAAAAAAAAACACACCCTAGTACAAACCCTATCATCTGCAGGGTAGTCGTATTTATGAAAGTCAACTGTGGCAACTTCCTCGACGGCAAAGGTGCCATGCAATGACTCTAGCTATCAAACGAATACACGCCTGTTATTTATACAAAGTTTGATACACACTGCTGACACTGCACAGATGGGACATTCCTACGCGTTGTAAGTACGGAAGAGACCCTTTGACATTTACTAGCCACAGATGCCATTCACCTGTTCCCAGCAAACACCACGGAACAACATGTGGAACACGGTATAAGCTGCGACGATATTGGTAATGTCAGATTCGGTTTGCCCTTACTAGTGAGTCATGTCATGTCAGGGAACAACATCACATAGTTGCCCGGGCATCAGAACGGGACATTTGGGTTCATGATCCATTAAACAAATCTCAATTGTTGTATAAACAGAAAGGCTGATAACAACATACAGAAGTATGGCTCAGAAACCGTACATTAACAGAAACAAAACCAACGTTACCCCAAAATAAGCTTCCTCTGGGACAAATAACAGCACAAATAAAAACAGCTAACAGATCCGAATTGCGGTGAATTTACTAGACAAAAACAGAGGGGTTGCCCATTTGTAGAACAAAGAAAATATTAAAACACACGCACGCATTCTCCAATTAAAGGAATATCGTGTTGTAGCCAGGGATGAAGTGTTATTCTGTTTCAGTTTTTGCGAGGTATGATTAACCTTTTTCTGTCCTTGCTGTCTGATCTTCCGGAGCTCTAAAAGACAGTATGTATTCATTTACATTTGGGCAGACTGGAGGCGTGAAGAGATTAGGTTGCACCAAGGGTGAGAGACAAGATATCTCATGACCATCTACCGTGTCACTCCAGATGACATTTGGTTTGCCGTAACCAGCTTTTAAAGAATCTTGAATTTCCCGTGCACAACCTTCTAGGGAGTAAATGACAAGACATCCACCGGGAAATTAAACCGAATAAGGATGTAGACCTAATAATAATCTTCGCACACACACAACCTAATGTCCGACACGTGTCTCTCACGGCATTGTGATTTGGTTCGATCACTGATCGGAGCACGCTATATCCTATCTGCTGTTGTTTGCGAATGCTCATAATGAGTAGGTTACTCTTTTGTGCGCCCTAAAAAGGACGTTAAGTGTCGGGTTACAGTAGCTTTCCTCACATCCCAAAAGTGCTGATGAGGGTGGACCGGGAACCTCCAGGCGATTGTGCTATGCTTGGTTTCATCTGCGTGTCACTCACTACTACAGGCATCACGTCGATCCCTCTCTCCGTTAGCCAGGCTGCCATGAAAACAGCCCGCTTCCAGGGAGGGCTACTAGGAAGCCGAGGTAAGGATCTTGGCCAGTATGTTTTGCCTGACCCTGACTAACACGCCCGATTAGTATATTTTGCCTGACCAGGCGTTAGTCTTCCTCCCCATACCATAGCTGACATACATCTGACCTAGTTTGGAAAGGCAAGACAGCGAACAGATCACCCTAAAGGACTGGAACATCAAACAAGGAAATACTTAAAACGTTTCAGCATTAACGGTAGCGGGACTTCTCAAGTTTAAAACTACACAAAAACAACTTCTCACACATTAATTTTTAGCCTGGTCACACTCACGCCCAACATGGCTGACGGACCATGATGACGATCCGGAGCTAAGCATCTGTGTATGTACTCATTAATTCTTCCATTATGTGTAAGTTGCTTTTGTGTTTTGTTCGTTATCCCCGATTAAGGCCATTTGGTCCCAACGTAGGTTTCGTTCGTGCTCTTACGTGGAATCTGAACCATACGTAATCTTCAGTACAGCCTTCCCTTGCCATATCATTATGTATTAGCACACATGACAAAGACATTTCCCATAGACCTAAATATTAACGCTGGAATATGATCTTATCAAGAATGATTCCAGATAGATTGGATTGCGCATTTGTAAAATGTGTTTGAATGTCTCACCAGGATGATATTGTTACATCTATATCTCTTGTAATCCAACTCTTACTGACACTACCCGGGCACACGCATTCAAGAACACTTGAGTAGTTGTGTGGTTAGAGCGTACGATTCTCGCAACACAGATGCTAGGTTCGATACGCTCCGATATGCCCAGTTATACATGGGATCCTGGCTTACAGCTAGGGAAAGCATAAACAACTAAAAGGGAACTATTCACCCCGCTTCAATAACAAAACGAGAATAAATTAAATGAATTCGCTAAAGCCGTATTCTCTACGGAAGTATGTGATTACATGTTCCATGTTTACACTGATTCATGACATCTTAAGACAAGTTGGGGGATCCTTTCACAGTAGGGCGCAATCATCAATGTATGTATTGAAACTTGCCACACTCTCTCTACTCGCGAAAACCACATCGTCAATTGATGTATTGAAACGTGCCACATCCTCTTTCTCTCGAATAGCTTGTTTATGTTGTTCCCCTCATTATGACGAGGCTAGTTTTTTTTTCGTCCGAGTGTTACCGGAGCCTATATTGTGATCAAAGAATAGTAACACTATAACATACCAGGCATATGGTAAGAACAGCCTAAGGGAGTGTTGGTCAACCCATCCTCTAGAAACTTTAGAGAACACAAAAATCGTCAATAGATATGAGCAGGTCAACAGTTTGTGACTTGACGAGTATTTCAATCAAGCAAAAGCTTATCAACTCCCTGGGACGCATAGGTCTTCCGCAAATAAATTATGTCATTAATTGTTGGTCTATCCATGTCTGTTGTCGATTGTGTGGTTTAAAATCTCTGTACAACGGAATAGCCGGCCCCATGCCCAACTCTCCCGGGTCGCCGGTTACAACATGCATGTCAGGTTACAGTGTTACAATTTGCACAGTTCGAGCCCCGCTAACACTTGGGCATTGGTGTATATTTATTGAAGACCAATGCTCCACAGGGAGGCAACACGTTTTTGAGTGTTTGTTTGAAGTCTCTTTCAACCACAGACCAAGCCTAACTGTATGACTTACATTAACATTTTCCCTCCTAATGAATGAGGTAATGAAGAGGAAAATGGAAAAACTTCCGAGGTATTCGGGCGAACGTCGGACTGGTCATCCGATTTCTCAATGACAAAATCAGCGTTCGTCAGCTGGTTCGAATCCGGGCTGCCAATTTACTTCACTTTCTTTGGTGCTGTTCCTTATGTAAGTTTTCCGAGTACAGAAACATCGCTGACAATCAAACTTTCCCACGTGCATGAATACACTGATCTAGCTCATTACTAAATTGTGAACTAAACAAAAGGGGGATTTGGGTCAATTAATCGCAACACCCAGAGGGAAGTCTTCCTCGAGTGGCTTCAGGGAACCTTTACTGGGGATGTGAGAATGTGTCGACACCCATGGGTGTCGTAAAAGGTGACTAAAAAGAGTTGTACATGGCGCTAGTAACAATACTACACAAACCATCACAGTTTGACACAAGCTTTCTGGGGACACAACTCGTATTAGTGGCTCTATGCCCTGGCTGGAGTGGAAAGAGACATCAAGAAAAGAACCATCAAACGTCCATAGACCAATCAGTGTTGCCCGTTCAATAGTCTTATAATTAAACATTCAACCCGGCATACAAGGAGACTTTAACTTAAACCAATGAACATAGACTACTCACTTTCACTTAATTTTCAGCCCACAAAGAACGGATTTTAACTTCTACAAACAGCATCTCATTAGCGTAATGGTAGATCACTCGTTTTTCACGCCAAAGGAACGGGGGTTAAACTCCAATACATGCATGCCTCAGTTAAACCTCCAATATATGTATGCCTCAGTTGAACCTCCAATACATGTATGCATCAGTTGAGCCTCCAATACATGTATGCCTCAGTTGACCCTCCAATACATGTATGCCTCAGTTGACCATCCAACACATGTATGCCTCAGTTGACCATCCAACACATGTATGCCTCAGTTGAGCCTCCAATACATGTATGCCTCAGTTGAGCCTCCAATACATGTATGCCTCAGTTGACCATCCAACACATGTATGCCTCAGTTGAGCCTCCAATACATGTATGCCTCAGTTGACCAACGGGTGGCTCTCTTACGGTAAGTAAGGAAATGGCAGTGAGAATTGCCGTCTATCTGATAAACAAACTGTGGCTCACTGGTATGGTATCTCAGACACACTGATTCATTACTTGTGGACTACTTTTAGCTTGTAAAAGTGAGTACAGATGGTTATAAAATAAGACCCACAAGAATTCTCGACACATAAAGCGATTTCAAGGAAAGCTTGTGATTATTTCAACCAATTAAGCAGGAGATTGAGGAGAGAAAATGTAAATGGAAAGACCACACCCACCCTCGGAAGGAAGAACTGGATTATTACCTGACATATTGGAACCAATAAGGAAATAGATGAGTGGGAAGGTCAGGGAAGACACAGTAATGGAAAAGAGTAGATCAGTGCAGCTGTCGGTCTCATTGGCGAAGGTAAAGAAGATTTCTGTATAACACTCGCCATGTTTCCAACGGGCAACTGAGGATAATGAAATTTTGCAAACTTGATGGTTGGTATGCGCTGTTTACACTAGAAGTGACATCATCATGCGCATCGTATGTATGCTCACTTGTTGCAGTTTGGCCCGATTTCATTTGAACCCGCTTCATAATTCAAATGCACTGACAATGGGTTATGACATTAGCCCATAAAGGGACCTTCATTTGTTAGTTACCAGACACTACTTACTGTACATTTTTTATGTTTAGTACTCTGCAAATGAACCCAACATCAACTGTTTACTTATTGCTCAGTAGGAGCATAGGGCCACCATTGCCACCTTACAGGAAGATGGCATCAAAGCATTTATAATGCAGATGCAAGCCCTTTGACCAACCCTGCTTAATAGAAAGATGTAGACATTTTTCTCCTAAAAATGGCACATGGTCATATGTTAAGTGGGCCAACTCTAACCTTTTCAACATGGGGCTCTTAGGATTCAGATAGCAGAAACCTTTACCATACAAAATGTAATGACACTATATATAAAACAGATTATCAGTTATCCACCATCAATTGGAAAGAAGTGTTACTGTTACTGGAATCATACAGTAGTCGAACATAAAGCGTAACCAAATGTAACCTCTAAAGCAAGATCAATCCTAGTTTGGTTTTTTGCCTTAGTCACAATAAAAGAAGTGAGTAGACAAAGGATTGGCCTTTTGCCAGACAACCATACACACAAAAATAAACTAGTGACTCATAAACAGACAAAATGAAAATGTGTGAATATACATTTGCAACAAGAAGCGCTATAAAACGTATTCTACCACACAGAAAAGTATTTACTATTAGTAAATATGATTTAAAAGGCACATTATGAGCCAATCAATATATGTGACCAACAGAAAATGGAAACAATGATACTAAAATCATGAATAAACACAAATATTATATGAGGTATTTAGAATACATTATCATTTTCCTTTTCTGTTGGAATATGTTTCTTAACATTTCTTGTTGCATCTTCATTTTGGCTGTTTATGAGTCATAGCAACTAGTTTTTTTGTTTGGGTGTCTGGCAAACGACCAACCCATTCAGTCTACTCATTTATTTCATTGTGCTAAGGCTAAAAGAAACTAGGAGTCATCTTGTTTTTAGAGGTTACACTCAATGTATGATTGTTTGATTACATGTTTGTAAAAGCTTTATGATTCCAGTCACTACAGAAACACTTCTTTCCAATTGATAGTGGACAATAGATGTTCTATATATGATGTCATGTTTTGGCCATATCAAACACCATAAAGGCCTGGCGAGAATGATACCAGCAAAGTGAGGCGAAGATGGACACAAGACATCACAGAAATCCTGAAGATGATAGAGGCAGAAGTTCTGACCAGAGATCGAGAGTCTTACAGATTGACAAAGGACATGATGACATGTCATTACATCTTTGTATGTAACGGTTTCTGCCATCTGAATCATGGGAATCTCATATTGAAAATGTGAGAATTATCCACTGAACGTACTATCATATTGTACTATATTTAGGAGAAAAAGGTCTACATCATAGAGCTTACAAACAACTAATTTTCAAAATTATATTTAGTATTCCCAACAGGTGTTCATGTTACTGTTTACACACCACTTAAGAATGAGGAACCACAAAAATGATTAATTCATAAATGCAGGTACATTTCATAAATAAGCATGTAATTAAATTGTCTTTTTTTTCAATATCTTATTTCACTTTGGCAGAAGCAAGTGGCCATTACTGCAATTGGTGTCCTTGATGAGATATCTTCTGCGACACTTTGTTTTATGCAATAAGGTTGTCAACCCAATACAGTGTAAAAGTGTTCACAACCCTAGCCTGTTGTATTTTTAAAATATGCATATTGTTATGGAAACTTCTACATTAAATAAGTGCTCTAGATGTTCAGCACCATGATACAGAGTCCCTCTGTCAGTATGAACACTTGAACAGCATGGATCAAAGCAGAAAGCTGCTGCAACCGCCACTATGCCCTTTTCAGTGTGAGTGTGCCCGAAAGAGTTAACATACTCATCATTGGCATTAAACAATAAGGATGATCTGTGCTGTGCATATCTGACATTGGCACTGCGATAACGGCTGTCCAAGACAGAAAGGCCTTGTATAAACCATGTGCCATATCGCATAAAGAGAATTTAGATACTCAGTGAGTGTTGAGTAACGGGGAGAAGCCTGTCCTACGTGACACTGGTTTGCAGTCTATCTTGCAGATATACATAACAGAACAATATATTCAATATTGCTATCAATATCATAGATCAGCTATATTCAATTAAATGAATTACGGAATCTGCGTACTTTACAAGTACCATACATAACGTAGAATTTTCAGTACCGGAGAACCCACTCAATTGTCACTATTTACCACAGATCTTTTAAGTTTTATTTAGATCTATTCATTTTCTGTCAACTCACATAGCCACAATAATTTACAAATATGGGACAACAGCACTGCTCATATATCACAGACCGATTATGAAACATTAAAACAGATGAACAATAAAACATAGTATTAGTACATTAGTTTACATACCTCACTGTTGTAAAGTTTCCTCAATTCATCGAAAACCCACATTTCAACGCCGAGTCTTTTCTTTATCAGAAGCATCTGGTGAGCTCCATATTTTGCTGTCAAGTATTTTTTCTTATTCTCTTTGTGCTGGTCTTTCAAGTCAAAGCCAACATTCTTTGGAGATTCCTGCGATTGAGGCTTTGAGGGAGGACTGTAGCTTGTTGCCATCTGATTACTAGTTTTGGTACGCGCTGTATCAGCTTTCGTGTTGCTAGTTGTGTACTCCGTCGCCACAACTTCGTAAAAGCCGACTGTCTTGCGGAACGGGTTCCGGCTCATGGTAATAGCCACTCGGAGTCAGCCTGGAACATCAAAGTCTCATTTGTGTTTAATCTATTAAAAATGAATAATGACATATTAAAAACACGTTATTAAAGTCTTTAAACCATTTAAAGATTAATATTGATGTATTTACATTGGGCGTACAATATTTTTATCTGCACTATTTTGTTATTGATTGATGCGTCTGTTTTGTCGTAGTGCGCATGACAAATAAAAGCGGAAATTCTGACATTAAAGATTTCTAGTAAACAAACAAGCTAACTTTGATCATTTTTCTGCGATTCTTCATTGTGTATTTACATGCTCCGTTTCTTCTTATCAAATATTTGTGCATGGATTTATAAATAATGAGGTTAAGTATAAATTAATGTTCTATGGACTCTAGTTGCAAAGGTGTGTGCCGACTACCGGACAGCACCAAAAAGTTCAGCTGTGTCTGAGTGTGATTCTCAATTCTCAGAATTCTGAATCAGTGGTCACTAGTGACAGTACTGACAGTCAGTGATTGTTATTCTATTTGTAAACAAATCAGAAACTCTAGGAAACCTTCTCTACTCTCATTAGCAACGAGTAACACTTATAGTAAACAGCTGGTGAACTAGCGATAGAACAAGATTAATCAAAGTAATAGTAATGCAGACCTTGCATGATGCAGCGTACAACTAATACTAATAAGTACTACTACTACTGTGTACTACACTAGTTACAATTAATAATTGAATTATTAATAAAATGCTGAGTTAGAGTATAATCAGTATTTGAGAAACATCCTTTTGTGAACACACAATAATATTAATGATCTTATTTAGAGATATTTTTTTCAAATTAAAAGTATTTATTTATATATATATATATATATATATATATATATATATATATATATATATATATATATAATATATATACACTATAATACAGCAGTCATTAAAAACGCATCGCTTTATTTGATGAAACGCAATTCGTGCTAAATTTCAAGAAACTGATTCGACACTGAAACTGCTAATCATTAATTGTTGATCCATTTGATCAGTAAATGACATTTACTGACCTAAATTTGCTGTATTCTTAAACATGAAACAATTCAGGTATGTCTCCTAACCAGTTGTCAACCCTAGGTGTAAAATCAAAAAGTCGCACTTGCTGTCATGAAGTCACAGCCATCATTAATACTGTGTGTGACACATGCTCCCCCCTACAGCATCAATACACACGCTTGGCATTGGCTTCTCAGGCTATTCCAGAGTGTCTACAAAAATGTTTGGGTTATGGCGTTCCATTCTCCAGGTCATTCACATTGCTGATGTCATGCTGGCGGACTCTTCTGTTCAGTTCATGTCACATGTGTTCAATCGGCTTCATGTCAAGAGAAATTGCTAGCCAATCTAGTACAAGAAAAGGTTGCTGGGCTAAGAAATTTCTGGTAATGTTAGCTGTGTAAGACCTAGGTCACAGTACCTTATTAACGTACACATTAGCTGTAACGTTAGCTCTGAAAACATGAAGGGGAGTACAGCAGTCATTAGAGAATCCACCCCACACATGTACACTTCCTCCTCCATATTTGTCATCCTGCACTACACAGGCATCGGCACATTTTTAATGTTGGGACGTCTGTTTTGCAAACTAGCGGCACGAAGTCTCCGCCGCACAGTGTTATCGTTGCCAAGTCTCACAGCGCAGGTAAATGAGCTGTTGTCTGAGTTGTTTTTTGGAAGTGGTTACGCAGATGTATCAAAAGAATTTGACAATCTTGAGCTTGTGTTATTGCATGAGGTTGACCAGGCCTGTGGCTGTCATTGGTCGTACTTGTTGCCCAAAACAGCTGGTTCAGCCTTACTATAGTGGACTGGTCACAATTAAAATGTCTAGCAATTTCTCTGATTTACGTTCCTGAGCATACCAACAGTTTGCAATCGCTCTTGTAACGACAGTTGAGGTATGACAAAAACATTAACAGACTTTCTTTAGATGAAAACAGATAATGGCCTTTTACTCGCTGGAACTTGACTAATGTGTGTACCAAATTTCAACGTGATTCTACCTTTCATAAAGCCAGAATTGGTTCGTTGTTTTGAATGTGAAGCATGTAAAAAGGGAAGTAAACATGACATGCACAGGAAAATGGGTTAACATGAGCAATTTTGTGGTCGATTTCTAAATTAACACAACTTATTTCGAGTCTCTACAGGTAAGACGTAAAATTGTGAGAAAACTATTTATTGCTGTTACTTTTTACCTCCTTTTATTTAACTTGATATGTGTGTTTAAAAAAAGAATCTTAAACTGTTAAAATGTAACAGAGAAAGAGAAAACTTCAATTCCAGTGTCGTAAAATCCAAAAAAGAGTCTCGCAAGAGAAGCACAGTTAAATAAGGGAAGAGAAAGATTATGTGAATCAGACAAAACACGGTGGGCTATCAGATGACAGAATGAAACGTGAAGAAGAACATGCTCAGCAACCTCGCAATCAATGCCAACATGAAGCAAATTTATGACAGAATGAGATTGATGAAGAGAATGCTGAACAACTCAAATCTATGTCAACGGGAAGAACATGAGACATGGAACTTTACGAGCCAACAGTTGAAACTATTTGGAAAAAGGAGCATTCCATTACAATCCTATATTTGATTACATTCATTTTCTGCAAGTAGTCATTGGCAAGATGGACAACATGAATTTGAGAAGTGAGACATTGTACTTAAAATGTGAAACAATTTGCTCTATAAAATCAGCAAAATATACATCTCATATGATGCACTGCAATATCCGCTAATGTTTCCCAGAGATGAAGATGGTTATGCAATTAATATTAATGAAGTCATGCTCGGAACAAGAAATCCTGTGAACAAAATGGTACCAGTAATGTCTTACTATACTTTTGAGGGTGAGACACTATTAGAGGAATCATTTGCTGAGCTGTTTCATTTGTATCTGGTCGACATGTATGCAAAGATTGAAACAGAACTTTCACTCTTTATACGACTTAACTAAAAGAACTTTGTGTTGACGAATACATTCACTTGAAGGACGCAGTTGCAAATCCACGGCGAGCCTGGGTGCTGAAGCTATTTATTACTATTATAAAGCAGTCACAATTGGGTTGTGATTCTTTTAATACTGTTTGTTGGCACAGACTGAGGCATCTAGTAATGTTTATGTTTGATGTAATAAGTTTCCATACATTTCACATTGAAGCGATTCAACTATATTTCACATGCTGTTGCAATATTCATCTACTTTTCTTCTGACTCCATCTTTTAGAGCATGTCCAGTGTTCACATCACAGAACAGTTACCTTTCTCTAATTTGGACTGTCTTGTACAAAGAAATCTCCTGCCAAAGACAGATGTGCCCGACCGTAAGGTCCAAATATCGCAGTCAAGCTGTAAACTAGCGACACAACGCATTCCGTTCTCCGGACGACATCCTGCTACTTGCAAAGCCCTTTTAAGGGCTTGATAGCGGGAGATTGAGAATCAACGCAAAAGAAGAAGTAAAATAAAGAAATCTAGCCCATTTTGAAAATTTCCAGCATTTCTCTGCTGCATAAATGTACTATATTTTTGGGTCATGTTTCTCTGAGCCTTTCCTACCATCTTTTCACTGTGTGGTTCCATATTAGAACAATAATGTCATTGTAAGATCCTACACTCTCTCAGTATATATGCCCTATACCATACATGTGCAGCTTGCATTCAGCCCATGCACTAATCATATCTGGCCCACAAGGACTTTTCAAAATTTTACTGAATGTTGCCCACCTGCCACTTATGAACAGTCAAATGGTTACGTGGTCAAATAGAAAGGCACATATGTCACAACATCGCTGTAAACACAACGTAACAGCTTCCTTTTCAGGATGAATGATGATGATGAAGAAGAAGAAGAAAAAAATGGATAGATCCATGACAAAATATGAAAAAGAGCACTTTAATGAAGAGCCAAAGCAAAAATATTTCAGGACCTAAGCATGAAGAAAAAATACTATTGGTTGCAAAGAGATGTTGAAAAGGCTTTCTTTCAGATTTTATCACATTGTGAAATCATGTTTCTGATATATGGATGCCATGACTTAACCATTTCTAGACTTCCTGTATTCTTAATCTTATACTGTCAGACATAGGCTGTTTATCTCATAAAAACTTCTGGTTCCTAGTGCTGTTTAAAAGGTCTGGTGTTGACTTTTGCACCTATCTGTTATGTCTGGAAAGGTGAGCAGACAATTGTAAGACTAACCTGACAGGCATGTCCTAAGAAATGACTAAGGATGGTTGGATATGTGGCAGGCTACCCTTTCCTGTAGAAATTATAAACCAGAATAAAAGGAACAGGCGACATCTACACCTCATGTTAGAAAAGAAGTGACTAATTGGAGAAGAGACCTACAGGCCAAGGATAGCACAGGACTGGTTTGTTGATGGCCTATACAGTCCAAGGACATCGAAGAAGATGTGAATCGATCAATGCTGCAGCGGTACTGAAGGTCAAAAGTCGATTAAAACATAAATAGGTAATAGATCAGTGACCCTGCTGAAGATGGATGTGTCAGACCACAGTCAAATTGTAAACTAGCGACACAGCGCATTCTGTTCTCCGGACTACATCCTGCTACTTACAAAGCTCTGTTTTGTAGCGGGAGATTCTTCTTCTTCTTCTTCCTCAACTTCAATGACTCTAACAAAGGCAGCAGTGGACTCAAGGCTCTTTACGCTTCCGTACAGCTTCTCGTAGAAGGACACTGGCTATTGCCAAAATGCTACTTCTTTTGTCGGTATACAGTGGACAGGACTGCAAAATATGTTCTGCCTTCATGGGTAGAACGAAGAAGAATACGATCAGGGACTGCACCATGACAAAAACAAAACTATTCCGAACTTACAGCCATGAGCACAAGGCTTTCGTCAAGAACAAACGAAAACAATAATAAAATATTAGTAGGCTTTCATCAATTTTGTTGTGATTTGTTTGTTGGTTGTTTGTCCTGGAAGAAGACTCTGTGGTCGTAACATAGGTGTTGTTTTATTTTTGTTCCATATACATGTTTTTATTAACTAAGGGCAAAGAAGTTTCAGCTGACTTCTCTTTTTCAATTCAATACTATTTCTATCAGCGCTTGTCTATTCTTCTCTCTGTTTGTTAAGATTTTCTGTTTTCAAACTGTGTTCTAATTTTCTGCTTGTTATAACAGGGCCACTAAAAGCCACAATTTGTTTGTATGATGTGTAGAATAAACATCCATTTCACATCAGTTCTAGTTAGTCTATTTTTTTATACTAGTAAATGTTTGTGTTTGATGACTGACATTTTCTGTAATTTACTTCACTGGGACAGAATATGTTATATTTAGTTCTTAAGACAAGAATGTGCTGAGCAGAAGAATTTTCAGGAATCACAAAGATAGTTTAACTGTTGACAATATGGAATATTTCAAGAGAGAGATGGAAAGAATTAATGTTTGCTTATTAGGAATGTCCGCTGAGTGCTACCCAGGTTAAAAAGAGTAGGGCTGCTGTAACCTTCCAAGCATTATGTAAAATGCAGCTAAAGAGAGTTGTGCATGGGGATGACACCCTCATCATGTTGTGGTGGAAGCCACTTATATTGAGTTAATTGGCATGTTTCTTCAGTTGCGAATTACGGTGGCTTCCAAATGTGTACTTGAGGAGGTTGACTGGCATCCTCCTGGATGAAGTGCGATATAAGGCTCCTCAGTAAGCTATCTACTATAGGAATTACTTACAGTGTCGATCTCCACCTCACTGACCAGACTGCTGTAACACAGTCTATTTCCAGGCACCACAACAAAGGCCTGAGGTAGTGTCTTGGTTAGTATATCTGTCTCATATCTGTCTCATATCTCAAATATCTGTCTCATATCTCATATATCTGTCTCATATCTCATATATCTGTCTCATATCTCGAAAGCCAGTGTGGGATGATGAGTATTCCCACTGGTTATTGTTTAATGACCATGATGAGAAAGTTTACTCTTTTGTGTGGCCTGAAAAGGATGTCAAGTTACGGGTTGTAGTAGCCTTATCGCATCCTGAGCGTGCTGATGAATGTGGACTGTGGTCCTCCAAGCGGTTGTGCTTTGCTTGGATTCATATGCGTGATGCTCACTATTACAGGGATCTCATCAGCCTTGAAAACAGCTTGTTTCCAGGGAACGCTACATGGAAGAGAGATGGTGGTCTGGGCTAGTATATTGTGCCTAACTCTGGCGTGGCGTCCTGGTCAGTATGTTGTGCCTGACTGGACTAGCGTCTCAGTTTCCATTTCTCACTGGTAAATTCTGCTCTAACTGTACAGTTGAGGTTGAAGCAGTTAAACACACTGCAAATATGGTTCATGGCAGCAATCTGACTGTCACCAGATAATCAAAATTTTTACAGATGCATTTCCTGTACTGTAAGCTCTTAAAAGTGGCAAGCACTCATACCTAAAGAAGAATTACGCAAAGTACCTGCCAGTCAGAAAGCTAACCATACCTCAGTGTCTACCGTCCTTCTGTATCATACCAAGGACGGGTAACGGGGAATCAGGGTTCGATTCCGGAGAGGGAGCATGAGAAACGGCTACCACATCCAAGGAAGGCAGCAGGCGCGCAACTTACCCACTCCCGGCACGGGGAGGTAGTGACGAAAAATAACAATACGGGACTCTTTCGAGGCCCCGTAATTGGAATGAGTACACTTTAAACCCTTTAACGAGGATCTATTGGAGGGCAAGTCTGGTGCCAGCAGCCGCGGTAATTCCAGCTCCAATAGCGTATATTAAAGTTGTTGCAGTTAAAAAGCTCGTAGTTGGATCTCAGGCGCAGGCGGGCGGTCCGGCTCGCGCCGGTTCACTGCCCGTTGTCTCCTGCCCTACCGTCTGCCGGCTCTCTCCCACGGGTGCTCTTCGCTGAGCGTCCTGGGTGGCCGGCGCGTTTACTTTGAAAAAATTAGAGTGTTCAAAGCAGGCCTCGGCTGCCTGAATAATGGTGCATGGAATAATGGAATAGGACCTCGGTTCTATTTTGTTGGTTTTCGGAACTGGAGGTAATGATTAACAGGGACAACCGGGGGCATTCGTATTGCGGCGTTAGAGGTGAAATTCTTGGATCGCCGCAAGACGAGCTACTGCGAAAGCATTTGTCAAGAATGTTTTCATTAATCAAGAACGAAAGTCAGAGGCGCGAAGACGATCAGATACCGTCGTAGTTTTGACCATAAACGATGCCGACTAGCGATCCGCAGGAGTTGCTTCGATGACTCTGCGGGCAGCTTCCGGGAAACCAAAGTGTTTGGGTTCCGGGGGAAGTATGGTTGCAAAGCTGAAACTTAAAGGAATTGACGGAAGGGCACCACCAGGAGTGGAGCCTGCGGCTTAATTTGACTCAACACGGCCAACACTGAAATGATTGACATGCCGAGACCACTCTTCTGGGGTCTAATATGGAACTGGTGCTGGATTTAGACCCCCAGAAAATCTGGGGTTATGCCCCCTGTGGCCCGGTTTGGTCTGCATCCAGTGCTCTGAAAAAGGAATTGACGGAAGAGCACTATCAGGAGTGGAGCCTGAGACCTAAATTAACTTAACACGCCAATACTGCAGAATGACTATCAAAAAGCACACCTTCGTGGGGTCTAATAGAGAACATGTGCTGGAATTAGACCCCCGAAAATCTGGGGCTACCCTCTAAGAAACTTGATTGTCTCGCTAAGGGAATTGACGGAAGGGCACCACCAGGTGTGGAACCTGCGGCTTAATTTGACTGAACACGCCAATACTGTAGAACAACTGACAAATCGAGAGCACTGCCGTTTGGGTCTAATAATGAACGTACGCTGGTATTAGACTCACGGATGACAAGTCAGCTCTCAAACAATCAAATGAAAGAACGCTACGGAAATCGTGTTTAACTCCGCAGAAACCGCAGATTTCAAATACCTGGTCATTGACAAACAAAAGCCCTCTATAAATTCGTCTGACCAAATAGTGAACGGGTGCTGGAAATAGATCATCTGAAGACAGGTCAGTTTTACCCTACAAATGACAGGGCGTTGCTACGGAAAACCAGCTCAAATCGAGAGGAGCCGCAGACACTTTGGTTCACGTACCAGGCTGATAAGCCAAGGGCGCGAGGCTACCATGTGGGGGATTACGGCCGAACCCTTGTAAGCCGCAATCCAGCCCAAAATCTCAGCACCACTGCAATGGGAGGCTCCTACATGCTCGGGACCTGGGGCTTGCGCCCCAGCCCTATCAGGTAGAGCCACAGTAAGAGGTCCTTGCCGTCCACAAATCAAAGCGGGCGGAAAACTGCCTGATACTCACCCTATACGGCAATGGGGTGCGAAAACACCAACCAAAGACTTAGTACCTGGTCGGGGTGTCGAAAACAGTAGAGCAGCCACCTCACTGTGAACTGTCAAGACTCAACCACTGACCAAGAGAGTTGTCCGCACATCAGGCGAACAACATCTCCGTGACATTACCAGGCTTGTCCTCTGGCTGAATGCACTCCGGCTACGATATCTACCTCTGTACGTTATCAGCCATATAACTATCATACTGGACGCAGAAGAGATGCGGACATTGCACACCTGCCCCACTGTGTCAACACCCCAGGTGGCGGGGAATGCTAGGCGTACCATCCCTGCATAGAAGCCAAGAAAATAAAGGGAAAAAGAGATACCCCACTCACATGCAAATGCTACGTTTCTGGCAGGACGTGACGATCCTGGGATACAGACACACTGGACTGCCTCTCTTCCGGGTAAACCAGTCCATCTCATATATCATCACATATCATCATTGCACCCTATAGACACGAGTAGTGAAGACTCGATAGTCTGGTAAGACAACTTCCATAAGAGAGAAAACTCTGATCATAAACAACTGCTGCCTTGCAGATAGGCTGGGGACAGCCAAAGGCTAAGGAGGGCATCCCTACAGAAACGCCTGTTGAAATCGGATGCACGGGGCCGCAAGCCTAACAAAACAGTGCAACGTAAATCACAGTATGATGGCAGTACAACCTATTAGAAAAACGCATGGCGCTCATCCTGCGGAGTCCCGCCAGGCAGCGATAGTGCCGGGCCCCACGCCTCGAAGGGGCCCACCCTTGACTACTGGTGGTCACCCACCCATGTGTCGTGGAGTCAAGGCACATGGCTATGGGGCAACCTCTATTGGCCAAAACCTCAAGACCCTCAAAATACTACAGTGGAATGCGGAGGGAGTCATTAACAAAAAACTTTCCCTAACACACCACCTGCATGAAGGTAAGATTGACGTGGCATGTATCCAGGAAACGCACCTCAACAATAACCATAAATTCTCAATCAGAGGATATCAGACCTTCCGTCTAGATAGAGAAGGCCACAAAGGAGGGGTCCTGATACTGACCAGAAACAGCATACCGAGTAGCGCGGTACCTGTCAATCACACCGGACAAGCAGAAATTGTAGGAGTTGACATAATGGCCCAAGAGACGAAGCTCCGCATTTTCAATCTGTACGGACCACCAAACAGAGACCTATCGCTCTCGAGTATGGAGGTCAGAGACTCCAACTGCATAGTAGTTGGAGATTTCAACAGCCACTCGGAGAGATGGGGATACTCTGACACAGACAGCAGAGGTGACGAAGTGGAAGATTGGGAGATAGATGCAAATCTCTCCCTAATCAATAGGCCGGAGGATAGCCCTAGCTTCTATTCAAGAACATGGCATATCACCTCGACTCCAGATTTGGCCTTCTCCACACAGGACATACACCACAAAATAGACCGCCAGGTGCTAAATCAACTGGCATGTAGCGACCACAGGCCGATCAGGCTAACCATTGACATGGAAGTAGGCCCACAGGAAACAAAACCGCTCCCACGTTGGAATTACAAACGAGCCGACTGGGACAGATTTGCAATCCTGACAGATGGGCTGTGTGAAACCATCAACACACGAAACACCAAAATGAAGCCCATGGTAGAGAGCCTAAGCAAGGCAATAATGCAAGCCGCCACTGAAACCATGCCAAGAGGAGCTAGGAAAAACTATAAGCCCTACTGGAATGATGAGTTGCAGAAAGTGGAAGATGCAGTAACAAATGCTAGGAACATGGCAGAACGAGAAAAATCCATGGAGGCAAACATCGCCCTCAAAGCCGCCGCGGCGAAGTACAAACACACGCTCAAGCAAACAGCAAGAGAAAGCTGGAAAAATAAAACGGAAAGTCTAAACCTGGACAAAGAAGGGAACAAGCTATGGAAGCTAGTCAGAGCCATGAACGACGAAACCCCGTCAAATAAACAAATTACTATCAAGCAGGGCGAGAACTTGATCACAGGTAAAAAAAGCCGCAAACGCCTTTGTCGATCACTATGCCAGAGCAGACCACATCGAGGTCCCTGCAGAAAAGCATACAGACATTAGCGAAGAGCTAAAGGGACACGAAAACATAAATACGGCTCCCGAAGAGCACATGATGGCCAAACTAACAATGCGCGAAATGGAAGAGGCTATGAGAACACTAAAGAAAAGGAAATCTCCCGGAAAAGACGGGATAACAAACGAAATGCTGATGGGGCTGGGCCAAACAGCGAAGAGGAAACTACTATCAGTCCTGAACCAAAGCTGGAAAAGGGGTATTGTACCCCAGGCATGGAAAGATGCAATACTGGTACCAGTACCAAAAACAGGAAAGGATAAAACAGATCCAAATGGATACAGGCCCATAAGCCTACTGAGCTGTGTCGGCAAGCTGATGGAACGGATGATAAACACCAGACTGATGTGGCATCTGGAAGAAAAACGAATACTAATTCCACAGCAAGCCGGCTTTAGACAGCACAGATCCACTGAGGACCAGGTCATCCTCATAGCCCAGGAGATAGAAGATGCCTACCAGGCACAGAAACACACAGTAGCTGTTTGGGTGGATCTGGAAAAGGCATTTGACAAAGTCTGGAAGGATGGACTTAGAGCCAAGCTAAGAAGAAGTGATGTATGTGGGAAGATGTACAAGTGGATCAACCACTACCTCAAACAAAGAACGGCCAGAGTCCAAGTACAAGGGCAGATGAGCAAAAAGGTGACACTCGAACAGGGAGTACCCCAAGGGGGAGTTTTGTCACCCACACTCTTCCTGGTATATATAAACGATATTACAGAGAATATACCAAGAAGAGTCCATAGCTCAATGTTTGCAGACGATCTGGCTATGTGGACCTCTGAAAAGAATCTCACCATAGCAAGAAATCGGATGCAGACGGCCCTAACATCGCTGGAAGAGTGGGTGAACTCATGGCTGGTCAAAATAAACGAGGAGAAAACCACGTGCACAATATTCTCGCTCTCATTAAAACCCCAAAGTACCAAATTAAGTCTTAATGGCAAAATCCTGCAGCCAAACGACAACCCAACCTATCTGGGAGTCACATTTGATCGGCGCATGACATGGAAAAGTCAGATCGAGAGAAACCGAATGAAAGCCAGAGAAAGAATGGCAATCATGAGGAAACTTGCTGGCACAAGCTGGGGAGCAGACGAAGGCATACTAAAGAAACTGTACACTGGAAGAGTGAGACCAGTTCTCGAGTATGGCATTGCGGCATGGACAACAGCAGCGAAGGCGAACTTCGATAAAGTTAACAAACTTCAAAACCAAGCCATGAGAATTATAACAGGTGGCATGAAGTCAACGCCAATTGTAGAACTTGAAAAGATTACAAAACTGCAATCCATGACCGATAGAAGAGACTGCAGAGCCCAGCTGCAGTCAGAGAAACTCCGAAGACTGACGGACCATCCAATGTACCAGAGACTAAACAATTTGGGAAATGGGAAACTAAAGCGGAGAAACTTTGCAGAAATAGCCAAAGCAAAGATGCACGAAGATCCCACAAACGCACAAACAACACCAAAACCCATCACTACTGTACGAAAACCTACCTGGAGGCAGGATATATTTCCAGAGGTGGTAGAAAATATACCAGGTATTGCAAACAAAAACTGCCAGACTGAAAAAGAAAGGAGAGACACTACCCTAAGCTTCATAACGAAAAGCTACCCAAGCATGGACTGGACCCATGCATACACCGACGGTTCTGTAACAAACACTACACAGAACGGAGGGGCAGGAGCATTCCTGAATCTACCAAATGGCAGACAAATAACACTGTCACTCGCTACTGGTAAGTACACAAGCAATTTCAGAGCGGAGGCAGAGGCACTGAGGGCGGCAGTGGAAGAAATGGTGACAAACAGTGAAAATGAGAGCCATATAGTTCTGCTGACAGATGCTCTCGAAGTAGTCACAGCGCTAAAAAGCCAGAAAAACACTGAGCTTAATGACCTAAGAGCAGCACTCTGCAAACTGTGCCAGCAGTCCGCACCAAAAAGGGTAGTGGTACAGTGGGTCCCGTCACACTGCAACATCCAAGGCAACGAGGAGGCAGACAGACTGGCAAAAGAAGGTGCAAGACTACCACAAACAGATACCAGTATGACGTACGAAGAGTCAAAACGGCTTATCAAAGCCAGATACATGACCAAATGGGAAACCGAACATACTGGTTACACCAAAAACGATGCCTATTACCAGTTGAACCGAAGAGAGCAGGTCGTTGTCTTCAGACTTCGCACTGGCCACAACAGACTGAGGTACCACCTATTCAACAAATTGAAGATAGGGTGTACCGACGAATGCCCGTGCGGTACTGGTAAAATGACCACTGAACATCTGCTGCAGAACTGCCCGACATACGAGGATCAGAGAGAGCAGATGTGGCCATTACCAGTGGAACTGCAAGACAAGCTCCATGGCAGTGGCGAGAGCCTCAGGACGACCGCCGCTTTTTTCGAAAAAATAATGGTTACTGTCTGACTGTGTACGCAGAAGAAGAAGAAGAAGATACCAAGGAACAAGAGGACAGATAGGCTTACCTGTCTTAAGCTAAGGAGGTTTGTACATGGAACTGACTGCGCTATCCTGTAGAAGCAAAATGCCACTGAAAAAATTAAAAGTGGACCCTGCTTGGTAGAAAACATTGGCCTACATTGCTTAGAAAAGATAAGAATTCCAGGGGATATAATGCAGATTTATAAGAAAATCAAGGGAAATTGTAAATTAGATTACAGCAAGTTTTTCAAAGTACAGCCACCTACAAGAACAAGAGGGCACAGGTACAAATTAATCAAGGAAAGGTCCAGATTAGATACCAGGGGATATTTTTTTAGTCAGAGAGTGGTGAATGCATTGCCACAGGAAATAGTGGAGACAGAGTCAATTATTGTATTCAAGAATAGATTGGATGTGCAAAGTTATTTTTAGATCAAGTGAATGTAAAATAAACTGATTGTATACAGACTCTGCAGTCTTCTAAACCAATATAAAGACATTAAGGAAAGGAGATTGTGAACAATGGAACATTTAAATCACGTACTCTTAATAAAAGAATGCTGTCAAAAGAGAACAGAATCAACCAAACAACAACTATCACACCCTTGACACGCAGGAACATATCACCATTTTTCGTCTCAAGACGGAACACAACAGACCGAACAAACACGCTTCTGTTGTCTACTTCCTCTCAGTGCATATGTAGGCTAAACGAAGAAACCGCTGAGCATATATTACAGGACTATCCCATGTATGGCCATTTAACGGGAGATACACTGGCTCAACGATTCAACACTAAACTCAAAACAGGAAAAAAACATGAAAAAAAACTAGTAAAAGTTGATTAAGGTTGAGCTTAATCAAAATTTTAAAATGGGTATGGTCAGATACCGCACCGAGACGAGAACACAAACAAAACCTACGTTACGACCAATAGGCCTTCATCAGGGACAACAACACTGAACTAACAAATCAACATATAAGAAAAAACGACCGGTCGCTTAGACAGAAAGCGTCTCCCACCTGAAACAGATGAGTTGACCATTTTTTCTTATATGTTGATTTGTTAGTTCAGTGTTGTTGTCCCTGATGAAGGCCTATTGGTCGTAACGTAGGTTTTGTTTGTGTTCTCGTCTCGGTGCGGTATCTGACCATACCCATTTTTAAATTTTGATTAAGCTCAACCTTAATCAACTTTTACTAGTTTTTTTTCATGTTTTTTTCCCATTATACACATCCACAGAACCGCTGCAGCCTCGCCTTATTTTAAACTCAAAACAGTGCGGAGCGAAAGAGAAGCTTCAAACAACGGTTGTGTTCATTACAGGACCTCATCTCGCGGAGTGAACATAAATGTTGATAACATCAAGAGAACCTAAATTAAAATGTACAAGAAAGAACAAAGAGAACCTAAATTAAAATGTACAAGAAAGAACAAAGAGAACCTAAATTAAAATGTACAAGAAAGAGAGTAATCTAAACAAAAAACTGTGAATGTAGTGTTTTAGAGAAGATAATTGATTCGACGAGCACTGAAAACATATTCAGGAACGTAATAGAGAATTTTTCAAAGAAAGATCAATTCAAGGAAAAGAAATTGATGGCTGGTGAGATTGTACCGCCGATGGACATACAAGTATAAAATAAACGGCATACAGGTACATATACAGAATAAAAATGTAAAATTACAGAGCATATCGTCCACATAACTCCTATGCGTGACTCTCTTTCGCCTTTATCACCCAGGGGCACATAGGCCATCAGGTTCTGTCCTGTGCAATCTGTTCCACTTCCTTCCAGCTTTTTCCTGTTTTCCTTACTTCCACCTTCAGATCTCGTCTCCATATATTCCTTGATCTGCCTATGCCTCTCCTTCCCTGGGAGTTCCATGACAGGGATTTCCTGGTGATACCTGCCTGTGGCTTTCTAAATGTATGACCCATCCATCTCCACTTTCTAAGATTTCCTGTTCCAATTTACCTTGTCCCGCTCTCTCCAACAGTCTGTCGTTTGTAACTTTGTCAAACCATTGTATATCAAGAATCTTTTTCAGGCATCTGTTGACAAAACCCTGCAGTCTCCTCCAGGTTTCCGCTCCATACGGCAGGACTGGCTTCACATTAGAATTGAAAATCCTTATTTTTGTCTTCCTTCTTATTTCCTTGGAGTTCCTTCCATATGGGATACAACATTCCGAATGCAACTCTTCTTTTTGTATCCTTGTTTTTATATCCTCGTCTGTCCCTCCTTCCTGGTTAATGATACTTCTTTGGTATGCAAATACCTCTAACTGTTCCAGTTGCGGTTCTCTGTCTGATTGGTTTTGTGTTTGCTGCATTGGCGTTAATTATTGTTGTCTTTTCCTCATGGATCTTCAAACCGACTTGTTTAGATGTATAATCCAGTTTCCTTTGCATTTGGCTTTGACTGTGGGACAGAAGGGTTATATAAATCCGCAATATCCAGGTCCTCCAGCTGTTTATTCAAGGTCCACTGGATTCCATTTCTCTCATTTGTTGTTACTTTCAAAATCCAGTCCGTTGCCAGGAAGAACAGGACAGGCGACAGTAAGCAACCCTGTCGTACCCCTGATTTAATTTTGAATGGCTCTGCGAGTTGTCCTTCGTGTATAACTCTACATTGCATACTTTCAAACGTCTGTATAATTATGTTTGTGAGCTTTTGAGGAATTCTATAGTGTCTCACTAGTTTCCAGAGTATATCTCTGTCCAAACTATCGAAAGCTTTTTCATAATCAGCGAAATTGATGTACACACCCGAATTCCATTCCAATGATTGCTCGACAATTATCCGCATTGTGGCTATCTGGTCAATGCATGATCTACTCTGTCTGAAGCCTGCCTGCTCATCCCTTTTCTTATTATCTACAGACTTTTTCAACTTATCTAATATTACTCTATTTAACACCTTTCCCGGCACTGATAATAACATTATTCCTCTATGGTTTTTGCATTCCTGAAAATGTCTCTTCTTATGCAATTTCACCAGGTAGGCCTCTCTACAATCTTTTGGAAAGTTTTCGTGCTTCCAGATGATGCCTATCAAGTTATGGAGCATGTTAGTAGATGTTTCAACATCTGCTTTTATGGTTTCCGGTGGTATCCCATCAGGTCCTGCTGTTTTCCCGTTCCTTAGAAACGCTATTGCCCTTCTAATCTCTTCTTTACTTGGATTATCACAATTGATCTGCAGGTCCTCCTCTGCTGGTGGGTTGTCTGGTGCTGATATGTTCAAAAGCTCTTCAAAGTATTCAACCTATCTTTTCTTCTGTTCTTCAAGGTTAGTTATCTTTTCCCCAAGTTTATTTTTGATTGACCTACATTGTTGCTGATACTTTCCCGACAGTTTCTTTGTCGCCTCAAATAGACCTTTCATATTTCCCTTTCCTGCAGCCTCTTCCGCTTCCTCAGCCAGACCATCAATGTAACGTCTTTTGTCCGCCTTGATGCTCCTTGTTCTCGACAAACTCTTTCTGTGCTGTGCTTTTTGCTGCTCTCGTTTTACTATTTAGTAAGGCCATTTTCTTACTTCGCCTCTTCTCGATCTTAGTTATTGTTTCTGCTGTTATCCATTCGTTATACTGCCGTTTCTTCATTGCTAGCACTTCCTCGCATGGAGTTTTCCCATGTACTTTGTAATTGTTTCCATTTATCCTCAATGCTGACCCCTTCATCTAGCAGTTCCAGTGCTTGATATTTATTCCTGAGTGTTATAAGGAACTCGTTTTTCTTATCATCTTCTTTCAGGTATTGTACACAGTACCGTGGCCTGCTGACTTGCATCGTTATGTTTATCCTTAACTTCAGGTGTACCTTCGCAATCACTCAAAAGTGGTCTGATGCCACATCTGCCCCACTGTAGACCCTGACATTTAATAATGATCGTCTAAATTTGGAGTTAACGCAGACGTGGTGAATCTGATTCTTCGTTTTCTGGTCTGGGGATACCCATGTTGTCTTATGAATGGCTCTGTGTGCAAACATACTTCCTCCTATGACCAATTTGTTTCCTGCACACAAATCTGCAATTGCTCTCCGTTTTCGCTTAGGACACCTAGTCCCTACCTCCCCATGATCTCCTCATATCCCACGTTATCATGTCCTATTTTTGCGTTGAATCCCATTAGAATGGTAATGTCACTCCTGCCTGTCTCCTCCAGTAGTTAATGTAATATGATGTAAAAAAAAACTTCTTTTACTGTCTCTACCTTTTCATTTCTTGGGGCATATCCCTGAATTATATTTATTTTAACCTTATTCTTTGTTCGAAATGTAGCCATGAACCGTCGTGATCCGGCTGTTCTCCACTCTATGAGCGCACTTTAGGCCTCCGCTGATAACATTAGGGCCACTCCCTCTGTGTGTGGTCGTTTTTCTCGTCCTGAGTATATCACAGTCTCATCTGTTGCCAATAGTACCTTTCCTGACTGAGTCCATCTTGTCTCAATCAGCCCAAAGATACTAATGCCATATCGCTCCCTCTCTTTTGTAATCTGCGCTGTCTTCCCCTCCTTCCACAAGATTATAATATTCCAGGTGCCGAGTCTGAAAGGCTTCCTTGTCGAAAGAAATGTAGTCGGCAGTCCAGCGTGCTGTCAGGTTTGGCTGAGCACCGCAATACGCCATGCTGAGGGGATCTTTCCCTTCAAGGACGGCTTTTTATTTGTTTTGGTTGTCGTTTTTGTGGCAATTGTTTTTTGACGAGGTGGAGTAGCTGGCTCTACGCACAACCTTTCTTCTTTCTCATCCTACCATGGCGGAGATATGAGTCACTCTACTCCTATATAATTATTTAGAAAGCGCTCAAAATCTTTAACAAGTTAAGGAATTAGCTTCCTTCAAACGCTTTGCAGTGTCTTTTCTTTAACGTTCTCCCAGATATATGCCTAATGTTTTTTTATAGCTAGCGAAAATGGTTCCAATTTATTTTTCCTTGAACTATTTTCTGTATATAGGATTTACAGCCTTTCGATATAATAAGACGAATTATGTAATCCCGTGTTGGCCCATATGCTTCATCAGTGGCATTGTATTTGCGTGCATACATTTAGCATTAATCTTCTTGTAGCAAGTATACCTCTAGCATGGCTAAGCGCATTGTCTGAAAAGAGTGTAATCTTAAAAAGAATGTTTTCTTTCCCTGCTGTAATCTTCAACCACAGGCTTAAAATATTCAGTGAACCAAATTGTGAAAAGATCACTGGTCATTCAAGCTTTGGAATTGGATTTTTAATTAAAATGGAAGCTATATTATCCAAAATTCTTCGGGGCTCTAGGATTTTGTGAATAGTAAATCATCGCATGTTTTAACCTAGCATTAACACATAACAAGGAGTATGTCTATCTTTTATAGTTATGAAACTTGGCATTGATTTTAGAATAAGTGAAGCGTGAAGTCCTGGTAGAAATGTAGCTCAGACAGACAGAATGTCGCTCCACCTCCACGCAGGGATCCTGGATAACAGATTGTAATAGGGCAGATTGTCTGAGGAGAAGGGATCGAAGAGGGAAGGCTAGGCAGATTCTCTGAGGAGAAGGGATCGAAAAGGGAAGGCTAGGCAGATTGTCTCAGGAGAAGGGATCGAAAAGGGAAGGCTAACCAGGTACTAAAAACATGCATGCTGCCCAACACGGATGTATCTGACCGAAATGTGCAAATTCGCAGTTAAGCTGTGAATTAGCGACACAGCGCATTCCGTTCTCCGGACTACATCCTGCTACTTGCAAATCCCTGTTCATGGCTTGGTAGCGGAAGATTCAGAACAAACGCAAAAGAAGAAGAAGCCCTTGATTACAAGGAAATGCGTTAAAATCCTTGGTAAGATATTCAGTCTTTTTTTCTATAGGAGGTAAAATAATAACGTAATCAACACAAGCGCACGCGACCTTTAATCCTCAGCCCTATAAGTCTTCCCATTGGACCTCAGCAATAGAGAGAGAGAGAGAGAAAGAGAGTGGACTTAAGCTTGTGGATACCGGGTATTAAAGTCCGTACCTTTGCCGCCATAAACAAGTATTCTAACCACTCTGATAGACTCAGCCAGGACAAGTGGAGGAGGCTGAGGAAGGATGAATACAGAGGCTGAGTGAGTATGAGCACAGAGACTGAGCAAGGATGAGTACAGAGACTGAGCAAGGATGAATACAGAGACTGAGTGAAGAAGAGTATAGAGACCAAGAATGAGTACAGAGACTGAGCAAGGATGAGCACACAAAAATGTCTTGCTGGTGTCGGACGGAAAGATGCACAAATCGTAGTCAAGCTGTGAACTACGTCACAACACATTCCGTTCTCTGGACTACGTCCTGCTAACTACAAAGCCCTTTTCAGGGCGCAAGTTTGAGAACGAACTTCGAAGAAAAAGACTTACAAATAACATTCTCACATACAGCTCTGGAATTAATAGACAGTAATAGTAAAAGACATTCTGGGGAGTCTTATCTACATAATCGTTGCTTATATGCTTCGGAACCGGGTAGTCTCAACGTTATAGTGTTTAAGATTGGAATACATCCTGAGTGAAGGAATAGAAATCGGTACATATAGGGATATCCAAATTGTTAAGATGAGACAGATGATTAGACTTATATCAACACAATTTACATACGAAGTGTGTTCAAAAAGTATTCGATATTTGGGCCGAAAAAAATACAATTTCTTCCATTGAGCTTTAAAATCCTAATCCCCTTCAGAGTACTTTGATTGGGACTCCACACACTTCTAACAGCGGACCTTGGGACTCCACACACTTCTAACAGCGGACCTTGGTACCCCACACACTTCTAACAGCGGATCTTGGGACTCCACACACTTTTATAAGCGGACCTTGGGACTCCACACACTTTTATAAGCGGACCTTGGGACTCCACACACTTCTATCAGCGGACCTTGGGACTCCACACACTTCTATAAGCGGACCTTGGTACTCCACACACTTCTACAAGCGGACCTTGGGACCCCACACACTTCTATAAGCGGACCTTGGGACCCCACACACTTCTATCAGCGGACCTTGGGACTCCACACACTTTTATAAGCGGACCTTGGTACTCCACACACATCTATAAGCGGACTTGGTACTCCACACACTTCTATAAGCGGACCTTGGGACCCCACACACTTCTATCAGCGGACCTTGGGACCGCACACACCTCTATCAGCGGACCTTGGGACTCTACAGACTTTTATAAGCGGACCTTGAGACCCCACACACTTTTATAAGCGGATCTTGGGACCCCACACACTTTTATAAGCGGACCTTTGGACCCCACACACTTCTATAAGCGGACCTTGGGACTCCACACACTTTTATAAGCGGACCTTGGGACTCCACCCACTTCTATCAGCGGACCTTGGGACCCCACACACTTTTATAAGCGGACCTTGGGACCCCACACACTTTTATAAGCGGACCTTGGGACTCCACACACTTCTATCAGCGGACCTTGGGACCCCACATACCTCTAACAGCGGACCTTGGGACCCCACTTCTATCAGCGGACCTTGGGACTCCACACACTTCTAACAGCGGACCTTGGGACCCCACATACTTCTAACAGCGAACCTTGGGACCCCACACACCTCTATCAGCGGACCTTGGGACCCCACACACTTCTATCAGCGGGCCTTGGGACTCCACACACACTTCTATCAGCGGACCTTGGGACCCCACACACCTCTATCAGCGCTCCTTCAGTCCCCACACACTTCTATCAGCGGACCTTGGGACTCCACGCACACTTATATCAGATGTCCTGCAATTGTTCGAAGCATTCCATGAAGGCCTCTTTTGGTAATGGAGTACAACTGGGTCGTCGCATTCCGCATAATGTCTTCTCGTGACGCAAATCGGGTCTCGTTCAGCTGAATTCTCAGCTTGGGAAACAGTCACAAATCGCAAGGAGAAAAGTCGTGAGAAGTGGCAGCTTGGTGAACCAAGGGAATGTAATCACAAAAGTCTTAATCAGATACGAAGAAGGGGCGGGTGCGTGGTCATGATGAAACTGCACGGTTCCTGCTCTCCATAAGTCCGGTCGTTTGCGTTGAGCAGCATCATGAAGGCGGCGGATAACCTCCATGCAGTACTTTTTGGTATGTTTAGACTTTGTGGTGAGTATTTGTGATACACAACCCAACGAGTGTCAAAGAAAACTGTCAACATGACTAAGACATTGCGTAATTTTGTGGTGAATGAAAACTCGACTGGTGCTGACTAGACTCAACACTAAAAAGCTGCCGCAATCTGCGGACGGGAAAAATGCATGCATGCGCATGACGGTCACCTATACTTCGCTGCTGGAAGACAACACCCATGTCTCATTCGTATCCGCGAGGAAAAATAAAGATTAATATCCGATACTTGCTGAACACACCTTGTATGTACTAGCCAGGCTAAGGCACATACGATTCATTATAGATAAGTGACAACCACCCCCCCCCCCCCCCCCTCGTACAAGCTACTGCATAATTAATGAAACAAGATTTGACAGAGATGACGATATGTCGCATGCCCTAGTTGAGACTAGAAAGGAGAAGGAAAGAACGAATCATCATGGTCTTCTAATTCTTCGTTCTCAATCTCCTGCTACCAAGCTGTGAAAAAGACTTTACAAGTAGCAGGGTGTAGTCCGCAGAACGAAATCCGCTGTATCGTAGTTTACAGCTTGACTGCGATATTTGCATCTTTCGCTCCGACACATCCGACTTCCGCAGGCATTTTTTAGTACCGGGTTAGCATTCCAATCTGGCTACCAGGATCACCGCGTGGAGGTAAAGAGGGGCCTTGGAAACTCTGGTTCGCTGGCCACGACGCTAGCAGTCAGCTGTGGGTCGCTGACCACTGCAGCTCATGCATTGCTTAGCATCTTGATCCCATCATTGCGACCAATGGCAGGGAATGCAGAGAGTTCTTGAATGAGATAGCTGAACTAGGAGTTGAATAGCTGATTTTGCCGAAGATTCAGCACAGTGAATGATCTAGCAGTAGTCAGTGACCCATAGCTGGCTGTCTTCATCAGAGTCAACGAATTATAACTTAACTAGATCAAATTTCTTCCGTGACGACCAGGAATTAAATTACACTAGTGTAGTCAGTCGTGCTAAAAGAATTGGGATCTCAGAGAAAGGTAAACCCGGTCCCGAAAATATCGTGCTGTAACCGGATGTATCGAACCGAAAGGCAAGAAACTGCAGCATCGATGTGAACTACGACACAGCTTCATTTACAGTATGACCGCATAAGAGGGAGAGGGAGAAGAACAGCTGATAAGTTAAATTATACTGGATGATGATGCTGATGTCAATACCGATTGTACCCGTGTTGCGCGGTGAGAAATCCGGTTGGGTTTTCACTGCTAGACTGAGAGCTAAGATCCCGATCGAGCGGATCAGTGCTTATATGACAATAACCTTAAGTATGGGAATGTAACTTGGGGCAATTACTTCAGCATTGATGTTGTAACACGAGACATCTTTTCTAATGGCAGTATCGGACTCTCATTTCTTTCTTCAGAAAAGCTGACTACACCGTAAGAGGATACCAGCCATATAAACGTTGGAAGGCACAGAAAAAATGACTACACCATAAAAAGGTATCAGCCATAAAAACCTAAAATCTTCTGAGGTTGTGTGAATCTACGGTCATGGAGACTCCGTTTTCAATTTGGATTAGTTAGTGCATTAATTTTGTGGTGTTTTTCTCTCCGATTATCCTGGCCATCGGCTATTTTAAACGGTGTTTCCGCTACCCTGTGTCGTATTTCCATGGCCCACTTTCCACGTCTGAACTCCACTTCGCCCTGTTTTCTGACAATGCCTGTTTTTTGGTGCGCTAGTAAATTAATTACACAAGGAACAAAAATGGGTTAACACGTCGCCCGGTAGAGATTGGGCCCTGCTTGGTTAGCAACATGCTTAAGACGCATGGCTCATACGCTGAGTGATCCATTTAATCCTCGCGGCCATCGTCCAAAGGCAGCTTAGTACTTGGCTCATCTTAGGGAGTCCACAAGGACCTTGGTCGACACACTTACCATACTTTGCCACGGCTTCATATACGGATATTGGCTTGGCTTGGCTTGGGTTCGTTCATTCTCAATCTCCCACTACCAAACACTGAAAGGGCTTAAGTAGCAGAATGTAGTCCAGAGAACGGAATGCGCTGCGTCGTAGTTTACAGCTTGACTGCGATATTTGCACCTTTCGGTCCAACAAATCCGACTTCGGCAAGCATTTTTTGAGTACCGGGTTAGCATTCCCTCTTCAATCCCTTCTCCTTAGCCAGTCTGCCCTGCTGCAGCCTGTTATCCAGGATCACCGCGTGGAGGTGTAGAAGAGTCTTGGCAGCTATGGTTCGCTGGCCCTGACGCAAGCAGTCAGCTATGGGTCGCTGACCGCTGTAGCTGATGCGCTGCTCAGCATCTTGATACAATATACGGATATTGAAGTCTAATGAGAATTTCAACTTGGAGTGTCCTTTTGTGTCTCAGCAAGGTTCCATGGCAGTTGCCGATCGAGGAAACATTAATATTTTTGTTACTGTCCTGATCATACTGGGGAACATGTGAACGAATGAGTGATGTCTCGTCTGGGGAGGAAGACACGTCTGTTCAGGCAAAATAGACGGATCAGACATGTTAGTCAGGGTCAGGCAAAACATACTGGTCAAGACTCTCACATTAGCTTCCTAGTAGCCCTCCCTGGAAAGGGGATGGTTTTATGGCAGCCTGACTAACGAGGTGAGGGATCGACGTGATCACCTTAGTAGTGAGTGACACGCAGATGAAGCCAATCATAACACAACTGCCTGGATGACGCTTCATCAGCACGCTCGGTTAGTGAGAAAAGCTACTGCAACGTTCTTTTCAGGGCGAACAAAAGAGTAACCTACTCATTGTGGGCATTCGCAAACAACAACAACAATGTCCGAATCTCGAAGGCGCCCATACTGGGGACGTGACATAGGGATAGAAGAAGTCTGAGGTCAACCAATGAATGTTGACACTTCAATCAATGAATGTTGACACTTCAATTTATTATCATCACAATATTGGTGAGACGTACACGTGCAGACGTGAGGAGAGCGGGGGACAAACAAACAGTCAATAATGCCTTCAAATTTGATGATTTCCTCAGGACAAAGTTAAAACAAGTTGCCCATCGCAGACGACGATAACGACACCATGAGACGATTCTTGTCTTGATGCTGTAACTTTCAATGTATTTGGATTATACTGAGGAAGAAACTGTGCTGCTCATCAAACTCACTCTCAGTCCAGATCTGGCTTCTACAAGTGGCAAGACATAAGTCAAGACGACTGGGGGTAACTCAGGGTGCAGACACTCTGGTCCAACCTCTGTTAGAAGCAGGGGTTGTTTGAAATATACAGAATTCGATCGCCCCGTTTCAGTTCATCGCTTTGAGAGGCGAGTGACTTACCTCTCGACCAACGCTACCCCCTGATAAGAGAATTCATTAGATAAGAGGAGCGACAGCATGTCTCTCTCCAATCGCATTTGACGGATGTGTTGTATAACGACACGACAAGCACGAAACAACCCGCTATATTCACGAGGCAGTGGTGTGATTATTTGAGGGATAAACTGTGTGACAACAAGAAAACGTCGAGCCAATCCGCCAAGTTTATGAGGGAAATAGCTGTGATTATTTGAGGGATAAACTGTATGACGAATAGAAAACTTCAAAACATGCCACAAAGTTTATGGACGAAATATATGTGATTCTTTGAGAGCAAACAACGATATAGCTGTCTTTTTTCTATTTTTGCTAGCAATGATTTTGTAATGTTGCTTCTTAACTTAACATCTTTATACTGGTTTAGAAGACCCTGCAGAGTCTGTATACAACCAGTTACATTTACATCACCTTGCTCTAAAATCTATGCGAATCCAGTTTATTCTTAAATGCATTAACTGTCCCTGCCTCCACTACCTCCCCTGGCAATGCATTCCAAGCAGACACCACTCTCTGACTAAAAAAATATTTCCTAATATCTAACCTGGACCTCTCTTTAATCAGCTTGTAGCTATGCCCTCGTGTTATTGTAGGTGGCTGTATTTTAAAAAACTTGTTATAGTCTAGTTTATCGATTCCTCTGATCATCTTATAAACCTGTATTAAGTCACCACGAATTCTTCTCTCTTCGAGACACTGTAGGCCGGTTTTTCTGAGTCGTTCTTCATAACTGTAATTCTGGAATCCCACTATCATCTTTGTCGCTCTTTTTTGTATTCTTTCTAGCATGTTTATGTCTCCTCTATGATAAGGACTCCATACCTGTACACAGTACTCCAATCTAGGTCTAACTAAAGCTTTATACAGTTTGACGATCACTTCCTTGCTCCTATGTTTAATATTTCTTTTTATCATACCTAACATTGCATTTGCTTTTTTCACTGCTACCTTAACTTGCTCACTCACCTTTCCTGTATGATCTATTATAACCCCTAGGTCCCTTTCCTTATCTATCTTTCTAATATTGTTTTCTCCCATTCTGTAATTATGTTCCATATTGGATCTACCCATGTGGATGACTGTACATTTATCTACATTAAACTCCATTTGCCAGCTTACAGACCATTCTCGAATTTTATCTAAATCCGACATCAATATATCCACTTCCGCTTTAGATGAGACACTACTGCATAGTTTTGTGTCATCAGCAAATTTTGCAATCATGGATCTCATATCAATGTCAAAATCATTTATATATATCAAGAACAAAATTGGTCCCAAAACTGAGCCCTGTGGCACACCACTTTTCACTTCACTCCACTCAGAGTACTCCTTATTTATGCCCACCCTCTGCCTTCTTCCCGTTAACCAATTTTCAATCCATTTGGCAACTTCGCCACCTATTCCATGTGATTTTAACTTTCGAAATAATCTTTGATGAGGTACTCTATCAAAGGCCTTTGCAAAGTCTAGATAAATAACATCCACTGGCTCCCCTTTATCTATGATTTTAGTAACCTCCTCCATGAATTCTAATAGATTTGTTAAGCATGATCTCCCTCTAGTAAACCCATGCTGACTATCTCTAATTAGATTAAATTTGTCTAAATGCATTACAATGTTTTCTTTGATTATTGACTCTAACAATTTACAGACTATGCTCGTTAAACTCACCGGTCTATAATTTGCCGGATCTGATTTTTTGCCTTTTTTGAAGAAGGGGATCACTCCTGCATCTTTCCAATCTCGTGGAACAATCCCTTTTGTAAGTGATTGAGAACATAATATAGCCAATGGTTTTGCTAGTTGGTTTCTAATTTCATACAGCAATTTTGGGTGAATACCATCTTGACCTGGACATTTATTCACTTTCAACCCCTCCAATTTTTTAAAAACCATTTCCTCTGTAATACAGATTGATCTTAATCCCGCTGTATCCATGTCTCTTTGAAAAATATCTATAGGCTCTGGGATCTCGGAGCAGTCCTCCTTTGTGAAGACTGTGCCAAAGTACTGATTGAGCAGATTAGCAGCCTCCCTATTCTCACTTATTATTTTCCCTGTACTGTCTATGAGAGGGCCTACTTTGTCTTTCGTTCTTTGTTTATTTCTAACATAAGAAAAGAAGCTTTTACTGTCAGTCTTGATCCTCTGAGCAAGTTTTTTTTCAAAGTCTATTTTTGCTGTTTTATTCGCTTTCTGAGATATGTTCTGCTTGTCCAAATATTTTACATATGTTTCTTTTGATTTACCTGCCTCTATATATTTTTGCCATGCTTTATTTTTTGCTCTTCTACATTTCACTACAAATCTAGTTATCCACTTTTTACGCTTGGGGTTTACCTCCCTACATGGAACACATTCCTCTTTTAGCGTTTCTAGAACTGTTTTAAAACTTTCCCACTCCTGTTCAACATCTGTTCCTACAATAATATCTTTCCAGATTTTGTGGTTCGCTGCCTCTTTCATCCTCTTAACATCTGCCTTAGAGTAGTCGTATGTTCGCGTGTTTATGTTTACTTCTTTCCCTGCAATAAGATCCCAACGGATGATATGATGGTCACTTGAGCCAAACAGTTCGCCAACGGTAACGTTTTCAATCATATTTATGTTCCCCTCATTTGATATATTTGCTATCCGTGGCAGTTTCATTTTGTTTGGTGTCTGTGTGACATAGCAGTTAGACAGGTTGTTTCTCTTCGTCAGTCTCGACACTACCAGATGAAAATGGACACGTAATAATAGTTAGGAAGGCAATGAAGCGAGAGAGACAACAAGTCATCGTTTCTCATAGAAAAATGAGATCTCCAACACTATCTCCACGGGCTGCGTCTGGTGTGGTACTACTTTTACCGTTCCGCTGATTATGACGTGATTGTGTTTCCATAATCGAAGAAAAGAACCAGAAGTGAATGGTTCAATTGATTTCAGAGAGCGCGCACCAATTAGAACTTCTTCCTCGTACTCTGTCAGACGTCAACTTGAATTTGTACGAAGGAAGCAGCGGTCCTCCTGAGACACAAAACAACAACATCAAAATATAAATAGTTGTAATGGATAATTGACAAAAACATCGCTTACCTTTTGGTATCTTGTTGTCTTGACCCCTTTCAGGGTTGTTCGAAATCCTGTGTTACTCCTTTATACGGTAAACAGTTTGTCTGATCGCGTTATCTTAAAAATTGCGAACAATAATTCCACTTGAGAATGTGATGTTTCAACCGACACACGTCAGATTCACTGTGGAAAATAAGAAGCTTTGACGAAATGACTTTCATACCAGTCTGTCTACATTGTACTATAAAAAAAATTTCAGTTCTACTAGTCGTAACTTTATATATCGACTGATGAAAGTCCTACATTTATAGACACCATTCAGTGACTATACATATTCTACCCATTGGCAGTTGAGCTCGGCGGTTCTCAACCGATGTTTTACATACGACCATATTTCGGAAGTGTACATCGACATTTCTAGAGCTTTCAACACTATTTTTAAAACCATCAGTACAGTGTCTATTCCCAGCACTGTTTATTCACAGTAGGGATGATTTAGCTGTGTAAATAAAGGCCGCTTGCACATGCAGTCATCAAACAGTGTAATGGTTACGCTTTTATTTTTGCCCCGATAAGCAATAAAAAAGCATAAGGATTGCCAGAGATTTGAACCTGTGTTCTCTGTATACACAACCAGGTGTTCATATCTCTCGACACCCACCCCGGCTCTTCACAGTTTTGAATGACACATTATTATAGAGGACTTGTTATTATTCAATGTAGAGTTTCTTTGTTCAGTCCTGTTTTACGGTTTTTATTCAATGTATAGTTTCTTTGTTCAATCCTGTTTTACGGGTGTTATTCAATGTAGAGTTTCTTTGTTCAATCCTGTTTTACGGGTGTTATTCAATGTAGAGTTTCTTTGCTCAGTCCTGTTTTACGGGTGGATCAGGAAACCCTGATCAACAAGATACTTCACATTTCGTTCCTCGTCGCCAAAGGACTTCACTAGACCGGATGGAGGTGCAGAAGAGGTCATGGATGAGGTCGATCGACGCAACGGGCCTCAGACGCGTAAGTGAACTTATGTAATGTAGAATAATATTATTTTTTGGTATTGAAACAATTAAGTGTACCTCACTTCAACTTGATGGGCCCCGATGTCGAATATGTTGAGAGTCACTGGAATAAAACATAACTGGCCAGCCACAACCCAACCAAATTGTACAGTGTTGGTATTCGAACAATTTGTATAGGGGATTGGGTATGTACGATGCATGAACGCTTGCTTGTCTGGCTCGTGCTGCTTTTCTGTAAGTATTGGCTGACAGGTATGATGTGAATGATAGGGTCTATAAACATGCGACAGGCCAAGCCTTATCATGTGGTCCGTGACGTGAGTGGCGTTCAAAATCCTGTATACTTTTGCGATTAAGACCTATATTTGTCCTGAAAATCCCATGACTTATGTCTAATATTAGCTTGTATGACATGTTCCCTGATAATCGGAAACGGGTTGAGATGTTTTTACAATGCTGTTGTGGAGTTATGTGAAGGCAAAAATATGTAACTTTGAAATGAACTCAAAGAAATCAAGCATAACATTGCTTATTTGTCTGAACTGTTTTCAAAGTTCAATGAAATGAATGTGCAGTTGCAAGGAAAAAACACCAACCATAGTAGGACCAAATCTGTCGTATCTACCTTTATTGCAACGTTAACTTTCATCATGCGTAATATTGGCGTCGAGAGTTTTAAATAAAGGCAGGATACATGATGATTATTTGTACGGTTGTGTGTGGGACTATTTGAGTACATGATGATTATTTGTACGGTTGTGTGTGGGACTATTTGAGTACATGATGATTATTTGTACGGTTGTGTGTGGGACTATTTGAGTACATGATGATTATTTGTACGGTTGTGTGTGGGACTATTTGAATACATGATTATTATTTGTACGGTTGTGTGTGGGACTATTTGAGTACATGATGATTATTTGTACGGTTATGTGTGGGACTATTTGAATACATGATTATTATTTGCACGGTTGTGTGTGGGACTATTTGAATACATTGCACTAGGATATGTCTGACGCATTTGAAGATCTTCTTATGGTGGAAATTCCAGATTGGGTGATAAAATCCATTTGCAGATATTGAGGACGTTGATGTAGATGGAGAAAGAACTAATTGAGCTACAAAATGACACTAGTCTGGGGCAGAAGTTTACAAAATTGTACTATCAGTTTTAGTTACAGAAGGATATTATTTCTCATCGCTCTCCTGAATTATCGAGAGTAGTTCTTGGTTTCATCTCCAACATCATTTTTCGTGGTTTTAGTGTGGTCAACCTTACTTTTGCTAAGCAACGAAATCGACTTATCATTTATAAATGTGATCATTTAAGACTCATTTTAAGTGACTTCTAAACCCGACTTTGCCCGATTGGTCTGCTGGGGTCTTTGTGTATGACAAGGACAAGAATAGTACCACTGCCTCAAATAGAGCATGTCGTAAGAGGCGACTAACTGTGTGACATGGTATAACGCCGGCTATGGTCAGGTGGTTTGTTTAGAGCGACATAGATGGCGCCTAACAGACTGCGGATATACTTTGCTCTAGTGAGTCCATTAAGATGGACTCGCACATCGGCTAATCACCCTCCGTAAGCGCGTGGTCCAACGCATCAGAGTATTACGCTGCTCGAGCCTAGTCCGCTAAGCAGAACACCCTTCTCCGGCTACATCCAGCTCATACCAGAGCTGGGACCTGCACATGATTATCTGCCCTTGCAGAAGTACAAGTCGACTAAGACTCTAAACCAGACATTGGGAAACTGATATGACTTCATCAAGCCCGCCCAACACTTCAACAATTGATAGAATAGTGATGTACTCTACCTAGCTACTAAATGTGGTACCGGCATCTAATAATGTTCTTGCTAAATGATTATCAGACTTTGAAAAAATTGTATCACTGGATCAAGTTAATTAGTTATGTTTATTTAAATATCTTTAAAATGTAATTTGGTTTGGAATAAATTTTTAATTAATTGTGATTGTTTTGAATGATACTGTTAGTGGGTGGTTGAAACCCGCTATTTTGAATAATAATTTTTATTGTGTAGGTTAGGGAGGTACTGGGCATTAGTTTGTCGAGCGAAGGGAGGGAATGGGTGGGGTGTGGGCCACCCAAAAAGGGATACCTACGTTTTAATTCCTCCAAACAAAAGAAATACATATTTTTAGCACTAAATTTGAGGAAATGAGGTCCACTTTTAAACTGCTGGGAGTGTCTACAAGTCTGCGAGAATAGACGAGGGTTTATGTTTCCGCTTATTCCTGCCGTCTTAGCAATTTCTTTAACGTTGGTCCATGATAAGGAGATCCAGTTTCTACAGCAGCATGGCATTATCCATGTTGTCAGACGATGTAATAACTAGTATGTTATCTAACCCGATACCTTGGCTTAACCCTAAACCTAACCCCAGCCCTTCACAAAGCTGAATATAACCATCTTTTCTACACTTCTATCTTTATCTTCTTCTTCTGCGTTTGTTCTCAATCTCCCGCTACCAAGTCCTGAACAGGACCTCGGAAGTAGCAGGTTGTAGTCCAGAGAACGAAATGCGTTGTGTCGCTAGTTTACAGCTTGGCCGCGATATTTGCACCTTTCGGTCCGACACATCCGTCTTCGGCAGGATCTTTATCTAAGTTTATACTTATTTATTTAAAATAACATAACATTGACCTGTCCTCACCTTAAATCAATATGGAATTTTCCGCTATGCTGAAAAATACGTACTATGGGAACCCAGGGAACTCTGCGGTGAAAACACAAGTACCCGAAAAAGTTTGGTAACCGCTTATTTAAAATGTTGATGCTCTTTCTAAGTCTTTCTAAGAGAACGGAATGCGTTGTGTCATAGTTTACAGCTTGGCTGCGATATTTGCACCTTTCGGTCCAACACATCCGACTTCAGCAAACATTTTTGGAGTACCGGGTTAGCATTCCCTCTTCGATCCCTTCTCCTTAGCCAGTCTGCCCTGCTGCAGCCTGTTATCCAGGATCACCACGTGGAGGTGTAAAAGGGTCTTGGCAGCTATGGTTCGCTGGCCCTGACGCTAGCAGTCAGCTATGGGTCGCTGACCACGGCAGCTCATGCGCTGCTCAGCATCTTGTTCCCCAATGGTGATATCTAATAATAATGAATGCACTTTTACACGAGAACTGAAACAGGGATAACTCTACTCTATTATTGTTTCGTTCCGATATTGTTACACCATCTCTGTTTCTCGCCCCCCCCCCCCCTCTCTCTCTCTCTCTCTCTATATATATATACGATCGTTTCTTAAGATTAAAATATTGAAGTTGACGGGGAGGGACTGCTTTAACACATTTTAAATTGGTGGTGAAAGTGCATCCGAATACGGACCATGTGGCGGACCGAAAAGTTCAAATATCGTAGTCAAGCTGTAAACTAGCGACACAACGCATTCCGTTCTCCGGACTACATACTGCTACCTGCAAAGTCCTGTTCATTGCTTGGTAGAGGGTGATTGAGAACGACCGCAGAAGAAGAGGAATAAGAGGTGGTGGATGTGGTAAGTCTACCAGCAGTCCTCAGAGGTCCTGCCACAGCACTCTCAGTATTTCACACCCGTATGGTCAGGAAAGAGTCCAATTTTTGTTCTGGTTTCTGCTCGGGATAGGATGGAAAGTCACAAATACTTATCATTTGAATTTAGATAAACAGTAGCTAACCGCTCAGAGAAGTTGATTAACACAGCAACCACAACAATAGGCACAACCACAACAAGAACCACAGTAACTATAACAACGACAACAATCCACGTCTATACACATTTTGTGTTACTACTACTACCAGCTTTTAGTGGCGTAGTGGTAGAGCGCTCGCTTCTCGTGACAAAGATATCGGTTCCGATCCACGTTATTGACAAACTCCAGTCGACCCAACCGTAAATGAGTACCTGACTAACTGTTAAAGAAGGAAACTGACCACCCCCTTTGTAAAAAGTGGACACCTAGTTTTAATGAAGTCTCTCAAACACATCATCCCCAACAGCAATCAATGTCTGAAATGGGACTACCTATATTAAAGTATCGGTGTTTCAGGTTCATGCAAAAACGAGTTATTGGCTATGTTAAAGGCGCATCTTGTTTGGTATTGTTTCCGAGTTTTCTTACAACCCTAGAAGGCTTTATTAGTATTTTGTAAAGTTTTACCTTTCTTGTTGACGAACAAGATCGCCCTTGCCACGTTGCCCGCCTCCATCTGGAAGTCTCAGCGCATGAGATGCCTCGGCAGGCTGTAGGGGTAAGGACCGGGAAGAGACCGTGCTCATCCTGGAGACATCTTCGGGGCCGTGTTCGCTACACCTTGCTAAAACAGATTGCCACTTCCCCAATAAAACTGCAGGACATCTGGTACGCGGCCATCAGACGTAGTCACGGACATGGCCATTCGAAGCGACGGGCACTGTTCGCCCAAGCGTACTATTGTCTTTTATTGACGAAGGTATTCCACTTGAGCGAGTGTTATCTGAACCCGAAGGGGAGCAAAGAAAAGTGGCCATCTACGGCTAGACATTCCGTAGTAGGCAATCAATGTGGGTTGAGCATGGGCTGGCCACCAGATCCTGTAGACATTTTAAGTCACAAAAAAACATCACCATTTATGGGTAGGGCAACTTTTGATGATATGGCCTTCATTTTTTGACGACCTATGATCCACAGGGATCTCAGGATTTCATTGATGACAAGGTCTTTTTGCCGATTACATTTAGTAATCTTGGTGTAGCAATTATACAGGCTGGTCGTATTGTGGACATAGTGTGCCTGTTCTGATCTAAGTTGTGGCTAGGGGCTTGAACTCTTGCTTTCTGTTGATGTTTTCTGATTGATCGTGTCGCTTAATTGGACTGATCTACGGCAATTTGATATTCCACACTACAAATGTGTGCCATGTCTTAAGTTAGAGAGTTTTCTGCACTAGATGGGTTAGGCCATCCTAATGGTCGATCAAGATGCTGAGCAGTGCATGAGCTGCAGCGGTGAGCTACCTAAAGCGGACTGCTAGCGTCAAGGCCAGCGCACCAGAGCTGCCAATGCCCTTCCACGCATCCACATGGCGATCCTGAATAACAGGCTGCGACAGTCAAACTGTATAAAGCTTTAGTTAGACCTAGATTGGAGTACTGTGTACAGGTGTGGAGTCCTTATCATGGATGGGATATAAACATGCTGGAAAGAATACAAAAGAGAGCGACAAAGATGATAGTGGGATTCGAGAACTACAGTTATGAGGAACGACTCAGAAAAACCGGCCTACAGTGTCTAGAAGAGAGAAGAATTCGTGGTGACTTAATACAGGTTTATAAGATGATCAGAGGAATGGATAAATTAGACTATAACAAGTTGTATTGTTTTAAATACAGCCACCCACAATAACAAGAGGGCATAGCTACAAGCTGACTAAAGAGAGGTCCAGATTAGATATTAGGAAATATTTTTTTAGTCAGAGAGTGGTGTCTGCTTGGAATGCATTGCCAGGGGAGGTAGTGGAGGAAGGGACAGTTAATGCATTTAAGAATAAACTGGATGCGCATAGAATTTCGAGCAAGGTGATGTAAATGTAACTGGTTGTAAACAGACTATGCAGGGTCTTCTAAACCAGTAAAAAGACGTTAAATTAAGTTAAGAACAGACCAGATGGGAACCACATCGTTATCAAAGCCCATTAAGGTATGTTAGCGATGAGACTGATGGATGCGGGTCACTGCCAACAGAGACTCTTTTTAGTGTTATTTCAGGGGCTGGTCCTTTCCGTAATAGAATATGCCCTAACAATTCTCACGCTCAGCAAGACTCAGCTGAAAATACTGGCTAAGATTCAGAATGAGGCAATGAGAATCATTCTCGGTTGTTCAAGAGACACGGCCATAACTGCCCTGAGGTTTTCTATTGGACCTGCCAACTGTGGGGGTTAGGCGGAAGATGTGTCAGGCTCGAGCTTACCTCCACATCCTCGCGAACCAAGGCCATCCGTTGCATGATGGATTACGGAAGACAAGAGGCACACGACTTGTAAGGGGAAAATCATGGATGGATCAGGTTGAGACCATTGTACAAATGGCATGTGCGTTGTGGGACACAACGCATGGCGAAGAATGGATGAAATAACCTGATAATTTCCTCAGATTCTCCGTGTGATTGTGCAATTTGACACAGCGAGTGTACAGTTAAATACAGTTGATGTGGTTTATGAGGTTAACATTTTGATCAGTAAACATTCAACGGATGATGACGTCATTATCTACATAGACGGATCCGTCATCCGTGGGTCGAGACCCACTTGGGCGTTTACTACTCAAAGGGATGGGAGAACGATCAATGAGGAGTGTGGGGATGTTGCGGTGATCACAAGCAGTCTGACCATGGGATTTACGAATGCGATGGTCTGCATGGTATCAATAAATGCCACACATGTGTGCATCCTCGGTGATTCAATGAGGATGCTCAGGAAAGTGAAATAAGGTTGCGCGCGGCGCCACTGGCTGGAATCGGTAGGAAGGTCAGGTTTACAGAGTCACCTTCATACTCGTTTCAGGACAGGCAGGTGTCGAAAGAAACGAGAGAGCTGATAGGTCGGCGAGTACAGCTATAGTGGCGGGCGGGAGATCAATGGACCTAACCGATATCCTAAACGCCGTTAGAGAAATCGGCTGGTAGGAAGAATCGGGAGTTGATCAAGACTCTACCGTCTATGACGCGACTGGTTGAAGTGTGTGTGCGTAACGAGGGGCGAGGAGGAATGAATACTACACGTGGATCCAAAGACATCTGGTTAACCAGCACAGGACCGAAACGGTCAGTCATCACGTGCTGGCAGAGATACTGAGGATGCGATACGAGCTGGTACGGACTTGTCCCGAGTGCGATAAAGATGATCGGACAACTAACTAATTAGCTAACTAACAGAACAGACTGGCTAAGGAAAAGGTATCGAAGATGGAAGGCTAACCAGCACCAAACAATCCCTGTTGAAGTCGGCTAACTAACTAACTAACTAACTAACTAACTAACTAACTAACTAACTAACTAGCTAACTAACTAACTAACTAGCTTACTAATTAACAGAACAGACTGGCTAAGGAAACGGTATCGAAGAAGGAAGGCTAACCAGCACCAAACAATCCCTGTTGAAGTCGGCTAACTAACTAACTAACTAACTAACTAACTAGCTAACTAACTAACTAACTAGCTTAATAATTAACAGAACAGACTGGCTAAGGAAACGGTATCGAAGAAGGAAGGCTAACCAGCACCAAACAATCCCTGTTGAAGTCGGCTAACTAACTAACTAACTAACTAACAGAACAGACTGGCTAAGGAAAAGGTATCGAAGAAGGAAGGCTAACCAACACCAAACAATCCCTGTTGAAGTCGGCTAACTAACTAACTAACTAACTAACAGAACAGACTGGCTAAGGAAAAGGTATCGAAGAATGAAGGCTAACCAACACCAAACAATCCCTGTTGAAGTCGGATGTGTTAGACCGAAAGTTTAAAATATAGCAGTAAGCTACAACATAACGCATTCCATTCTCCGGACACATCCTGCTACTTGCAAAGTTCTTATCAGGCCTTGAAAGCGGAAGTTTGAGAGCGAACGAGGAAGAACACTGAACGTTGCCGATTACGACATATTGTCAGTGTGACAGTACCTGTATTCTGATATTTATAGACATACCCTGTTGGTTATGGTATACATATACGCTATATATATATACATGTATGTATATATCTGTTTCCCTTTGAAACGTTACATTACACGGCTGACTAAATAACGAAACTTGCACGTGTCCACTATCAGTGCAACAACACTAGCGTGTTCTGGAAACAAAGATGGATATACAGTTGGTTTCAGGGCAGGATTCTGTGAAAGGATCACTCTCAATAGTGATGTGTTCTGTTTTGTGCCGTGAATTTATTTTATTTCTCTGCGTGGAGCATGTATTTATTATAAACCATGGAACAATATGAGTTCCGTTATTCTTGGAATATGACGTTTCAAAGGTGAGAATGTCGGATATCTATTAAGGATGTGGATGAAGCGTACGTTTCACAATCCCAACGCACCAAGTTCAAATCACGCTCTTGTCCAGCTTGGCACAAATGCCCCCCCCCCCCCCCCCGCTTATTTACTGTACGGAAAGTAATGGCAACCAAATAGGTTGGCGGTTGTCTTCTTCTTCTTCATACGCTGTCAAACGTCAACCTGTATTTTTTCGAAAAAAGCAGCGGTCATCCTGAGGCTGTCGACACTGCCATAGAGCTTGTCTAGTGTTGCCACTGGTGATGGCCACATGTGCTTTCTCTGGTCCTCGTATGTCGGGCAGTTTTGCAGCAAATGTTCAGCGGTCATTTTCCCGGTACCACAAGTGCATTCGTCAGTGCCACCTATCTTCAGTTTACGGTTGGCGGTTGTAAGAAGGGACGTTCTGCAAAGGACATGCTACTTACTATATATATATATATATTATATCTCAATAACATTCAAGATGCCACAGGTAGGCAACTCTTTATCCACTGGTCCACCGTGGTCCACCTTTCCTTACGAATATTATCTGTAGTCGTTTGCCCTCTCCCCCCCCCCCCCCCTCCCAAAAAGACGCTCTGTTCTTTGTGCGCCATTTTGAATTTGGACTGCGCATGTATTGCACGCGACACGTAGGGACTGCTACTAACAGTAATCACAAAGCTGGATGTCACTGCCGCCTAATCAAACCTTCAGAAAATGCCAACTACATCTTTCGGCTATCCCATATCAGTTTGTGATATACTGACTTGCATTCGAGTGCGTGTGAGAAATATCGCAGTTCAGGACACCAGAGAGAAGTCGGTAATATAAAAGACCTATTCACTCTGGTAAAAGCACGCAAGCTAACATGGTAAGGCATGTTTAAGATCGTCTGGGTTGACCAAAACCATCCTGCAAGGTGCTATGCCTGGGACGCGTAAGAGAGGGTGGCAGAAAAATTCTACATCAGAGAGTGGAAGGGAAGGTCCATAGCGAAAACCAATATCTTGACACAAAACCACGTGGAGTAGCGAGAACTGGTCCAACAAACTGCAGTATTTGTGTACCCCAATGACCAGACCATCTCAGAAAACGGAACATGATAGTATATATATACATATGTGTATGTATGTATGTATGTATGTATGTATGTATGTATGTATGTATGTTTATGTATGTGTGTGCGTGTATGAGTATGTATGTATGTATGAATGTATGTATGTATACATGTGTGTTTGTCTGTGTATTTGTGTATGTATGTGTGTGTACTTGTGTGTATGTAATGTATGTATGTATTGCAATAATTGAAGAGTGCTCGAGAGGCTTCTGTACATGAAATGGCATGCAAGTCTATTTATACGATATATCGTGACTAAATATGCATTTTTATTGTGCCATAGCAGGCTTTATCTTTACCTCGATAACAGAATTAAACTACCTGAACATAATAGTTTGACATAATCAGAGATTTATGTTAGATACGACTTGCATAGAAAAAAACGATAAGGACGTTCCAAATAGTTTGTGTGAAGAACTAAAGACGTTTATTTTGTATATCAATACACTTGACCTCTTTGGAAATTAGCGAAAGTAGGGAAGAAATATGTGTCTGACATTCTTCGGCACTTTTTGATAATGTAGTTTAAGATACAACACAGGTTTGCTGTAGAAAAAAAAACCCAGTTCTAGTCCTTCAGTTGGCTTGGCTTGGCTTCGTTCGTTCTCAATCTCCCGCTACCAAACCCTGAAAGGGCTTAAGTAGCAGAATGTAGTCCAGAGAAGGGAATGCGTTGTGTCGTCGTTTACAGCTTGAATGCGATATTTGCACCTTTCGGTCCAACACATCCGACTTCAACAAGCATTTTTTGAGTACCGGTTTAGCATTACCTCTTCGATCCCTTCTCCTTAGCCAGTCTGCCCTGCTGCAGCCTGTTATCCAGGATCACCGCTAGGAGGTATAGAAGGGACTTGGCAGCTCTGGATCGCTGGCCCTGACGCTAGCATTCAGCTATGGGTTGCTGACCGCTGCAGCCCATGCGCTGCTCAGCGTCGTGATCCCAGTCCTACAGTTGATTCCGACTATTTAAAAAAAAACAACTTGGAAACGAGAAAGGGAGATGAGCTAGCAAATGCCGGAGACTAGCCATCCACGGTGCTATAAAGAAGCAAATATAATGATTAAATTATCCACGAGGACGGAATGAAGAGACCAGCACAAAGAATACAAGCCAGAAAATTAAAGCATAGACACTTGGCAGATATTATCAGACAAAGATCTTCAGATTCAGACCAGGGCATTGCAGACTCAAGACCCACTGTAACAGATCTGAGCTGTAGAGAAGGAGTTTATACATGTTTTAACATTTAACAGAGTTGTGAGGAAAATAGGAAGAGCTTAGACAACCATTTTTTCTTTCTCTTTCTTTGGATTTAAAGGACTAAGTCAGTGCAGCTGAACTCAGTCCCACAAGAATTTGAGTAACCAAAACGAACCACTTACGGTTTTATCTAAAAGTGCGCAGGTGGGAGTTTAGGTAAACATACGTTACCTTGATGTAACACCAGCAATGTGTCCCCCACCTGGACGGATAGTTGTGGTAAACTTGTTGCCGCCGACAAACCTGCGTCGCCTGGAAACTATGCGAACAGGATGGGGATTAATGGCAAGCGGACGGACAGAACGGGCGCCGTTTTGGAAATCACGCGATCTGGGGATGCAGATCGAATATAAATCCCAGTGAAGAGACGGGAGGAACATTTTTAGACATTACTTTAGAGATAGAGAGAGAGAGAGAGAGAGAGAGAGAGAGAGAGACGCTCAGTGGAGGGCATGCGACAGATATGTGCATTTGATGTAGATTTGAGTTGAGAACCACAGAGAGAGAACATTTCACTTCAGAGACAGAGAGAGAGAGAACACTTCACTTCAGAGACAGAGAGAGAACATTAGAACGCTTTAGATAGAGATTGAGAGACAGAGAGAGAGACGCTCAGTGGAGGGCATGCGACAGATATGTGCATTTGATGTAGATTTGAGTTGAGAACTACAGAGAGAGAGAACATTTCACTTCAGAGACAGAGAGAGAGAGAACACTTCACTTCAGAGACAGAGAGAGAACATTAGAACGCTTTAGATAGAGATTGAGAGACAGAGAGAGAGACGCTCAGTGGAGGGCATGCGACAGATATGTGCATTTGATGTAGATTTGAGTTGAGAACCACAGAGAGAGAACATTTCACTTCAGAGACAGAGAGAGAGAGAACACTTCACTTCAGAGACAGAGAGAGAACATTAGAACGCTTTAGATAGAGATTGAGAGACAGAGAGAGAGACGCTCAGTGGAGGGCATGCGACAGATATGTGCATTTGATGTAGATTTGAGTTGAGAACTACAGAGAGAGAACATTTCACTTCAGAGACAGAGAGAGAGAGAACACTTCACTTCAGAGACAGAGAGAGAACATTAGAACGCTTTAGATAGAGATTGAGAGACAGAGAGAGAGACGCTCAGTGGAGGGCATGCGACAGATATGTGCATTTGATGTAGATTTGAGTTGAGAACTACAGAGAGAGAACATTTCACTTCAGAGACAGAGAGAGAGAGAACACTTCACTTCAGAGACAGAGAGAGAACATTAGAACGCTTTAGATAGAGATTGAGAGACAGAGAGAGAGACGCTCAGTGGAGGGCATGCGACAGATATGTGCATTTGATGTAGATTTGAGTTGAGAACTACAGAGAGAGAACATTTCACTTCAGAGAGAGAGAGAGAACATTTCACTTCAGAGACAGAGAGAGAACATTTCACTTCAGAGACAGAGAGAGAACATTTCACTTCAGAGACAGAGAGAGAGAGAACATTTCACTTCAGAGACAGAGAGAGAAGAGACTCAGGGAAACAAACAGTTGAAATGGTCACAGTTTTTTAGTTTAGATGTAGGCGACGGAAAGAGGCAGTTGAGATATACACGTAGCAAGCAATGTAACTACCCTCATGTTCCGTATTGGCCGTGATTACAAGTCGTCAGTATCTTATAGAGGCAGTTTTCCAGTCATCCCATTCATTATATTGACGCAGTTCCACCGATCACGTCGACATCATCGTGATCACATGAATGGAAGTCGTCAGTCGAAGATAGAGGCCATTTTCAAGTGATCCCATTAATGATATTTGACGCTGTCTATCCTGATCGCGACGAGACCACTTTGATCTACCGGAGACAAAGAGGAACAAGACCACGGACGTCATACCTGGGTTTAGAACCTACGAACTTTACCATTATTGGCTACAAAGTTCGATCGCAGCAGGCCAGATTAGGAAAGGAGAAAGAACCGGGCAATAACAGTATCGATAAGGTTAGGTTTAGCGGTAGAAGTGTTTTAGATAAGCGTGTGAGAGAAAGAATTTAAGTTGTTAGAAGTTTATAGTTGATAGTGTAACTTGAATAAAGAATATGTTGTATTGTGTTTATATTTAGTGTTAATTAAATTTGTATAGAGTGAAATAATATAGAGCAGACCCCTTTACCTTCTGCGACAGAGCTCCAGAAAATCGATCGGCTCTGGTACACCCCCTCCACAGAATGGGTCTCAGAAGACACTGCCACGTGCAATTGTAGAGCACCCAAGCAAACACCAGAACACATTCTACAGAACTGCCTTACTTTTACAAACCAAAGAGAGGCAGTCTGGCCCGGAGGAAATCCATGCTCCAAATGATGTGGGGGACCGGCGAAGATCTGAAACACAGTCTCCTTCGTGAACATCCCCTGGTTAGAATCCTAGCATCAGTTTATCGAAGACGATGAAGCAGATAATGTAGTCGTCGTACAGCAACTTATTCAATAGTTATGTTGTATTATTGTATTACACCGTAACGGGCTATATTCAGTAAACCCCCCCCCCCCCCCCCCCCAATTGCTAACAAAACTAGAACCCGGGAACATAACAATTTGACATAATCCACGATTTATATAGGATAAGGTTCGTCTGCCAGAAAGCCCTAAAGCAATTTCCTGGTGTCTGTGTGCATACATCTTAATAGCAATAGCATACCTGTGTATCCGAGAAAATAATAATTTAACGTGTATATTTAGTACATCCGTGTCTGATATCCTTCGTTATCCATTGATAAATCAACCGTTTCTGAAGCATGGTGTAGTCACTTGGTCGTCTCTGTGTGAAGAACGAAGGCTCACAGTTAATGTACTCAACGGTTGTGTGTGACAGGAGAATCTGGAAAAGTTATATTTGCCAGAGTAACAGCCCATCAGTGTTTCTATACACTTGCGTGTGCGCTGCTCCCACCGTAGTTAAATAAGTTAACAAGCATCAGAAAACACCAGGGACAATGCAAGGGGGCAACAAGGAGCTTCGCCCATAACCTATTTAATCCAATTTCATTTCAACCCTTGATGTACTGTTCGGCTCACTCTAAAGTAATCACGCCTAAATCTAACGCTATTTCTTACCAGCACTTGAAAGCGAGTTCAGATACACGAATTGATTCAAACTAAGCTGTCCAATTTGCTCAGAGATGTGACACGTTTGAAATGTTAGCTTTTTGAGACTATTTATGGTAAGGGAGTGCATTTACTGCCTTTGTGATTTAATTTAAGGTATGTGTATTTTCAAACATTAAAAAATTATAAGTGTATTTTGAAGTGGATGGGATATCCGTTATTAAGTGGACCATTAACAGTACTTCTTCTTGTTCTTCTCTCTCGGTGTTCGTCCTGAACAGTATGTTATGCGTATTATAGTTTACAGCGAGGCTGTGATATATGCACCATTCGGTCAAACACATCCAGTTCCAGCTAGCTATTTTGGGTTCTGGGTTTGCATTCTCACTTGCTCCCTACTCTATTAGCCAGAGTACACTAGTGCAGTCTGTTTTCAGGGCCGCCACATGGAGACAGATAGGGTCTGGGTCAGCTCTAGTCCGCTGACCCTGATGCAAGCTATGAGTCGCTGAACGCTGCCAGCTTATGTTGCGCTTCGGCCCCACTAACAGAACGAGCTGTTTTAATGACAATACGTTACACTAAAGCTCCCACTTTGTTCTTCCGATCTACTCAACGAATTTGTCACTCTTTTACGAGGCGTGTTCAAATGGAACCAGACCAAACTGCAACAAATGAACGTACGTAAGATGAGCATTATGATGTCACTTAAGGTGTAAATAGTATACCAACCTTCAAGTTTGCAAAATTTCATTATCTTCTGACTCCTAGTTTCCTCAGCAGGAATCCGTCCAGAGTTGATCAGCGAGCCGTGATTCGGTTTCTAGCAGCTGAAGGATATCGACCAGTTAACATTCCTAGCAGAATGCAGGCAGTGTATGGTGACAAAAGTGTGTCGAAGACAACAGGGAAGAACTGGCCAACGATGTTTAAAGAAGGGCTATGAGAACACTAAAGAAAAGGAAATCTCCCGGAAAAGACGGGATAACAAACGAAATGCTGATGGGGCTGGGCCAAACAGCGAAGAAGAAACTGCTATCGGTCCTGAACCAAAGCTGGAAAAGGGGAATTGTACCACAGGCATGGAAAGATGCAATACTGGTACCAGTACCAAAAACAGGAAAGGACAAAACAGATCCAAATGGATACAGGCCCATAAGCCTACTGAGCTGTGTCGGCAATCTGATGGAACGGATGATAAACACCAGACTGATGTGGCATCTGGAAGAAAAACGAATACTAATTCCACAGCAAGCCGGCTTTAGACAGCACAGATCCACTGAGGACCAGGTCATCCTCATAGCCCAGGAGATAGAAGATGCCTACCAGGCACAGAAACACACAGTAGCTGTTTGGGTGGATCTGGAAAAGGCATTTGACAAAGTCTGGAAGGATGGACTTAGAGTCAAACTAAGAAGAAGTGATGTCTGTGGGAAGATGTACAAGTGGATCAACCACTACCTCAAACAAAGAACGGCCAGAGTCCAAGTACAAGAGCAGATGAGCAAAAAGGTGACACTCGAGCAGGGAGTACCCCAAGGGGGAGTATTGTCACCCACACTCTTCCTGGTATATATAAACGATATTACAGAGAATATACCAAGAAGAGTCCATAGCTCAATGTTTGCAGACGATCTGGCTATGTGGACCTCTGAAAAGAATCTCACCATAGCAAGAAATCGGATGCAGACGGCCCTAACATCGCTGGAAGAGTGGGCGAACTCATGGCTGGTCAAAATAAACGAGGAGAAAACCACATGCACAATATTCTCGCTTTCAATAAAACCCCAAAGTACCAAATTAAGTCTAAATGGCAAAACCTGCAGCCAAACGACAACCAAACCTATCTGGGAGTCACATTTGATCGGCGCATGACATGGAAAAGTCAGATTGAGAGAAACCGAATGAAAGCCAGAGAAAGAATGGCAATCATGAGGAAACTTGCTGGCACAAGCTGGGGAGCAGACGAAGGCATACTAAAGAAACTGTATACTGGAAGAGTGAGACCAGTTCTCGAGTATGGCATTGCGGCATGGACAACAGCAGCGAAGGCGAACTTCGATAAAGTTAACAAACTTCAAAACCAAGCCATGAGAATTATAACAGGTGGCATGAAGTCAACGCCAATTAACTTAACTTAACTTAACTTAACATCTTTATACTGGTTTAGAAGGCCCTGCAGAGTCTGTATACAACCAGTTACATTTTGACAATTCATACATTTACAATTCATACATTTACAATTGTAGAACTTGAAAAGATTACAAAACTGCAATCCATGACCGATAGAAGAGACTGCAGAGCCCAGCTGCAGTCAGAGAAACTCCGAAGACTGACGGACCATCCAATGCACCCGAGACTAAACAATTTGGGAAATGGGAAACTAAAGCGAAGAAACTTTGCAGAAATAGCCAAAGCAAAGATGCACGAAGATCCCATAAACGCACTAACAACACCTAAACCCATCACTACTGTACGAAAACCTACCTGGAGGCAGGATATATTTCCAGAGGTGGTAGAAAATATACCAGGTATTGCAAACAAAAACTGCCAAACTGAAAAAGAAAGGAGAGATACTACCCTAAGCTTCATAACGAAAAGCTACCCAAGCATGGACTGGACCCATGCATACACCGACGGTTCTGTAACAGACACTACACAGAACGGAGGGGCAGGAGCATTCCTGAACCTACCAAATGGCAGAAAAATAACACTGTCATTCGCTACTGGTAAGTACACAAGCAATTTCAGAGCGGAGGCAGAGGCACTGAGGGCGGCAGGGGAAGAAATGGTGACACACAGTGAAAATGAGAGCCATATAGTCCTGCTGACAGATGCTCTCGCCGTAGTCACAGCGCTAAAAAGCCAGAAAAACACTGAGCTTAATGACTTAAGAGCAGCACTCTGCAAACTGTGCCAGCAGTCCGCACCAAAAAGGGTAGTGGTACAGTGGGTTCCGTCACATTGCAACATCCAAGGCAACGAGGAGGCAGACAGACTGGCAAAAGACGGTGCAAGACTACCACAAACAGATACCAGTATGACGTACGAAGAGTCAAAACGGCTTATCAAAACCAGATACATGACCAAATGGGAAACCGAACATACTGGTTACACCAAAAACGATGCCTATTACCAGTTGAACCGAAGAGAGCAGGTCGTTGTCTTCAGACTTCGCACTGGCCACAACAGACTGAGGTACCACCTATTCAACAAATTGAAGATAGGGTGTACCGACGAATGCCCGTGCGGTACTGGTAAAATGACCGCTGAACATCTGCTGCAGAACTGCCCGACATACGAGGATCAGAGAGAGCAGATGTGGCCATTACCAGTGGAACTGCAAGACAAGCTCTATGGCAGTGGCGAGAGCCTCAGGATGACCGCCGCTTTTTTCGAAAAAATAATGGTTACTGTCTGACTGCGTACGAAGAAGAAGAAGAAGAAGTTTAAAGAAGGACGTTAGTTAACGCAACAATATGCGCCTGATCTGGTCTCGGAAGATCGTTCGTTAACTCATGTCCTTCTTTGAATATCGTTGCCCAGTTCTTCACTGTTGTCTGCGACACACTTTTATATTATCGCACAAATAAAATTGATGACATTTTATAACGTCACTGATATTTAAATAAATGCCGACCAATATGTTATTGTATAAATGTATATCCATATCCCAGCCTTAACACTTCGAATCGGAAATTGGAAGTTCAGTTCTAAGAAAACTACTAAACTGATTTATTATTGTCTCAGCTCGAGTAAAGTTAATTTCAATTTCATATTCAACTTTATATATAAAAAAGTTAATATAATATAGTGTGTGAAATGTTTACTGAAAACATACAAGTAATAAGGCTTCCATAAAGGAAAACGTTGACATGTTAAAAGTTGCCAACAATTATGCCAGTTGCTAAACGCGTAAATGAAGGTGCCAAGAGATTTGAAAAGTTGCAAAATGTCTTAAATTTAGCAACTATAACGCCAATACCATAAAACCCCACTTTGTCACTGTATCCGGCAATGTTTTTTTTTTTGAAAGAAGGGTGAAGATGATTTACGAAGGTAATTTCGCGAAACACACAAACTAATGTGCCGATCTCCTTTGTACTATACCTGTTCATATCTAGGTCGCAGTTAACTGTTATGAATATCTGCACGAGGATAGGATCTAGCCCAGTGGTTCCCAAACGTTTTCGGCCCACGACACCCTTAGTGTAACATAATTTTTCCACGCCACCCCAAGTCAGAAAATAAGCCAACTTAACAGCTGTAAAATAAGCCAACCTAACAGCTGTAAAATAAGCCAGCTTAACAGCTGTAAAATAAGTCAACTTAAGAGTTGTAAAATAAGCCAACTTAACAGCTGTAAAATAATCCAACAGCTGTAAAATATGCCAACTTATCAGCTGTAGTGCGCAGTTGGTGCGATTAGGCTGGTTAACTGGAAAAAAATAAAAATTAAACACGAATTTTAAATTCACAAACAATTTACCTTGAACGATCATATCAGGGAATATTCGTAATTAGTGGGACATGTGAGCATGTTGTTCACTGTACATCTTCTCAAGTCTTGCAATCAAACTCAACCCAACCACCTTCATTTCCTGTTCCACATCGATTTTCGCAACGATAGTCGGTTTTTATCACTGCGACAGACCAAAAAATACCCAGATTCGCACAGATATGACGTCGCAAATGGAATTAAGATTCACAAAGCTTTAGCACTTAGCGACGGATATATCTTTTATCTAAAATATCCCAAATCCAATTAGTTCCATGCTGCTATATTTTCTGTTCAGTATCCTGTCGCAGGACAGTTCAATAAGATGTGTCTTCTTCAAAAGTAAACCCAGATGGAGATATAGCCCCGAAAACGTCTTGAATCCATGACGACATCGATATTATCTTCTTTAAAGTATTTTCCAAACCAGTTGATAAGCTGTGATGGGTGCTCTTCGAAAACAGATTTTATGTTGCGAGAGAAGTCAATTTCGTTGGAGGTCACAAACTGCTGCAACAGCGGGATATCATCTTTGTTACCATGTTCATTCATTCTTCTTCTCCGTAGCTGTAATGCTTTTCTGAAAGCTAAAACCTTCTCGACCAATATCAAAATGTGTCTGTTGCTTCCTTGCATGGTGAGATTAGACGCGTTTAACTTTTTAAAGATATAGACAAGTGTGCTAGTTTTATCAAAAAATTTGTGTCTACGACGAAGTGTTTTGCATACTCGTGTTTTTCCTCTTCAAGAAAAATGTACATTTCCTGTCGTATTGAACAATACATTGCCACGAGACAGCCATTGCGAGGAGCAGTGGTACAACAAAATCGTGTTTTCTTCTCCATTTCCTTATACCATATCTTGAAAAGCCTAGCTTTCACTGGCCGAGTTTTTAACTAAATTTAAAACATTCAACACACATTGTAAGACCAGGTACAGTGGAGGACTCAGATACTTTGAAGCGAGTGCTTCTCTGTGAATGATGCAATGAGTCCACATTGAATCCAGAATTTTGCTTTGAATAAGCCCCTGCAACCCTCCACAAGGACCGGACATCGAACGACCACCATCAGTACAGAGACCAACGCACTTTGTCCACGATAAATTATTTTCAACCATACATGTGTTCATGATCTCGAACATATCTTGAGTCTTTTCTACTTGCAGTGATACTTTTACAAAAAAGAAGGTTTTCCACAATGTCATTTGCATCTATGAATCGTGCATATCAAATAAAATGTGCATCCTTAATACTGTCTGTGTCCTCATCCAGACGCTACCCAAATACCTTCTTTTTTATGTTTTCAATTAGTTGATCATTGTGATCCTCCTCTGGACTCTGGGACTGTTAGTGTTGTTAGACAAAGGCACATTTGACAGCAGTTTCCCCGCAGACTAACCGATCATAATGTTCATCAAATGTACAATAGCCGGTAGAATTAGTTGTTCTCTGATGGTGTGGGGCTTTTTATACTTGGCGACCCTAAACGCAACCTTGTGTATGATGCTAGCAAATCATTGTTTGGTATTGACCCCTTTTGAGAAAAAGTAGGTTTTTACTGTTTTAATTCTTTCAACTTTCTGGCAAAAATAGTCGCGAGGTTTACCAACCAAATGTCCATGACTGGTATCTGTAGCGTTTTACTTGGAGCCATGCACTCTGGGAGTTCAAACTTTCTTACACTCAGTGCGGTCTCTTTTTATCGGTGGCATGTGTCGATGTCAAGCGAAAATTCAAATGACTGTCGTCGTATTTACGATTATTCCGCTTCTTCACACCAACGCTACTAGTTTGTGGTACATCCTCTTTAATTCCACGCATACAACGCTTATTATTAAATGTTCAATAGAAACGTGTCCATTTTTAGGAAGATAAGGAATAACTTTAAAAAGTTTATTTGATAACACAATCCAATAGGTTCCACCTTCATCAGCACGCTCGGGATGTGAGGAAAGTTACTGCAACCCGCCACTTAACGTCATTTTCAGTGCGCACACAGAAGTAAATCTACTCGTTATCGGCATTCAGAACAACAACAACATATGCAAACACCATGTACTGAGAAAGTTTGATAAATAACTACCCGCAGCTTGAATTAAAACAGTCCAGTCACTATACTCACATTGATGCACTGAACAGACAAGTCAAACACCAGAAAGCAATGCTAAACAGAGACAATGAATACAAAGCGAAGAGCCGCCAATGCAAACAAATGGATAGGAGAAATAACAGAAGCAGTAAAGCTCCCCATGTCCGAAGCACATACCAGGCCCCGGTCAAGAACCTCTATATAATCATGCGCTGAAATACACAAGCAGGACACAACACCGAAAAGAAAGTAAGAAGAGGATGCACTGAACTGTTTCGGAACTTTCCATGCCGTCCTTATTAAAATATACTGACCATCTAACGCCACGATCCCTCCCCCTTACCCGTACATACACCAAAGACAAAGCTACGTCACGCTTCTGATCTCAGAGACTTGCCGATCCTAGACAAATTTGTCGTCGACTAAGTTTATGGTTACCATAGACGCCGACCAACACTGTCCTAGAATATCTGAGTTATTTCCGAACACTTGTTCAATTCTTTTTCGGTTTCTAAGAATAGACGTCACTGCACTTTGGGCACACCAATAGATGCTCAGTCTCTTTCAGAAAATGACGCAAGGTCTGGATGCTGATGCTTGTAGCTCGCTGGTTGTACACTCTCTTGGTCCGTCCTCTCATGCACCATACTGCACGCACACCCCGTTTAATGTTGAAACTTTGGAGTCTGTGGATTTCTGCTTCATCTATTGCAATGTCCAACAGGCCGTCATTGATAGATCTCAAAATATCGTTCTTACCCATCACTAACGTGCCAATTATTGGAGATTGTGAAGCCGAGATGTCAGCTACTTCGTTGTCCTGCATACCAGCATGACCAGGACAGTAGTTCCATGTCAACCCCTGGAGGCTTGAGGCCTTAAAAGGATCATATCCGCTCGTACCTAAGCCATCCCTTCTGTACCTTCTGAAGTACGACTTGTGCGTCTGTCATAAAGAGTGACCTTGTTAAAAAGTTTCAGATATCCATCTCGGAGCTGATGTCACTGCTTCCATTACTATTCTCATATTGGAGGATGTTGATATATATGCCCCACTGCGCTCGGGAACGACCTGTCCTCTCACTCCAGCCGAGAAGCTCCAGCCTGATGCCCACTGCGCAGCACTGATCCGTCGGTGAATATGACGGCATCACTATCCTGCGTGTTCTAAGTTATCAGCTGATTCACCTCGTGCTCTGCTCTCATGTTTCCCCTATTCTCTGCATTCCTTGCATAAGGTTATAAGGACTCTCTGGAACTCTTGACATTCTATCACCAGTGTGGACCCATTCTTTCCCCTTGGCTATCTTTTCAACTGAGGTGACATGTCCGATTGTTTTCTCTGCATGTGCCCTCCATGACGACCATCTCTTGATTCTTGATCCCTTGATGTCAGATACAACAGTCAGTACAGAGAATGCTACGTGTCTGTGGTGACACGCATATAGGCTTTGACTTGTGCCAGTTTATGTGTGCATGCCCGTCAGAAAATTCGAAAAGGCATTTTAGACACGCCCAGCAGGAAAGTGTAGACCTCATTACCGAGGCTGAGGTAGCAAATAGCCTACGTACCAGCGATAACTCTTGTCCAGGTCCTGATGAAGTACAGTATTGCCATATCAAGCAGTTGGGTGAGACACAGATAAGAACTTCACCACATTTCAATGACACTATAGAGAAGGCATCTATGCCTGAGAACTGGCTTCATAGCTATCTGCGCCCACTGTCTAAGCCTGGTAAGGATTCCACACATCTCATCAGCTTATGGCTGCTATCAACTTGGAACAGCGTCTCCTGTTCATCCTAGTTTGTCAGGTTATGCTGTCGGTTATTGATCACGAACTGGGCATCCTCACACTATCAGGGATTGGATCAAAGGTTTTAGAAAATCATTTAATTTTTGTCTGCACTTAAGTCCCTCCTATCATCGCATCAACACATGGATGATCCGATTCTAAGACCACGAAGTCTAAGTGTCATTTAAGTGTTAATGTGTATTTGAATATTTCGCGGATTCCCTGTGAACTAGCCGCTGTACCCCAGAGTTTGGGAACCAGTGATTTAGCGGAATTTGATCTTTAACTGCTAGACGGCTCTGATGGTAAAAGGGCTACTAGAGGGATGGTGAAAGGGCTACTAGAGGGATGGTGAAAGGGCTACTATAGGGATAATGAAAGGGCTACTAGAGTGATGGTGAAAGGGTTACTAGAGGGATGGTGAAAGGGCTACTAGAGGGACGGTGAAAGGGCTACTAGAGGGATGGTGAAAGGGCTACTAGAGGGATGGTGAAAGGGCTACTAGAGGGATGTGAAAGGACTACTAGAGGGGTGGTGAAAGGGCTACTAGAGGGATGGGGAAAGGGCTACTAGGGGGATGGTGAAAGGGCTACTAGAGGAGACGCATGGTGACAGATTGGATTCACAGAGCTGAAGAGGTGAGGAGCAGGTTTGCGTAATTTTTAATTTTTTTTTATTTAATGTGTTTGCCTCACTAGTTTCAACTGGCGGAAGCGCGCCTATTCCACCCCAGACCGTAGTCAATTTGGGCGATATTAAGACGCATAAACCAGTGCTTGGATGCGTGTGTGTATCTGCTTGTGCCTAGCCTGGTGTTTCCGTGATGTTCATCTCGTTGTTCCTCGCCTTTTGATGATCCTCTCGTTGTCCTTCGATGGTATTTGGTTGCTGTTTTCATGTGTTCCTCGGTTTACCCAGTCGAGTTTCTGAGGCAAAATATACACAATTGTTTTCCTGGGACCATTTTGGGAATGAATATATTTATTTTCCTTCATAATTGATCCGGACCCCTTTTATTTATTTATTTATTTCCTGATTTAAAAATATATTAATATATCCTTTTTTTATTTTAAAAATATTTTTCCTTTAAATGCCAAATCATCATCATACATTTTATAAAACATCGTGAAGATGCAATGTAGTGAGGTGTACAACGAGGATGAATGCAATGGAATGATTATGAAAGATGACAAAAATATACCGGATACATAAGAATTAAGAGTACTTCTTCTTCATCGAACGCAGAATTTAGTTATTTTTTTGTCCATCACAAGTGATGAAGACCACTCTCTTTGTTCAGCCGTGTGGACAGTCGTATCTCTTGCTGTGTCCGCTGAAATGGGTGACTTGCGCGGAGATTTGGATTAAAGTGAGGAAGAAACTGCGCCTTTTGTCAACCTCACTCACAGAGCCTAAGCTACCTTTTGCCAGTGGCAAGACATTCATCGAGACGACTGGAGATAGCATAGGATGCAGATTTTGTCTCAGGGTTACCACCGAAGCCTTTCCGTAAACATGTAACCCGCAGGGTAGAAAGGTGGGAAGGCATCTAACGCAGTTTGTCGTGCCTTTTCGATAACCTAATTTCTCTAATCCCCAAGGCGGTGTGCGTTGGTTTTTATTTTGTGCCTGTCGGCCCAGTGCATCCGACTTCAGCATGCATTTTATGTAAGGGTGTGCTTTTCTAAGGGTTTGCTTCCACGGGGTAACGGCCGGTGCTGTGATGGGGATCAAACCCAGTACCTTCTGGTTGTGAGCCGTGTCACTTAACCACTAGCCCACGCCGTCCCCAGATAAGGGTCTTTCTTCTGTTGTCAATTCTTCTTCTCACTGATGTGATACTTTTATTTAGTTGATGTTTCAAATCGAGATGGCCTATTCTGTATATCCTGCTTCCACTTACTCACAAATATTTTCACAAACTCTTTGGCTCCAGGCTAACCCTAACAATGGCCCATTTTACCAGCGAAACAGCAGTGAACTTCTTCTTCTTCTTTTTCTTCTTCGTTCTCAATCTCCCGCTACCAAACCCTGAAAGGGCTTAAGTAGCAGAATGTAGTCCAGAGAACGGAATGCGTTGTGTTGAATTTTACAGATTGACTGCGATATTTGCACCTTTCGGTACAACACATCCGACTTCAGCAAGCATTTTTTTAGTACCGGGTTAGCATTCCCTCTTCGATCCCTTCTCCTTAGCCAGTCTGCCCTACTGCAGCCTGTTATCCAGGATCACCGCGTGGAGGTGTAGAAGGGTCTTGGCAGCTATGGTTCGCTGGCCCTGGCGCTAGCAGTCAGCTATGGGTCGCTGACCACTGCAGCTCATGCGCTGCTCAGCATCTTGATTCCCCAGCAGTGAACAATATGTACTCTTCATGCTTCACACGTATACGCTAAAGATAGGTACAACCTGTGAGTCTTTGTGAGATGTGAAGTATGTCTGTTTGAACTACTCTGTTGTCAGTTGTCTACCCTTAAGTGCACAGGCCCTCTTGTCTAGACAAGAACAGCCATCTATTTATTTGGTGGGGATAGTCTCTACAGGGTAGGATAGTCGCCACCGTATCTAAATCTCCTTAGTTGGGTTTTATAACTTGCTCGACAGGTTACAGCGTATGTAATCCTTTACTCTCCTATCGGACCCCAGTAACTAATGGACGGTTTATTGTTGCATTATAACAATTTTTCTCTCACCTCACATTTTTTGTGACAATAAAAGAATGTTTACTTTGGCTTTCTAAATTCTCTGGTGTAGACAATCTGTCATCTTCCCCCATCCGACCGGTTGTTTAATCTCGTCTATGACGTCACATGAGCGCCTCTAATTTTCACTCGGTCTTGTCCTCTGTCACTTTTTTTTCTTTGTCTATTTTGACACTTGTCACAATGTGTTCGAATAATCTCCATCTGCGCCTAACATGCTACCACTCTTTAATAGCCCCCCCCCCTTTCCATCTTAACAGCCTTCACCCTTAACCCCCCTCCCATTTACCTCACACCAACAAACAATCAACAACACAGAAATTGCTTTATGTTTATTCATCCCAATGTTTCCGGGGAACGAAAAAAAAACAACAAATGCCATACAATTTTTCCCCATTGTTGGGGAAGTCGAGTGATTTTCAGGCTGAGGGTTATAGGCCGCTTCGCCACTGCTGTTGCCGCGTCGTGTACTAGCTATGTTTGTTTATTTCACCCCCAACAGAAAAACAACATATGTCATACCGGGGATTCCAACCCCTTCCCTCCTTGTCGGTGAGCAAGCATCGAAACCATTATGGAGCACACAATAGTAGCAATCAAACATATCAGGCATGTCGTAAGAGTAGACTAAGGAGGGATGTGCATAGGACTGGCTGACCCATCTTGTAGAAACTTGAAGCCATACACCCCAAACATGTCAAAGCTAAATGACTTGGTGTGTATTTGTTGAAAATATATGCTCCACAGGGAACTAACGCTTTTTGATCTTGACATATCTTTATTAAATATTATGTAGCCAGATTCTTCTCCCTTGGAGCAGCCAGTCTCACTAACTAGGGACAGACGAATAGGATCACTTCAACTACATGTATGACATGACATGAACAGAGAGTTGTGTGTTACCTCATTATATAGAAGCAATTGCACCAGAAACGACAACTACATAATTCCACAGCATGCTTCAGATACGCCCACAAGAATTCCTCACATAATACTTGTGTCCAAACACCATGGAAGAGGCTATCTATAGAGCCGATGCTATGCTCCGCGAGGAGCGAAATGTGAATAAGAATACGCTTTTACTATTCATCCTACCCAAATGTGTACACTCTCATATACACTGCTCATTATAAACCAATGTGTACACTCTCACATACACTGATCATTATAAACCAATGTGTACACTCTCACATACACTGCTCATTATAAACCAATGTGTACACTCTCACATACAGTGCTCATTATAAACCAATGTGTACACTCTCACATACAGTGCTCATTATAAACCAATGTGTACACTCTCACATACAGTGCTCATTATAAACCAATGTGTACACTCTCACATACACTGCTCATTATACCTCAATTTGTACACTCGAGGATCGTCTGGTAAAAATTCTTCTGATCTCTGGGTAGTGAGATCGGATTCCCGTTGTCAGTGTCAAGCACGTTAAAAATCTCTTGGCGGTTAGAAATCGAAAAGAAAAGGCTTAACGGCCGCTGCCCTGACACAATTTAAAAATTCGAGTTAAAAATCTAACCAAATTAGTTGTACCTTTCCCCAGGCCTAGTAAGCCGCAGGAAGTTCTAAAATACCTTCTATGCATAGCGGAATCCCTCGGCTACATGGCAACAGACACTAAACATGCCTGTTTAAATACTAGGATTCCAAGTTGTGAATTCTTGGAATGCATTGCCACAGAAAAAAGTGGAGTCAGGGTCAATTAATGCATTCAAGAAGTGATTGGATGCGCATAGTTATTTTTAGATCAAGTAAATGTAAAAGAAACTCTGCAGCGTCTTCTAAACCAGTATAAAGACGTTAAGTTAAGTTAAGTTAAGTTATGAGTATAACTTTGGCTAAACGTGCATGTAAACACATTTTAATACACAATTAAGATGATCGGAAAAGAACAATGATCAATAGATTGGACATCGAGCCCAGCTGCAATGGACACACCCCTATCAGTCCGTCGCACTAAAGAGTATGGGAAGCATTGCTCTAGTTTATATTACACTTTCACATTCCGGGAAACCACTGGCACATATCAGCCATAATGTTTAGATATAAAAGAAAAGTTTGAATGTGCGTGTCGGGGATTTTTCTCTGTACTACTACTTCTCCACGAACAGAAAGGATTTGCAGAAACTCTCTGACTCTCCCTCTTTCTCTATCACTCCTCCCTTTCTCTCTCTCCCTAATATTATCTCTCTCTCACATACACACACACAAACACACACACACACACACGCACAATACACACACACACTGTTGTGGTTTATCACTGCTTTAAACAGTTATTTAGAACCGGACAATTTCCTCTTGAAGGTTATTCTTTCCAAGGGAGACCACTACGGGAAATATGTTAAACATTTTCTGTCACAGTGGCGTCTCTTGTCACGAAGGAGGCTTCTGAGAATCAGATGCAAAGATTATATATACATGTTCTTAGGTGTTTTTGGCATGTTGTATAAGACAATTAAAGAAGATTGTGCATGGGACTAGCAACATGATTATGTAAAGACAAATTACTAAAGAAACTACCCTCTTCAGGAACACAGAAAGTGCGCTGATGTAGGGTTCCGAAAAGAGGTAACCAAAGCGGTGACCCATTTAGTGAACGAGATTTAACACCTCCAAGTCTTCCAGGACTGCAGTTATAACGGTTTTTACTGAACATAATATAACATTTGGTATATATGAGTGCAGTAAGTTTAAACAGTAAACTGAGATTTTTGAAAGTCACCAGTTACCAAACATTCTAATAACATAGGTTAAAGGGCCTTAAAGTGGAATTCTGAAATGAATATCCCAGATTAGATCATCAGCATCACCACAAACCACCATTTGCTGCACAGCTAAGAAAATAAGTCCCAACCAAGTTATTTACCAATAAGAAACGTATTCGTTCCTTCTGTATTATAGGGGACGAAGACTAACGTCTGGTCAGACAAAACATACTGATAAGACTGATAATTCAGGGTCAGGCAAAATATACTGGCCAAGATCCTCATCTCGGCTTCCTCGTAGCCATTCCTGGAAACGGGCTGTTTTCATGGCAGTCTGGTTAACGAGGCGAAGGATCGTCGTGATCCTTGTAGAAGTGAGCGACACGCAGATCAATACAAGCATAGCACAACCACCTGGAAGAACCCGGTCCACCTTCATCAGCACGCTCGGGATGCGAGGAAAGCTGCAACAACCCACCACTAAACGTCCTTTTCAGGCAGCACAAAAAGATTAGTCCCACTCATTGTGGGTATTCAACAACAACAGCACCACTGCCATACGTAAAGTGTTTTACCTGATACTTTTGTTAGCCCTGTCCATATATAAATAAAGGATCAGTGACGGCACAGGAAGGACAGAGACAGAATTAGCACACGTTACGGCCACAAGGTCTTCGTCAAGGACGAATAACAGACTGTGTATATGACAACGATACAGAACGGCTGGAGTTGGTAACAATTACATAGAAACCGACCAGGAACTCATGAGTACGACACTTATAACTGAAAACTAGTAGACCAAACAGTAAGTGGTCACAATGATTTAAGGTAACGTGAATACAAATCAAAAAGTGCACGCGTAGATACACACGTATAAATACAACTGTGCATAATAAATGTAGCCTTGATAAGATAATAAAAATCGCAGAGGGATAGAAATACCAATTCTAATAATGGTGTTCTGAAATTTGATGTGTTAGACCGAAAGGTGCATATATCACAGCCTCACTGCAAACTATGACTCGATGTCACGTCTTTTTCAAAACGTCGAAGAAGAAATCATCACACTAATGTCCCTTATAAACATGGCGGCTATGTGTGTAATGTTTCTCTCGTCGCCAATTTATACTTTATCTTTCAAAAGGGTTGGATAGAACCATGTTCTCACCCTGCCCGTCTCATAGAGTCGACAGTCTGACAGAACATGTTCTACTGTTTGTCTGTTCTCACAACAAGCGCGCATTTCTGTTCAATTTGTTAAACAGATGGTGCGTGAGTCTGCAGTGGTAGGTTAACAGTTGGAATATTATCTATTGGTCAATACCGTGTATCTGTTGCAAAATATGATGGGGATAATCTGAAAAAGTACCTTTGTGGGGATATTAGATCTGGAAAAGTACTTTTGTGGGGACATTAAATCTTGAAAAGTACCTATTTTAGGGACATTCGATCGTCAAAAGTACCTATTTTATTATGACATTAGATCCCGAAAAACATATTTTGTGGGAACATTAGATTTGGAGAAGTACATATTGTAGGGATATTATATCTGAAAAAGCACGGTACATAATGTGGGGGCATTCGATCTGGAAAAGCGGGAAACGCTGATTCCAGTCAATGGCGGCATTTTCAATGGCAATACTGCACCGGTAGGAGTCTGGAATGAATCGTAAGTAGAGAAGGGATGGACGTCTAGGAGGACAGTTCATGAATGTGTGTAACCAGTGGGATACAATAATCAGCAGCAGCCATGTCGTTCGCCATCTGCTTTAGAAGACTGAGTACCTTTGGGTCAGTCCGGAGTGCAGTGAATTTATTCAACGTGACGTAACATAACCTATCAGAGTTTAAATATAAACATGGCATGTCACAATCTATGTGTGATCTCCGCTGACAAGCAAATAGTGCAGACATTGAGCCGTTAATATCCTGTTAGATTAGAAGACCGCTATAAATCGTGTTCTCAGTCCAGCTTTGATCTTTTGGTTTCCAGATGGTCCTGTCACTTTATCTATGTTGCACTTTACAAAGTCTTACATAAATAAAATGGTAATCACCGGTCATTTAAGTAACACTGAGTATAGAATGCAGTAAATATAGGCATAAATAAGTCAGTCAAGAAGGTAATTAGTCGTAACAGCGGTTATTGATTTTATATTTTATCTTCTTGAATCCTTGACCGATGACTGCCCACGCAATTAACTCCCTACATTTTGTTTAGTTATCATTCGTACCGTGCCAGTTCATGTTTTTCCTTCGGGCTTATAATTTTTCGCCAAATAATGTTAGAAAATCGTTTCTTATCTGAGGCCCATAGAAAGGGATTCAGTTGATAGTATATATTCAATCAAAGAAAACTCTGAAACATATCCGAAGGAAAGAAATGGAGCCTAAAAAGCAAAAAGTATTTTTTTTCAAAGGCTGATACAGACTAAATGAAATTATAGCCACACACACGCACGCGCGCACACACACGCACGCACACACACACACACACACACACACACACACACACACACACACATATATATATATATATTTATATATATGAAACTTGCATCCATTTTCATTGCGTACCACGACCGGAATCTCCCCTCAGCCATGGGTTAATGGTCCCTCACCTAGACCTACAGATGTGGGCGCTGGTCAGCAGCAGCGTCTTCTAGTCTACGCGTGGGGGCTGCTGCTGTCGAGATGTACTACATTCGCCTCTCAAATCGTCAAGGAAACGGTGGACGATCGACTTCCACAAGTTTCAAGCGACCTCTGGTCTCACGGATTGTACGACCTGAATATCTGCATCTGGAGCTACTTCCAGTCGTCTTGATTGTATGTCTTGCAACTGCTTCCCGGTAACTCAGGACGAGAGAGTGAGATTGATGTCCAGCGCAGCTTCTTCTCCCTGTAATACAACTTCAGCGCAAGATACATCTTCAGGATGAGGACAGTCTGATGATGTCGCCATCTTCGCTTGCAATGGGCATCTTACTTACTTACAGTGGTAGAGCGCTTGTGGTTGTAGATCTCATCTATGTGTAAGATGGGGCTCACTATTTCTCTTCCCCGCCGCCTTGTCATCTTTAACTTAGTCTAATACATACGGTAATACATCTGTGTAGACTGGATCGTGTTAAGACTGTAGTGAACACCTTCTATTTCCTAGCAGAGACAGGTATTCTAACCTATCTGCCATTAAAACGCTCAAGGGCGTACCTTCGCTAAAGTGAAGGGTAAACATATCAAAGGCCGCCGTCCATCGTAGACGATCATGGCATAATTTATTTTGCTAGCGCTGTTTTTATTAAGGATTAACTGCGATACTTTTTATCCTCATTCTCTCGTCTCGTGCCGCCCGACCCCATTGGCAAGTCAAGGACAAGACGACTAGGGGGCGACTACGAGATGCAGGGGACTCCGCGTCAAGCACACGTGAAAAAAGACGGCGGAGTATGGAGTCGAACTCACACCACATGATCACGAGGCAGACGGCTTAACCATATACTTCTTATAATTTGATGCTATCTTTCCATTTTACGTTAACTGGGCTTCAAAGAGGAGCAAATAATAGTAGCACTACAGCATGTAAGATGCAACGTAAAGGTAACAAGCGAGAGTTCAGCATGGGAGGACTACCCCTTTCTGTAGAAACTCTAAGCCACAAGGCAGAAGGTAACCTATAAGCCACAAGGCAGAAGGTAAACTATAAGCCACAAGGCAGAAGGTAACCTCTAAGCCACAAGGCAGAAGGTAACCTCTAAGCCACAAGGCAGAAGGTAACCTCTAAGCCACAAGGCAAAAGGTAACCTATAAGCCACAAGGCAGAAGGTAACCTCTAAGCAACAAGGCAGAAGGTAACCTATAAGCCACATGGCCGAAATTCAACGACTATAATTCAAGTCAAATTGTTCTATCGATCCCACATTGCTCTCTATATCTGTGTGTGTGTGCGTGCACGCACGCACGCACGCACGCACGCACGCACACACACACACACACTCACTCACACACACACGCACACACACACGCACACACAAACACACACCGTCACACTTCACCGTGTTAACGCATAATTCTGATCGAACCAATAATCCAACGTCAACATTTGGTACAAATAAAATTATAAAAATATACAACATTCTAGTGCGAGTCAATATATGAAAATCAAACAACAAAGGACATTCACAAAGGACACGCGCGGTGTCCCAGATATTGCATTCCTTATTGACAAAACCCGACGTTATGAAAACAAATGAAGCAAACAAATGAAATTTCCAGAACACATCGGTTAATAAGGTTAGGCCCACTACCAGCATCGGTACAACAATACAACGCAACCCACGTGACGGTCAAAATGTCTTCGCCAGACCACCCCCTGGTTCGGTCATCTCATGAGAAAGCAATATCAACAACTTCCCCTGATAGCTTACACCGCTGGTAGATTTGGTTACATGGCAAGAAGGTCGCCGCGAGACAGGTGGATAGATGTCGCTAGATTGACCGTGTCTGTCGAAGACGGATGTGTTGGACCAAAAGGTGCAAATATCGCATTCAAGCTGTGAACTAACGGCATTCCTTTATTCGGATTACATCTTGTTACATGCAAAATCTTGTTCATGGCTTGTTAGCGGGAGATTGAGAACGAACGCAGAAGATGAAGAAGAAGAAGAAGAAGAAGAAGAAGAAGAAGAAGAAGAACAAGAAGAAGAAGAAGAAGAAGAAGAAGAGTGACTGTGTAACGATACGGACGCACAACGACCGAATCGACACATTTTGCGCAGGACAGACGACTTAAGCTCCCCATGCCGCTCAACCGCATCAGCTCATGCCAGGTCATCCCGTAACAGGTGAGGTCGTTGGGGCACACACGAAGACACTCCCACATCTTTACGCCACCCATCTCTGTCAGCGGCCTGTGCCTCCTCTGGTCGGAGATTGGTTCATTATTTTATGTTGTCCTGAGACCTCTTCTTGCGACGACCTATATGTCGTCCGCCTTGCACCTTTCCGTACAGGATCGTATTTGGAAAGAAAAGAAGTAACAAAAAGCATATGCCATTTCAAAGTATTACATCGTTACAAAAGTATGGCTAATAACTTGAAACTATGGTACTTTCGTCTTAATTCACCCCAAACAGAGTTCCCTGGGTTCCCATCGTTTGTATCGGACATTTCATTTCGGGTAAAGGGTATGACAGGTCGATACAATTATATTTTAAATAAATAAATAAAGTCTTAGATATAGTAATAAGCGTAGAAATTATGGTTATATTCAGTTTTGCGAAAGGTTAGGGTTAGAGCTATGATTAGGTTCAGGGTTTAGGGTTAGGATTATGGTTATAAAACAGTTGTTATTACATCGTCTGAAAGCATGGATAAAGCCATGCTGCTGTAGACACTGTATGCTGCTCTCCTTATCATGAACCAACGGTGACATATTCAAGAAATTCATTGCTGAGACAGCAGGTATAAGCGTAAGCAGGAGCGGAAATTCTCGTCCGTTCTCGCAGAATGTTTGACACACTCAACAGTTAAAAAGTTGACTATTATGTACCGCCCCTATCGCATGTTCGGTGCTAAAATATATTTCTTTTGTTTGGGGTGAATTAAGGGGCAAGTACGAAAACTATCTAATGTTACAAAATAATTACCCAACATTATGATAATGGTAATGCCTTGTAGTTGATACTGGGGATAAAGTGCTAATATTTCCAGCCCGCCTTTAATTGCTTGTACTTCAGTTAAGAGGACGGATATGAACCGTACATCTAACTCTGCAAAACGAACACAAAAGCCATTCACGATGAAACAAACGAGAGAGCTTGTGCTGCTAAACTGATAACATTTATGTAACCGTCATTTTTGTTCTATGACTAGCTGTATTACCAGACTTCGCTCGCGGAATAACATCATTTTCAGATGAGATGAAATTAGCGAAGTTTTAGGAATGAAAACATATTCCCCTCTGTGAGCTCCTGCCAAGATTGTGGTCTCAATTGCAAAAAAATCTCTCTCACCACCCCCCACACATCACCCCCCATCCTCCAACCCCCCGCGTAATTGGCACATCTTTCATCATCATCATGTGCCCTGCCGGTTGACGTTGGCGATCATGGATTTTCACCTCCTCTTATCACGTGTTGTTTATCCATTCAGTCGTTGGTTGTTTCCCATGGCGTCCCTTCTAGCTGTCCAATATTTTCTCACTCTGCTTATCTATGTCTCTGTTCCTTCCGATTTTGCCCACTGTCAACGTGTGTTCCAACCCATCACCTCTCATGACATGACAGAAAAAGTCTGACTGCCGTATCCTGATTTTTTTGCAGTCGTTGTTTGTGTCTGTGCTTATTTATGCACCGTTCTTACTTATTTTTTCTGTCCATGGAATTCTCAATATACGCACTATCTCTACCACACCATAATCGCCCATCATTCCACCACGGGAAAATGTTGTCACTCCAAGAATTCGGCTAAATTCCATCCTGTCTCAAAATTATGCTATTTCCAGTGAAATAACATATTTTTTTAATACACACAATTCGGTAGTAAATTAAAATGTTCGTATCAGTAAAATAAAACAAATTATCGTTCTAGGGGGAATTAGCCCGATGAACTCAATGCCAGCAGGATGGCATGGAAACCATCCGGTCATACACTCTAAATTGTGTCAGCATACCGATAACAATGTTGTCATTGATCTCACGAATGTGCAAGTTGGCCAATTAATTGTGCCATGACTCTTCTATTTGTCGACAAATAATATACACAATCTTTTGCCCATAACTCGTAAAGAGCTATGCCATGGAGACATGAAATAGTTGGACTGATCTACGAATCAAATATAGAATGTTCAGTATTGCTACTGATTCTCCCACTGCGGCTTTATCATCGTTAAATTTGATGTCATTAACTTTCCTACCATTAACTTTGACACCCCTATTATAATTCCTAACAACTCTTTATATCATCATCTTAGAATATGCGTTATAGAGACTCGACTAAATCAAGCAGCCCAGTCTTATGTTAGTCTTTTGTTTGAAATACTCGCCTCTAGATTTTCATACAGGTTCTGGATTAATCTAATGATCCTTCTCTCGATAACTATTTGTTGCAACATCTGAAGAATTGTGTCCCAGGTAACTCGATCAAAGGCTTCCTTGTAGTCAGTGAAGCATATACATAGTGATCGATCCTTGATCGATCATTCTTTTATCGAGAAGCCGCAATGATTCGATGACATCCCGTGCACCTGTGGCCTTGCGAAATTCAAACTGGTTAACAATTAGCACCGCCTTAAATTTGTCATCATTTCTGTCCTTAACTATCTCAAATATCATTTTATAAATATGTGGTATCACGCTTATCGTTTGTACTGCATTCTATAGCATTCGATTTTTAGATTTTTTGAGCCAAGTAATTATTATTGAAGTTGAGTGTTCCTTTAGCCATATTCCATTCTTGTAAATATCACTAACATGCTGGGGACGGCGTGGGCTAGTGGTTGAGTGACACGGCTCACAACCGAAGGTGCTGAGTTCGATCTCCATCACAGCACCGGCCGTTACCCATGGGAAGCAAATCCTTAGAAAATTCAGGAGGAAGCTGATCTTTACATAAAATGCATGCTGAAGTAGGATGCACTGGGCCGACAGGCGCAAAATAAAAACCACAGTGCAACGCACACCGCTTTGGGGAATAGATAAATAAGGCGATCGAAAAAAAAACACAAAAAAACATGCTAAATGGTAAATTGTGTGAAATCTCTGCTCCAAATTGCTGTGCTGAACCGTGTGTATCGTCTCGACAGGCACATATATTGCAGCCTTGTTGAAAACTAGGATAGAACGATGGATAGAAAGAATGAACGAATGAAGTGTCTCATATATTAATGGTACTTAATCCTCGTTTTATTAGAGCCAGCATGGACTAAGACACACCAGATCTAGACGTCAGTAAGTCTATAAAAACAACAACAGGGTACATGTCTGCATAGTGATTGTTTCTCGCATGAGCCTAAGACAGGATTACCAGAGTGTGTATCCTGCTGATATGCTAATTTCATCAATAATGTGCTGTCAGGTAAAAGTAAGTAAAGTGGAAATTCAGCAGAATTAACCGCTGGTTAGAAATTTAGTTTTTGAACAGCTCTATTGTACTAAACCGCAGCCTGTGAGAAGTGGGATGGTCAGTGTCCTTCCTCGCTGTTTTTACCTTCCCTAACTCATGCGTCAGGTACCCATTTACAGGTACCCATTTCATAGCCCTAACCCAAACCTGGATTTTTTTGTTTGTTTGAAGTTTCCGGACGCGATTCGAATCGAGCCACATTATTACTACAGAAAATAAAGCCAATTGCTCGCTATGAACTTTGCTGACGCGCCCTATGTGCTGTCAGGCTGGCATAGATAATGGGCAAACGTTTTTTTTTTTTGAGCCTTAAAATGTAGTTGTATAGCACACACTGACGAGTCTTAGTCTTTGATGAGTGATCATACAAGTTTTCTTCCTCTCTGCATAGCTTTGTCTAATTGAAAGTCAGGTGCCATTTTACGTTGGGTAAAGTGGAACACGCTGTGGCCGGAGACGAGACCCGGTACCAATCAAAGGAAAGGATAAATTAGACTACAATAAGTTGTTTTTTTCAAAACACAGCCACCTGCAAGAATAAGATGGCATAGCTACAAATTAACTAAAGAAGGTCCAGATTAGATAATAGGAAATATTGTTTTAGCCAGAGAGTGGTAAATACTTGGAATGCATTGCAAAAAGATGGCAGCCAAAAGGCACAATTTAATAATCGAGTACCATTCAGAGAAATTAAGAACATCATCAGAAATCAGTATATACACCAAAGGAGAGAAGACAGAAACATAAGCAGTACGCCAGACCCAATTCACCAACTCATTAGGAATCAACAAACTACCTTATTTAGCCTGAAAACTGGACACTGCAGACTACTAGAAAATCTTTACCGACTGGAGATCTCACACACCGATGAGTGCCCATATGGAACATTATGCCAGAACCCTGAGCACATTCTACAGGAATGCCAAATCTATAGGGAAATGAGATGCCAGACTTGGCCAGAGGGTGCGGAGCTGAGACATAAGCTGTGGGGCAGCCGCTCCGACTCGGTGAAGACTACAGACTTCATCATGGCAACTGGCCTGCAGATATAGCATGACCAGAAGATCCTGAACGCAAAGAAGAAGACGATGAAATATCAAGCATGCATGCTTGATACACTGATATACGGGGCGGAAACATGGACAACACATTCAAGACACGAGAAGAGGTTAAACAGTTTTTATATGGGATGTCTTCGCAGTGTAATGAACATAAAGTTGCAGTACAAGGTGACCAACTCAGAAATACTGGAACGCGCCAAGATACCATCCTTCTTCTCGACTCTGAGCAATAAGAGACTGAGATGGTTGGATCACGTGAAACGAATGTCAAATACCCGTATTCCGAAGCAGTTACTCCTGGGTGAACTCAAATCGGTTACCAGATTACAAGGAAGACCTAAATTAAGATATAAGGACATTTGCAAAAGATCCATGAACGATTTTACGATCAATCCAAATACCTGGGAGGAGATTGCAGAGAATAGAGTTATATGGAGAGCGACCTTGAGAACGGGCATCGAGACATCAAAGCTAGTTCTGATGACAAAGATGGAAGACAAAGCAATGCAAAAGGAAGGAGTTTCTACCACACCAATCGAATTGTTTCTGTTTGGCTGTCGTCCCTGTCAATCGAGAATAGGCAAAATCAGCCACGAAAGTCGATGTCTCTCCAGGACAGATGCTGCCACCCCCATCTCTACAACGAAAAAGGCCATAACAAGTATATGTGAATGAAGGTATTATATCAGTGGCTGTTTTTATGAATGAAGGTATTATTATTAAAACAGGGAAAGTATTTGTGAATGACGGTATTATTATTATAACAGAGAAATGATTTATGAATGAAAGTATTATTATAGCAAGGAATGTATTTGTGAATGAAAGTATTATTATGGGGAGGACTGTATTTGTAAATGAAGGTATTATTTATAGATCTGGCTGTGTGAGAGAGAGTGAGAGTATGTGTATGCGTGAGAGAGAGAGAGAGAGAGAGGAAGAGAGAGTGTATGTGAGATAGTATATGCATGTCAGGAAGCTCGTATGTAGTACAGTATGTACTTGAGAGTGTATGTGAGAGAGAGAGAGAGAGTGTATGTGAGACAGTATGTACATGAGAGAGTATGTGTGTGAGACAACCGACGATGAGCGAAGGAGCACACGCAAGAATATACAATCCCTTAACTTAGAGAGAGGAAAGGCAACCTCAGTTGGGTACTGTAGCAGGGCAGACCAGGTCCTTAGCCTTGGTTGGCGACTGGTCTAGGAAGGAGTGAAGCCCCGACATGCGAATACACAGAGCATTGCTCTGCTGATCCGGCAGCTTCCTCAGCTTGCATTGTTCTAAATGTATTGGTGTCATTTTTCCCTTGGAGTAAACAAGGCACATTGAGAGAGATGGACCATACGGCATGGGTAACACATGGTCTCTATATTTCTGCCCGGGCTTTGTGCTAAAAGCAAAATTACTAGACAAGACTAAAAGAGCCAATGGATGTGTGTGAGAAAGAGAGACTGATATTTATATATATATATATATATATATATATATATATATATATATTTATGTATAGATAGATAGATAGATAGATAGATAGAGAGAGAGAGAGAGAGAGAGAGAGAGAGAGAGAGAGAGAGACGTGGAGGCAACTGATAGGATATCTGTAGTTTCAAGTCTGACAGTATACATTGACAGTTGAGTTGGAGGTTACAAGTGACTCAAGATAAGAGAATATGAATTCCCTTTGTCCCCCTCTCCTCTCCCTTCTTAACGCAGTTTGTTTACCTTCAATATAAGAGCTCAAATAAGGAAAGGTAGGGTAGACACAGCCACATTAACATTAATTCGGCACGAGCTGCTATGAGAAAACAATCCCATGTACCTTAGATAAAATTGGAAAGAGGATACATGGAGGTGACATGTTAATCGAATGGTATAGTTATCCATAACACCTAGTTTTAACAATATTCAAGAGGGAGGTGGGGAGAGGCTCACGTCTAGTCAGGCAAAACATACTGATCAGACATGTTAGTCAGGGTCAGGCAAAACATACTGATCAGACATGTTAGTCAGGGTCAGGCAAAACATACTGATAAGACATATTAGTCAGGATCAGGAAAAACATACTGATAAGACATATTAGTCAGGATCAGGCAAAACATACTGATAAGACATATTAGTCAGGATCAGGCAAAACATACTGATCAGACCTGTTAGTTAGGGTCAGTCAAAACATACTGATCAGACATGTTAGTTAGGGTCAGGCAAAACATACTGATCAGACATGCTAGTCAGGGTGAGGCAAAATATACTGGCCAAGACCCTCACCTCAGTTTCCTCGTTGCCCTCCCTGGAAACTGGCTGTTTGCATGGAAGCCTGACTAACGAGATGAAGGATCGACGGGATCCCCGTAGTAGGGAGCGATACGCAGATATAGCCAAGAATGCCACAACCGCTCTGTCGGATGTGTCGGACCGAAAGGTGCAAATATCACAGTCAAACTGTAATCTAGCGACACAACGCATTCCGTCCTCCGGACTACATCCTGCTGCTTGCAAAGCCCTGTTCAGGGCTTGGTAGCAGGAGATTGAGAACGAACGCAGAAGAAGAATAAGAAGCCCAACCGCCTAGAGAATACCGGCCCACCTTCATCAGCACGCTCGGGATGTGAGGAAAGCTACAACAAACCGTCACTTAACATCCCTGTCATGGCGCAGAAAAGAGTAAATCTTCTGATTGTGGGATTTAACAACAACATCCAAGAAGACTACGAACAGGAAATGACGCGTCAAAAAGCCAGGTAGATTATATACTCACAGCAACAGCCAGCAACAACGAAATGCTCTGGTTGGTGTAAAAGATCTGTCGTGTACTGATTGTGATAGCGAGCGCGTCCCTGTTTTAGGCGAAGTAAGATGAAGGCTAGGTTAGGAGAAGTTAGACAAGATTAGGAGAAGACAGTCAGGTATTCTATTACATCCCGGTAAATTAAAAGGTAAATATAAGAAGAGAACAATTTCAAATCGAAGATGTGTAAGTAGGGGAAGAGAATGTGTAGAAGATGGTCAGTCAAATCATGAATGGAAGAGAATGTGAATAGCAGGTCAGTCAAATTATGAACGGAAGAGAATGTGAACATAAAGTCAGTCAAATCATAAACGGAAGAGAATGTGAACATAAAGTCAGTCAAATCATGAACAGAAGAGAAAGTGAACATAAAGTCAGTCAAATCATGAATGGAAGAGAATGTGAAGAGAAGGTCAGTCAAATCATGAATGGAAGAGAATGTGAAGAGAAGGTCAGTCAAATCATGAACTTTGAGGACATCTATCGAAGCTGTTAGATCCCAGAATCGACCCGACGACGACTACCTTACATTGAAGCGGTAGGGACTGATTATCATTCTTCACATACATCAGAACATACACATACACATGCATACATATTTGCTTACGTAAGTACGTACATACATACACGTACGCACGTACGCACGCAAATATTAAGATCAATGATCACAGGGGAGTTAACGTTTGTATCTTTCCTTCATCGACTACACGAAGACTTCAGACAGTGTTCAAGATGTGATGATTACGTCTAGCGAATTACACGTACAGGGAAACGATCTAAGCGCCACGAAGAAACGACACAGTAACAGATGGCTAGAGGGAGGGGAATTGTGAAATCAGTTATAACCGATCAATGGTAACTTATTATATGGAAAACTGGCACGGGTTATTGGACACTTACTTAGGTAGGAGAAAATGCGCAAAATGACGGTAGATATCGAGGGCTGGAGTGATCGATGAAGACGGAAAGAAATTCTGGGATGGCGTGGCAAACTGGGCGAAGAAACACGGATGAATTTGTGAAATGCTAAAGAGATAGGCAAAAGTAAGGCTAGTCACATATAAGAAACTGCTGTCGGGGATGAAGTGTTACAGGCTTAATTGTTTTGGGTCACATCATTTTTAATGAGGTGGGATGGCCAGCTACTTTCATCGCTGTTTTTCTTTCCCTAACAGTAATCCAGGTATTCATTTACAGATGGGGCAACTGGTGCGTATTAGTAAAGTGAATTGAACACAGTACCTTTGTCGCGAATAGCAGTGCTTTACCACTATGCTAATCAGACGTTCGATGGCTGTGAGAAAAAAATTACCTGATTTGACACACAAAAAACATGATGATGATGAATAAAAACGATGAATATCGTCTGCCGATTAGTTAGGATATTGGTCTCTTGAGATAGTGCGCACAGGTTTGAAGCCTCTGTACAATTTAGGCATTTAAAATCAGGGAGTAAAATGCAGACGTTACCTGCACACTGTGTGGCGACTGTCGGGACAAACCCTTTATTCCTCAGCGTTATAAATTTCCCAGCGAACCGTAGCGATGGGAATGGATAATAGCTAATGGGACTGCAGCCTGTTCGGGCGACGTGCTTTTTAGCACTGCCCTAGAGTTTATGTAATGGTTCCTACAATTGTTGTTGTGCATTATCTGGTTGTCTACAGACTCTGGTGAGTCTTCTAAGCCAGGATACAAGCGTTAAGTAAAGTTATTTTCCCTTCTGCAACATTTTGACTCGAAGGATTCGATTCTTTGTCTAGAAGTTTTGGTAATCGTCCATGATTCACAGCCATAAACTGCCACAGGAAAAACACAGGCTCTCAAGACTTACTTTTATCATTTTGTTGGTGCAAAATACTCAAAATACCCTGGACAGAGAAAAAAACAAATGTAGACATTCGGCAAGAGTTGAGCTAAGAGGAGAACTGGTTTATCAATTCCATTTTGGCTAGAAAATGCAAATACTTTGGTCACATCAAGAGACACAACGGTCGTGAGAGAACGGTGATGGAAGGTATGGTGCAATGGCAAAAGAGGAAGGGGTAGACCAAGAAGACGATGGTACCAAGATATCCAGGAATGCCTGGGTATGATTGTGGCGGAGGCTGGAGTTTTGGCAAGGGAACGAGTTTCTTTCAGACAGACTATGATGGGAGCGACGTTCTACAAAGGACATGCTACATGATGATGATGTTTTCCCTTCTAATTAACACTATATTTTAAAGTCTGTCTTAGATCAGTGGTTCTCAATCTGTTTGCTCTGTTGTGGAGTCCCTATGTCCACATTATTAAATGTGCATCCGACTTCAGCATGCATTTATGTAAGGGTCTGCTTCCTCCTGCATTTTCTAAGGGTTTGCTTCCCCGGGGTAACGGCCAGTGCTGTGATGGGGATCGAACCCAGCACCTCCCGGTTGTGAGCCGTGTCATTTAACCACTATTCCACGCCGTCCCCATTAATATCTTTCTTTCTCTCGTATGAACTTTAAATTCATAAGGAAAATGTGATATATTAATTTTTGTCTGATAGATGGTTTAAACAACAAATAACTTGACGTTTTTCTTAAGAATGTTGACAATTAAAAAAATGAAGCTGCCTGTTCAAGAAACACGCACAAAATAAACATAAATAACCAATATCGTTCGTACATAACACATATAAACAGATAATATTTATAACTACTTCAATAACTGAATGGTTTAATGACCATACTGAAAAGTCATAATCAGATAAATGAATGTCATATGAACATATATATGTCAAGGACATGATATTTGGGAAGCCAATTGAGATAACAAATGTTCTTTTCTCAAATAAAACGTGTGCTTGTCGTTTGGTACACAAATATTTAAAATCTGGGTCGACTATAATTCTGAATAATATAACAGGTTTAAGACTTTATTATAATATTCAAGAACTTTCCAAGTTACGTCGTACGGGTATAGCAAAATTGCGAATATGAAATTAAACACAAAAATCACTCAAAAAACATTTACATATGACTATATTCATCACTAGTTCTCGCAGGACCATTAACTATAGTTCCAGGGAACCCCGGTTGAGAAAAGCAGTGGAAATTGTTGTACCTTTACCAAGAGAAGATCAAATCCGAAACAAGCAGCGACAGGATTGGTAATAAATGCCAGGATATTGATATTGCACTGCTATTACTACAGCTATAACTAGTACACGCATAGATCAGCTACAAAGGTACATTAAAAATAAAAGACATTTCTTCTTTATCAACGCTGATTAGAGGCTAGTTACCACACGCTCAAGATAGCAAACACGCCAATATACTATGACTCTAGTGAGAGCGAAGAGTTACATCAAAGTCAAAGAAAACAAACTGGTCAAGAATCCCCCGATCCATGTACTCGTTCATGCACAGTCTGACTAACAGCAGTCTGACCAACGAAGTGTAAATCAATACTGCAGACTGTGTTCCCCATAGTAGTGAGCTTACTGAGGAGAATAGCATTGCACTACAGCCAGAAGCACCACGGTCCACCTTCTCGAGTACGCCTCGGGATATTAGAACAGTCAGAGTACCGGCTACTACAAAACGTTATTGCTAAGAAGTAAGGTGTTCGCCTCTAAAAAAATAAGCGAACGAAGGCACGAAACAGTAGTTGTTTGAGTCTTTAGGGGTCAGATGTTTTATTATTCTTTGTCGGATCTTTGATTATTTGAAGTCGGACATTTGATTATTTGAGGTCAGCTTTGATTATTTGAGGTAAGATCTTTGATTATTCGGGGTCAGATCTTTGGTTGTTGTGTGGGGTGCTTTGCCTTCCATAACTCTGGTAGCATTTGCTGCTAAATAGTTAGTTAGTTGTCCATCGCAAGCGATGACGGCGACACCATCAGACGGTTTTTTGTCTTGATGATATAACTTGCAGTGTGCTTGGAGTTTAGTGAGGAAGAAGCTGCGCTGGTCATCAACCTCACTCTCTGGTACAGAACTACCTTGGACCAGTGACAAGACATAAATCAAGACAACAGGGAGTAACTCGGGATGCAGTCACTCTGGTCTCACCTCCCTTGAGACCAGAAGTCGCTTGAAACAGTTTCCATGCATCGCTTTGAGAGGCGAGTGCCTTACCACTCGACAGCATCACTCACCGTGTGAGCGATGTGTCATGGACGTGTTGCTAGCAGGTCAGGGAACAATATCTCCAAGGCGATGAGTTTGTCCTTTCTTGTTGACCCGTGTGTATATTACCTAGCCACACCAAAACCTGCACTGTCAGCAAACAGAGCCAAAGACGTCTACCTCGTGAAGTTCAGTCGTGTGCACTGGACACAGGGTACCTGCAATATTATTGCAAATAGCTGAAGACCATGCCTGGATAATCGAAGGGTTAAACACCAGAAAATGAATGAACTAATCCAAATAGAAAACCACAACGTTTCCGTAGACATAAGTGTAAGTCGTCAACTGGTGTGAATTCCAGTCCAATCCGTGGCCTGACCGCATCTATAATAGACTAAAACACGGGAACAAAACTATACCGCGGCGGGTTAGGTGCCATGTTAGTGTAGCTCAAATTAGCATACAGTCCATAAATAGTACTTCATCACCCTCGGCATTGTCTGATGGTATATGGAGAGAAGCTAAATACAAACGGAAGAAAGGATAACATACAGAGAAATGAAAACAATGATACCAAAAACAACCAGAGCGATAAACGTAGGTCAAGCTTTTATGGGCGTCTAACAAGACGGATCAGTAGTGTGTACAACCAGTGTGTACTCTTCAGTCAACCCAGATAGGAACGAGTACCTTGCACCCCACCCCACCCCCTATTAACAATTTGTGGGCTAGTACAATGAAGTATCCAACACTTCATATCCGACAGCAGTTTCAGCTAAGTGACTACCTTGACCTTTAGCAGTGGACTGTGATATCGGCTTACAATTACAGCTCAAAACATGCATTCTTTCTTCTTCCTTGCTCATCGCTCGACATCTACATCTTTAGCTCCAAGAAAGTCACGTCTGTGGTTGGCTGTCCTTTTTTCAGCAGTCTTTTAAGTAATCGGGCTTCAGCAATTATAATAAACACTGCAGTTGTAGTGATAGTTTTCTTAGCACTTTAGTGACACTGACCATAAAGCCAATTAAAAGTTAAAATAAGTTTTCTGAGGGAAGAGAAATGCTTGGCTTTATAATCAGTGTCATTAACGACATATTTAGTTAAAATAAATTTTCCTAGTGTAGAGAAGAAATACGTGGCATTATGATCAGTATCAGTAACAATCATATTTTGTTATGTTTGCTTACCCGAATCAAAACACGTTTTATTTCACACAAGTCTTCATGAACTCTTTTTACTAAATGCGTGTGCTTATTTTCAGCAGCGAGCGAAATAGCATATAAACTTAAGAAAAAATATTTGAGGAAACCTACCCTGGTTGTATGTCTGGTCTCTGCTTACAACGTGTGTAACGTTGAGATTGAAGTGTAAAGTTAGTTCCTTGTCTCGCGCGTCTTAGTTCGCTAGATACGGTTTATTGCGTGACTCGACCCACATTGATTTTGGTGATAAAAGATCTCAGCCGTTCGTTATATAGCGGAAAGAATGGATTATCTAACAACAAACAACGCCAAGGGCTGTCACAATCTAATAGCTGGGCGCGGGGTGTGTCAGATTCCAATACGATGTGTGGTGAGATAAAGGTCTGGGCAGATAGAGAAAGGTAAGGCTGAAGTATATAAGAGTCCCACACCCAAAGATCTATCTATATCTCTTCAACTGGCTCTTGCCAAGATCTAGTTTTGTTGTTAAATATTAGTGACGGCCTTGTTGTTGTGAGAGTAAGTTTATTCTTATGTGAGCCACGAAAATGACGTTAAGTGGTGAGTTGCAGTATAGTAACTATTCTCAAACCCAGAGCCTGCTGATGAAGGTGGACAAAAGAGCGATACTCACAGTGTATCTTCTCCACTGAGACTCTATAGTTCGTTCTAAAATTGATGAACAACTTTAGCGATTTATATTAAATATCGCCCTTACAGAATGTCATGACATTTTGGATGGGTAATAGTCACGACCTTAAGAAAGTGTTTTTCACCCATCTAAAACTGTTCTGTACGCTATTACTTATTTTGGGATTAATTAAATAACACTGATATGGTATTGGCATACCTATACAAGTTTTACAGTAATTCATTCCATTATTCCGTTTAATTTATAATATCGCCTCCCAAAACTAAGCGAGGAATCGGGAATTTCGTGAAAAACACCATTTCTGTTGCGCGTTGTCCCTGGTGAAGGCATTCTGGTCCTAACTTAGGTTTCCTACATGGTTTCCTCTTAGCGCAGTATCTGACCTTACATCATTTTTTTTTGTTTACACGTGATTGTAATCCCCAGTGTCATCGCAGCCTCTCTTCATTTTTATGTTTTAAAAAAAGTATTAATATTTACATTTAATTTTTCGAATCCTGAAAGAGAAAAGTTGGTCCCGAAAGAGACAACGTTTCTCTGAAAAAGACAGTGTTGGAATGACTAAGGTCGTCCTGGGACTATCCACGGACTGGACATTGTAGCAATAGAAGCACCGCAGCGCAGTACAATCGTACACTAATACATCAGTACAGTTGACAACACTTAACTTAACGTCTTTATACTGGTTTAGAAGACTTTGTTGAGTCTGTATACATTCAGTTATAATCTGATATAACCTAAAAGACTGTCTGAGGTTGAAAGTGCGTGTCATCTAAAAGAAAGGCAAACTCTTTATGACAATAACAATTTATATTCCTTTCACTATCTTTTTGAAAATTTCGCCCCTCGCATTCTCTTTTCAGAGTGACCATTATTTTGTAAATAGAATAATCTAATTATGATTTATGATCTCATGATCATAGAGCTGACATGCCCAGCATCCATGCATTACTAGAAAAAGTACGACTTGGGTAGGCCTGACACCTCGCTCGTATGTCAGACGAACGGCTCCCAAAAAAACTCATCTACGGCGAGCTGATGGAGGGGTGGTGCAAGAGAGAGTTTAAGGGACCCACTGAAAAGTTACCAGATAGATGTCACCACTTGAGAATATCTTGAGCAAAACAGATCTGACTGGAGAAGAGCAGTCAAAGCGGGTGTAGATAGCAGCGAAGACCACCGTGCTGTGAAAGCCCAGAGCAGACACCAGAATCGGAAACTACAAACATCGGGAACACCATCGCCTTCTACAGACCTCGTGTGCCGTCCCGTAACATATGTTTTCGTGCCCGCATTGACCTGTTCAGTCACGTGCGCACCCGCACCCATCAGGATAAGCTGTGACAAGGATGATCTTGGTGGTCCTCATCGACAAAGATGGACAGCTATTATGTATACAACGCACATAAGTGTAGAGGAGTTAGTAACGATCATAAGTTATCTCCCCTACAAATCTTCAACTACTAGTGGATTGAAAATTGGTTAACGGGAAGAAGGCAGAGGGTGGGCATAAATAAAGAGTACTCTGAGTGGTGTGAAGTGAAAAGTGGTGTGCCACAGGGCTCGGTTTTGGGACCAATTTTGTTCTTGATATATATATAAATGATTTGGACATTGATATGGGATCCATGATGCAAAATTTGCTGATGACACAAAACTATGCAGTAGTGTCTCATCTAAAGCGGAAGTGGATATATTGAGGTCGGATTTAGATAAAATTCGAGAATGGTCTGTAAGCTGGCAAATGGAGTTTAATGTAGATAAATGTACAGTCATCCACATGGGTATATCCAATATGGAACATAATTACAGAATGGGAGAGAACAATATTAGAAAGATAGAAAAGGAAAGGGACCTAGGGATTATAATAGATCATACAGGAAAGGTGAGTGAGCAAGTTAAGGTAGTAGTGAAAAAGGCAAATACAATGTTAGGTATGATAAAAAGAAATATTAAACATAGGAACAAGGAAGTGATAGTCAAACTGTATAAAGCTTTAGTTAGACCTAGATTGGAGTACTGTGTACAGGTGTGGAGTCCTTTTCATAGAGGGGATATAAACATGCTGGAAAGAATACAAAAAAGAGCGACAAAGCTGATAGTGGAATTCCAGAATTACAGTTATGAGGAAAGACTCAGAAAAACCGGCCTACAGTGTCTAGAAGAAAGAAGAATTCGTGGTGACTTAATACAGGTTTATAAGATGATCAGAGGAATGGATAAATTAGACTATAACAAGTTTTTTAAAATACAGTCACCCACAATAACAAGAGGGCATAGCTACAAGCTGACTAAAGAGAGGTCCAGATTAGATATTAGGAAATATTTTTTGGGTTAGAGAGTGGTGTCTGCTTGGAATGCATTGCCAGGGGAGGTAGTGGAGGCAGGGACAGTTAATGCATTTAAGAATAAACTGGATGCGCATAGCTTTTCGAGCAAGGTGATGTAAATGTAACTGGTTGTATACAGACTCTGCAGGGTCTTCTAAACCAGTATAGAGACGTTAAGTTAAGTTAAGTTCCTGTTTGCTTCCGGCAACACCTCTGTGATATCTCAAAGAATTTGGTTCTCCAGTCGCTAAAAATTTCAGTGGCCTTGTTCATTAGTGTCATGGGTATCGTCTCTTGAAATGGTGTGTGTGTTAGTCTATATACTCATTGTTTGATCTTGTATACGTATTTGTATTTATGAGTAAGTATCTATGTATGCACTTTTTCATCTCTATTCATTTTACATGTAATCATATTGACCATTTCTTGTCTGGTCTCATTTTCATAATTAGCATACCGTTACTCACACATCTCTGGCGACTCTGTGGGCAATGGCTGCTAACACAAAATGCATTGTACCATTATCATATTGTTCTTTGTCCTTGATGAAGTATGTGATAAAGACATTTCATTGGTGAAGGTCTAAGAAATGACCAATGCATGTTACAGCAATGTTGAACATACTGACATGTCAAAAAAAACAAAAACACATCATGATCAGGAACAGCTGATCTTTAATAAGCAACTAGGCAATAATTTAACTAAATAAACAAAAGCAAGCAGCTGAAGATGAAAAAAACAAATGATTCATATTTACCTTAGAACAGAAGATATAAACAATATTGAAAAATGTCAGCTCCTTGATAACACAGTGGTCAGCAACTAGATTTTGTGCTGGGACAGATAAAATAGCTTGGGAACATTTAAGTGGGTTTCTAGTTTCAGCTCAGTGTCTTTTAGCCAGTGTTTTAACTCATTCACTCCCAAATATTTTGAACCTCTGGACACAATTTTATTCTTATGTAAAACTGAAACACAGCATCACTTAGTTGCGATCTATTTGTCTTCAATAAACGTTCACTGAAATAACACATATTATATACCAAACTGTTTACAATTGAGGCTAGAATATAATGGAATACACATATTTTACAAATGGAGGTGTAAATTTGTGTTTGATGGATTTAAGTTGCATAATCGTTTGTTATTTTTTAAAATTATGAACAAAAATGTTCCCCTCATCAATACATTATTCAGCTCTAAATCAATATACAAATAACATAATGAATTTCTATTGACGGTAATCCTCAAGGGATGATGTTCTGAAAGTTGCACCTAATTTGGTGCAGTTGTTTTCACAGTATTTATATTTTACTGAAGGCACGTGATGTTGAAAACATGCTAAAAAATAAAAGCCCCGATCAACATCAGCGTGAGTGTTTACAATTTATGCACACACGGAAAGAATATTTCTGCTGTATTAAAATTATATATACATACATTTATATTATACACACTAGAATGATTGTGCAGGATCTTGAACCTCAACTGAATTTGTAAACTGTTATTACCATTGCTTGAGACAAAAGAGGGCACCGCCCCTTCGTCAGTAGATTTAGTTTTACTTTCATCGCTCGACTTAGAACTAAGACTAGATAAATAAATTGAAACATCGCTATCATAACGATCGATATCTTCATCATCACTACCATTAACAATAATATAATCTATCTATTCCCGAACTTGTACTGAAAAAACTCTATTTGGTGTGGCTGAAGGTGCATGGGATAGCTTCAAAGTTGCTCTCCGAAAAAAAATTATATTTTCCAAGGTACAATACTAAACATTTTTTCAACGAAACTCAAACTAACTCTTCCGGAATGAAAAAGTGCAAAATCTGGACTTGCGTCAATAACCAAAATAAAACATTTAGGTGAATTAGGAATGAGAATATATGTTATTTTGTGAACAGTAGCAAAAGCCAATACACCAGCTTCTGGGTTTTCTAGAAAAAACCGGAAGCCGTTGTATCGGCTCGTGGGAGTGAATGAGTTAACATCCTGTACCTCAGAAATGACACAAATAGCTACAGGGCAGAAAATGTCATTTATGTTTTTAGTTCAATCGCAGTGTCTTTTAGCCAGTGTTTTAACATCCTGTACCTCAGAAATGACACAAATAGCTACAGGTCAGAAAGTGTCATTTGGGTTTCTAGTTCAATCTCAGTGTCTTTTAGTCAGTGTTTTAACATCCTCTACCTCAGAAATGACACAAATAGCTACAAGTCAGAAAGTGTCATTTGGGTTTCTAGTTCTATCTCAGGAAAGAAAGTGTCATTTTTCAAATTAAAAATAAATTTATGATGAGATGTAGAATTATTATGTGAGTTTCCTTTTCCCGGAAAGGCGCAGAATGCAGTGTACTGTGTTTCTGCACTTTACGTCCCAGTGTATCCAACTTCAACATGCATTTTTGTAATGGGTGTATTCCAATAAGGTCACTACTTTGATGAATATACGCCTGTTTGGGTTATGAGCCGTGTTAGTAACCACTTTACTCAATCCGAACAGCGACCAGAGGATGCAGCGCGGTGAAAAAATGACTTATAGATGGCTGCTTTAGTCAGGGTCAGCAAACCAGCCAGAGCTGACCAAGACCCTATTCTGCCTCAATGTGGTGGCTCTAGAGACAGGCCACAGTGTAGTCTGGCTAAGAAAATATGGATCGCAGTGGGAAGGAAAACCTGGAACGCAAAAAAAGCTAGCTGAAACTGAATGTGTCTGGCCGAAAGGCGCAGATATCACAGTCTCGCTGTAAACTATGGCACAACGTCCTTCAGGATAAACGCTGAAGAAGAATTCAAACATTTGCCTGTTTGGGTTGTGGGCTGTGACACTAACCGCTTTGCTGAATCTGAACATATGCCTGTTTGGGCTGTGACACTAACTGCTTCGCTGAATCTGAACATATGCCTGTTTGGATTGTGGGCTGTGTCCCTAACTACTTCTCCATGAAATCCCCTTAGGGTCTGCAGTAAAACAATACATATCATGGTTGATATACAATCAAGATTAAAAAGAAAGTTTAACATGACAGTAATAAGCCGACTTCCAATGGTGGCTGAAGCACAGTATCATGCCAAGATAAATTAAGGCATTTAATATAGTGTTTCAATCATTCAATCAATACCTTTTGAGGACGCTGTGAAGCACAGGTCTTCAATAAATACATGTCAAGTCATCAAGTGTTGACATGTCCATATCTAACTAAGTTTTTATGGCTTCAAGTTTCTATATGATTGGGTAGCCAGCCCTATGTTCAAATCTCCATTGTCATCTCTTACGCCATGCTTGGCAGGTTACAGTGTTCATATTCTTTGCTTTCCTTTCAGACCCAGTAACACTTGGGCATTATTTATTATTTGCTTTATCCCGAGCCTTTAACTTAGTTCAGTGTTTTAAAATATCCAGTCCTCAATAAAAGCCTATTTAGGGTGACACGATGGTTTCCAACCTAGTACTGTTCTCATGTTAACTTGACAAGCTGATTAAAACCTTGTACTGTTCTCATGCTTGACAAGCTGGTTAAAGCCTTGTACTGTTCTCATGTTAACTTGACAAACTGGTTAAAGCCTTGTACTGTTCTCATGTTAACTTAACAAACTGATTAGTCTTGTACTGTTCTCATGTTAACTTGACAAACTGGTTAAAGCCTTGTACTGTTCTCATGTTAACTTAACAAACTGATTAGTCTTGTACTGTTCTCATGTTAACTTGACAAGCTCGTTAAAGTCTTGTACTGTTCTCATGTTAACTTGACATGCTGGTTAAAGTCTAGTATTGCTCTCACATTAAGTTGATAAGCTGGTAAAAGTCTGGCAATAGAGCAGTGATTCCTAGCCTGGCATTCGTGAAGAGTCTTGCGGAAGTTATCAAACAATTCTAGTTCATAAAATTAGATTTGTAGATATAGGTTTTGAAATAAGACTATAACAAGTTGTTTTTTTTCAAAATACAACCGCCTAAAAGAGGGCACAGTCACAAATTTATTAAAAGAAAGCTACAGATTAATTATTAAGAAATATTTTTTACTTAGAGAGTGGTGAATGTTTGGAATGCATTGCTACAGGAAATAGTTGAAGCAGGGTTAATTAGTGCATTCAAGAATATATTAAATGTACAATGGTATTTTTAGATCAAGTGAATGTAAAAGAAACTGGTTGTATACTGACTCTACAGAGTCTTCTAAACCAGTATAAAGACATTAAATTAAATACTTCAACTTCATAAACAGTGCTAAAGACTCATCTCACATCTGTGTGTACATGACCCTATCTCTCATCTGTGTGTACATGACCCTATCTCTTGTCTGTGTGTACAAAACCCTATACATCATCTGTGTGTACAAGACCCTATCTCTCATCTGTGTGTACATGACCCTATCTCTCATCTGTGTGTACACGATCCTATCTCTCATCTGTGTGTATACGACCCTATCTCTCATCTGTGTGTACAAGACCCTATCTCTCATCTGTGTGTACAAGACCCTATCTCACATCAGTGTGTACAAGTCCCCTATCTCTCATCTGTGTGTACAAGACCCCTATCTTCCATCTGTGTGTACAAGACCCCTATCTCTCATATGTGGGTACAACACCCTATCTCTCATCTGTGTGTACATGACCCTATCTCTCATTGGTGGGTACAAGATAGAATACTTCAGAGCTTGATTACTGGTCTGTGGAGGTTTTAGTGCTTCTAAAAACCAGAATCTGGCTATTAGTCTGTTATTAGAACCTCATCAAAGCCATACTCTTCATATTAAAACTAGTTACATTCACTTGTTTTTTTAATCCAGCAAACTATAGACCTGTGAGCTTAATGAGTATAGTCTGTAAATTGTTAGAGTAAATAATCAAAGAAAACATTGTAATGCATTTAGACAAATTTAATCTAATTAGAAATAGTCAGCATGGGTTTACCAGAGGGAGATCATGCTTAACAAATCTATTAGAATTCATGGAGGAGGTTACCAAAATGTTAGATAAAGGGGAGCCAGTGGATGTTATTTATCTGGATTTTGCAAAGGCCTTTGATAGAGTACCTCATCAAAGATTATTTCGAAAATTAAAATCACATGGAATAGGTGGGGAAGTTGCCAAATGGATTGAAAATTGGTTAACGGGAAGAAGGCAAAGGGTGGGTAAAAATAAGGAGTACTCTGAGTGGTGTGAAGTGAAAAGTGGAGTGCCACAGGGCTCGGTTTTGGGACCAATTTTATTCTTGATATATATAAATGATTTGGACATAGGTATGGGATCCATTATTGCAAAATTTGCTGATGACACAAAACTATGCAGTAGTGTCTCATCTAAAGCAGAAGTGGATATATTGAGGTCGGATTTAGATCAAATTCGAGAATGGTCTGTAATCTGGCAAAAGGAGTTTAATGTAGATAAATGTACAGTCATCCACATGGGTAGATCCAATATGGAACATAATTACAGAATGGGAGAGAACAATATTAGAAAGATAGATAAAGAAAGGGACTTAGGGGTTATAATAGATCATACATGTAAGGTGAGGGAGCAAGTTCAGGTAGCAGTAAAAAAGGCAAATGCAATGTTAGGGATGATAAAAAGAAATATTAAACATAGGAGCAAGGAAGTGATAGTCAAACTGTATAAAGCATTAGTTAGACCTAGATTGGAGTACTGTGTACAGGTGTGGAGTCCTTATCAGAGAGGGGATATAGACATGCTGGAGAGAATACAAAAAAGAGCGGCAAAGCTGATAGTGGGATTCCAGAATTACAGTTGTACAGGTGTATAAGATGATCAGAGGAATGGATAAAGTAGACTATAACAAGTTTTTTAAAGTACAACCACCAACAAGGACAAGAGGGCACAGCTACAAATTGACTAAGGAGAGGTCCAGATTAGATATTAGGAAGTATTTCTTTAGCCAGAGAGCAGTGAATGCTTGGAATGCATTGCCAAGTGAGGTGGTGGAGGCTGGGACGGTCAATGCATTTAAGAACAGATTGGATGCGTACAGCTTCTAGAGGAAGGTGATGTAAATGGAACTGGTTGTATACAGACTCTGCAGAGTCTTCTAAACCAGTATAGAGACGTTAAGTTAAGTTAAGAATCTCAGTGAAAAATTTGTGGACTACGTACAGGCATTTCGTTATATACTACAGCATGTTTAGATAAGCAACGAATGCTTCCTCAATACAAAAGGCTGTCATAGTCAGTAGTGGAGTTGAGCATAAGATTTAAATTTGAACTAAATGCTTCCCAAAACCTTGTGCAAGACATAGCCCGACTTTTGGCCTGCAAGTGGTGGTTATGGTCCTATGAGCAGGAACAGGGAGGATGTGCAAGTCTCTGACATCCTACAATCACAATGGACAGACGCAGCTATAAGGCATTGGTGCTAATTAACCTAGGTTAACAAAATGTCTGAGTCAAAAATCACCTCTTGCCATCATAAAAGGTCGTCTGGTAACAGCCAATCATCATGGATAGTTATCTAAAATTTTAACTCATTCACTCTGAAATAATTTGAACCTCTGGATGCACATTTTTCTTTCGTAAAACTCAAACACAGCATCACTTAGTTGTGATCTATTTATCCTCAATTAAAGGTTCACTAAAATAGTTCACATTATATACCAAACTGTTCATAATTGAGTCCAGAATACATATATTTTACAAATGGAAGTGAACATTTGTGTATGAGGGATTATAGTTGCGTAATCATTTCATATTTTTAAAATTATGAAACCCCCCATCAACACATTATTCAGCTCTAAACAAATACATGAATAATGTAATGACTTTCTATTGACAGTAGTCCACAAGGGAAGATGATCCAACTGCTTTAGTGCCTAGTGATGACTTGTAGCTTACTGTTTCCCCACATTTTTCTGATATGATTGTTTATTGTCCTGTGGCTCATTGTTTATGAGTGCGCAGATTGAGTTTTGCATATCTCAAGATGTCTGAATTTCATCATCAGCAAATCAACATCACGTTTTGTTTCAGGTTCAAGAAATGTTAAAACAAGTTTATGGTGGGATCAGTGCATGCGCCATACGCGCTATTACAAAAGGTGTAAGCAATTTAACAAATGACCCATGCTCATGTTGTCCAGGTTCATGAGATTGGGAAATAGCAGAAGAATGAAACTTCTAATAGATAAAGTACAACTGCATTGGGTTCCTGCAATGTTAATTCCACAATTCCTGACACATGATCAGAAATACACTCGTGTTGCCATCTTGTCAGGAGCTTCTGAATAACACTGATGGCAAGTTCATGAAGAAAATAGCAACTGGTGATGAAACATGGGTCAACGGATACAACATCAAGATGAACATGCAGTCATCACAGTGGGTTGGGAAGATTTGCAAAGAATGATCGAAAATGCTCTGTCGGTCAGGACGGGTGTGAGCATCCCATTGACTGTAATTGTACATCCAGGTTGTTGTGCACCATGAAACTCACTAGAGGGCAAATAGTTATCAGCTGGTACTATCAGGTTCTGGAGAGAAGCAGCAGCAATCTATTACATCATGAAGTCAAGAAAGGACACCCCCATGGAAAGAAAAATCAAACGAAAGCTGAGCAGACAATTACTCCTCAAAGGATATACCATTCTAGTCAGTTATGTCTGAAAAGGTTAATATGTCCATTGTGTGGATTATAAACTACTTTCATTTAACTATGGGGACTTTCAACTCTATAAGATATTCAAGATCAGAACAATGTGAATACTCTTAGTCTGGAGATACAGATTTAGACCTCTAGTTATTTATATTGGGTGGGGAAAAAAAAGGGGGGAATATTTAATCTATCTTGCACATTGTTTTGTGACTGCATGGGCAAGATGCTTATATTCTTCTACAGTCCTAAAACGTTCTCAGCAATGTGATACAAACAACAATAGTATTTGTTACCAAAAATAATATTTACCTTCAATATTTTCGATGGTAGGAGAATGTTGGACTGATAATTTAAACGCAACAACACGGCAGCAAACATTCACAAAATGCATCAAATGAAAGTGGATTAAGTTGCAGGTTATCACTACACGCTGGTAAATAACTACAGATAAATCTTTTAAAATTTATTTATACACGATCACACACATTTAAATAACAATAATATCAATGGCCACTAGGCAATGAATGTGTTGTTATGAGTCTAGCAGTTACCAACGATTTAAGGAAAACAAAAAAAAAGCATAACTTAATATATTTCTTTTTACATGTGGCATTTACAGTCATGGCACCAAAGTGAGGTTGTAAAATTTTGCTAGGAATGGGATTACAATTCATACTTTGAAATGGGGCATATATATATACATACACTCTGTTAGAAATCTTACAGTTGTGCATTTGTAGGGGACATCAGCAATCCTAGTTGTATACAAATCAATTGAGTAATTCATGGTCTGTGTCTAAAAAATGTATATATTCCATATGTACCCAATCCACAGAATTTGATATGTACAGTCTAAATCAGGACTACCAAAGTGGTGTTCTATGGACCACTAGGGGGAAATGTGTGGCCTAGGGATTGTGAGCTTGGTTTACAATACCAATGTATTAGGTTCCAGTTATGTCGTGCTCATTTGACAAACCAGATATGTCAGAGTTTTTTTCATGGCACAACCACTTCTCCCAGCTGTAAATCGGTACCTGAAGAAGTCAAAAGGACAATTTTGGAGGTGCTGCAGTAGCTAAAAAGTTGGTTCTGTTGTCTGCACCTTTAGCAATGAAAGTGACTGAGCACATATGGGAGTACCCAGGTGCAATGAAGTTGACCCTATGAGACATTTTTCTTCTCTCACTAGAGTTTCACAAAAGGTATCCAAAGGTTCTAGGAGAGATGATGATTTTATCAAATAAAGTTTTTTCATTTTTCTAAACTTTGGTTGCTGTTATGGGCTGAGACTGACTGACCCTGCATGTTTGTGCGGCATTTAACCTCTTAACTGTGGAGACTCCTTAAGGTGCAATAAAATGTTGACATCCATTCTGCTCTTCCTGAATAATTAATTGCGTGTCATCATAAGGTGATCTAAGCCCCAATTAGCTGAATTTTTCACTTAAAATTACATCTACACAAATATCCATGCTAAATGGACACAACAGCTCATCTATTATTCACAAGTTTGTAATGAAAGTAGGCGCAGAATTTTGTATAACTGTGCTAGTCTGCAAATATGGCGAAATGTAAATTTAGATTTATCGCAAATTGATTGACAATTTTTAGATGATAATGTATCAGATACTTCAGGTATTCACTATCTGATTCAGAAAGTTATATAGAGTGTATTGAATAACAGGCAAGAAGTGATTCAGATACATGTGATTTAGTGCAAATGTTTTTGAATCGTGGTCAAATGTCAGTGGTTCTGTAAGAGAATCATTTTAATTTATGGGTGATGTATGTGAAAAAACTCAAAACTTTGATCCATGTTTTTCAAATCTGAGTGTATTTCAAATGAAAATATTATAAAACTTATTTTTGATGTGATAAAAACATTGTTTAATAAGTGGGAGAATGTTTTTGGAATAACAAAGAGAAGTAGCCTGCATATTTTCCATTCGATTAAAATAAGGCGAGGCTGCAGCAGTTCTGTGGATGTGTATGAGAAAAAAAACATGAAAGAAACTAGTATAAGTTGATTAAGGTTGAGCTTAATCAAAATTTAAAAATGGGTATGGTCAGATACCGCACCGAGACGAGAACACAAACAAAACCTACGTTACGACCAATAGGCCTTCATCAGGGACAACAACACTGAATTAACAAATCAACACTCGCAACGTTTTTCCCGATCCTCCCCTTGTCGCCTACAAACGTGACAGGAACCTGAGGGACTTGCTGGTCAGTAGCCTCCCAGGCACCAGGCCATGCAAAAATTCACGTGGCTGTGTTACCTGCCCTCATGTTATCCTTTCTCGCTCCATTACCTTCCCTAAGGCTGAATTCTTCATCAAAGAGGGGTTCACATGCAAATCTCGTAACCTCATCTATTCCATCATCACCCTTACACTGGGGAAACTGGTATGGAACTACGGGAGCGTTTCCGCCAACACCGCAACGACATCCGCAACCGCACTGATTCCCCTATTGCCAGCCACTTTAATGGTCCTGAGCACCGGGGTATGGCTGACGTCAGTGTCACTGGTCTAGTTTCCTGCTTCTCTGACGATCGTCATCGATTCGCCCTTGAGAATAGACTTATCTCGAGGATGGGCTGTCTCTAACCACATGGCATTAATATCTTCCATACTTTTTCTTAAACCCTCACACTGGCCCCCATCTATTTGTCTTCCTTTGCCCCCCCCCCCCCCCCCCCCATTCTTCCATCAGTTCTCTTCCCCCCTCTCCTATATCAATATTACACCCTCCCGGCTTATATTGCCTTCTCGTTGTTCTCCTATCTGGACCACTATCTGGCTTATCAGGCATATTCCGCCACTTTGTGTTTGACCGCTCCGATTCAGTTTCAATCGAACGCTTGGCACAGCCGGTCGCTTAGACAGGAAGCGTCTACTACCAGAAACAGATGAGTTGACCATTTTTTCTTATATGTTGATTTTTTAATTCAGTGTTGTTGTCCCTGATGAAGGCCTATTGGTCGTAACGTAGGTTTTGTTTGTGTTCTCGTCTCGGTGCGGTATCTGACCATACCCATTTTTAAATTTTGATTCAGCTCAACCTTAACTGGTTACCTACCACAAGCCGCTCCCAGCGACAGAACACTTATTTAGCCGCGGCCATAAGCCGCTGTGACCGTCAATGTTTGTTTCGAAGTAAAACAAGTTATAAATTTATAGTTTTCCTTTCCGTTTCGGTACGAGATTTTAATTTACCGAAGGGAAGTTGATTTTTGAATCACATGTGGACCAAATCGGATGTTAAAAATTGTATTCTTGTCATAATTATCATATTTTCAAGCTAGTTACCGAACTGTAAAAAATTGTTTACCATGGCAACAAGCGATAAGGTCACCAAAAGCACTTGTACGGCTCGTCTAACTATTGAACAGGCTAGAAACTTGTTTCAACAGATAAATAATACATCTAGTGAAGACGAGGTAAGTGAAACAGATGTCGATAATAATGATTTAATTGATTTTGATGAATACGAAAAAAATAGTAGTGACAGCACAAGTAGTGATAGCGAAGATGGTGCACGTCCTGGACCATCAAAATTCCCTAAAAAGGCTGACGGCTGCTAGATTTACAAATAGTTCCGTAAAAAATGGAGCTCAAGAAAGAGAACAGTGGCACCAAGTAACTGAAGGTGAAACAACAGGCAGTATTCCCTTTGTTCCAACTCGTGAACCAGGTATGCATGCAAAACTAGATGCATCTTCCTCTGAACTAGATTGTTGGTTTGCCTTGATAACACCAGATGTGTTAGATTCATTGGTATCAATGATCAATGAATATGCAGAATTGAAGAAATCCAAACAAGTTTCTTTACAAAAGTCTACACTTGCAAGTTGGAAGCCTATCACTGAATATGAGCTGTTAAAAATTTGTGGCCGTGATTATTGCAATAGGTTTAGGTAAAAAAGCATCGGTGAAGGATTATTGGGCACACAAACCGCACAACTACAACCCATGGTACAGTCAGATGTTTCCCAGATTGAGATTTGAAATCATTTACCACACCATGATGCATGTTGGAGATGCTGAATCTGTAGGCAAGGACAAAATAGAGCCATTCTTGAATTCACTAATAGCAAAGTTCCAGGATGCATTTTATCCATTTCAGGATCTGGCCATTGATGAAATGGTAATAGGCTATAACGGACGCTGGAAGCACAAGCAATACAATGCCTCCAAGCCAAGCAAGTATCACATCAAGACTTTTGGCTTGTGTGATTCTACTACAGGGTATGTCTACTCTGTATTGACATACTTCTGAAAAAACACATCATATCTCCTTGTCAATGACCGTACAAGTCAGGCCGTGAAGGTGTTTGATTACCTGCTGCAAGGAATTGAAAAAGGCCACCATGTATTTGCGGATAGGTACTACACTGTAGACACCGTGATTACATATCTGTTGAGTAGGGGTATTGATTATACTGGCACACTCAACATCAACAGGAACAATTTTCCGCTTCAGTTGAAGACCATTTTTCTACAGCTCCGAGAAGCTAGGAGGTACAGAAATAATGATGGATCCCAGATATGTGTTGCTTGGCGAGATAAGAAAGCCAAAAGGCTGTGTATTGTTGTCTCCACCAAGACTACAGTTCAGATGGAGCAGGTTACAACTAGACGAGGCAACACAGTTGAAAAACCCAAAGTAGTGCAGCGATACAACATGTGTATGAATGGATGTGACCATAGCGACCAGATGGTATCATACTATGGCAGCTTCCAAAGAAAAACAAGAAAATGGTGGAAAAAAATATTTTATTGGATCATTGAGGTTTCACAAGTAAATGCTCATATATAATACACGCTCTGTCATGCTGATGAGAAGCCTATGCCCTTGAAAGTCTTCAAAGAAAATTTGATCCATCAGCTGACTGAGAAGGCTGCATCCATCATCCCGCAAGAGGTAGTAACCACAAACAGCAATAAAGTTGGGAGAAAATTCAAAGAAAGAAACAAAATTAAAAGATATGAGGGTGCTGTGCATCTTGTGGATCACTCAGACAAAGACAGGAACTGCATTGTATGCTCAACTCCTGCAAAGAGAGCCCGCACAAATTTGTATTGCACTGGTTGCCCAGAAAAGCCACATCTCCATCCGAAGAACTGTTTTAGAGTGTACCATACACATGATCCTGCAGATGGTGCTCACTAAAGACATTGATGTACTGTAAATAAATTGGAGATATAAATTTTTTTTTAAATGTTAATTTTTACAAAGATATATTTTTTTTTCTTCAAATGTTTATTTTTCAAAAAATGTTTAATTTTTTCTGATCTGGCCTACATGTGGTTTAGAAGTGTAAATATTATCCAATTTCTGTGTTCTTGGATTTGTTTTTCTTATTGTTGGATATACTTTGTGATAACCACCAAGTAAAAGACATTAAATGTTTTGGGCATTCAAAAATTTAAGGTGAGTTGGCACTTTTTTAAAAATTTTGTAATGCTTTTCTGTTGTAAATAATAATTTACCATTTACAAATTTCCTACTAAAAAATAACACACAATTGTTTTAGATCTATCTTAGAGAACATTCATTTACCTACAAAATGGTATATCATTCATAAAAATATGTTAATAATTAAGAAAACTGCAGCTAAATTTGTACATAAACCTGCAAATGGGAAAATGGGACCTAAATTTAATTCTGCCACAGCCTGTTTTTCAATTCAGTTGCTAATCAGTTAATCTACTTTTACTAGTTTCTTTCATGTTTTTTTTCTCTCATATTTTCTATTCATACTGTGTGACCTTTGATGTTTAATAACTTTACTTACTTACTTACTTTCCATGCCCAAACACCACGTTATATATCTTGCATCCAGTATTCAGGTCATCAGGTGGTCTGGGTACTGTATTGCACTGCAATCACATGTGTCATTGTATACAGACTCTGCAGGGTCTTCTAAACCAGTATAAAGACGTTAAGTTAAGTATCCCCATCACTTCACATTCTTCTTGCACCGTGATACACCACTTCAGGCGACTGTTGTCTGCTAATTCTTTCAATTCCAAATAGCTTTACTAATTAACACTGACATTATATTTTCAGAGAGCAATAGATGCAGACCTAAATATAAACATAAAAGGAAAGATATGAACAGAGCTGAAACAGATTACAGAGCACAGGAGGACTTGGCATGTATTTGTTGAAGACCTGTGCTTCATAGGAAGGTAAAAGGTTTTGATTGTGATTTGATTGATTACATTTTTATGCTGTACAGCTTATAGAACTGAATAAAAATCAGTCTCATTACATTATTATATTTACATCCTGTTGATCATGTTAAAACACTGTTTATTGTAAGCTGTAGATAATATACCCGACAATTGATTTCAAGGGTTGCCTGCAGATAAATAATAGACCTGCCAATGATGTCAAGGGTTGCCTGCAGATAAATAATAGACCTGCCAATGATGTCAAGGGTTGCCTGCAGATAAATAATAGACTTGACAATGATGTCAAGGGTTGCCTGCAGATAAATAATAGACCTGCCAATGATGTCAAGGGCTCCTTGATAATAACTGGTCTAAATTATCAATCCACAAAGTGGTGATCCCCCGCACCTGTTTTCTTATCTGTTACTAAGATGTGTACATTCAACTCTAAACAATACCTTAATGTTAGCCCTTATTTTCCTATATTCATTTGTTCATCAGAACACCCATGTTGTTCACTCTTTAATTCCATGTATTATATTTGGGAAGTTGTATCAAGAGATTTCTATCACACAAAGTTGGCTTTCCCTACTTGATGAGGTGTGCAGTAGCCTTAAGTTGGAGAGTCTTCTTCTTAGTAACATGATTCAATAGAACTTAAGTTTTCTATCTTAGAGGTGTTAAACATGATTCAATAGAACTTGAGTTTTCTATCTTAGAGGTGTTAAACATGATTCAATAGAACTTAAGTTTTCTATCTTAGAGGTGTTAAACATGATTCAATAGAACTTGAGTTTTCTATCTTAGAGGTGTTAAACATGATTCAATAAAACTTAAGTTTTCTATCTTAGAGGTGTTAAACATGATTCAATAGAACTTGAGTTTTCTATCTTAGAGGTATTTAACATTTGATTCAATAAAGCTCAAAACACAGATAGTTTTGAAATCATGACATAGCACCTTCCAAAACTAAATAAATTTGTCATAAACTACTTTGCATCTATTGCACAAACTGCAGCATACATAAGTAAGGATCACCACTGAAAACTTTGCAGGAGTGTACAAATGATAAAACTCTAAGCACTGTTACTAACAGAGTTAGTTTTAAAGTATCGTAATATTTCAAGGTATTGTTCGTTTGCTTCGGTTCCTCTTTTGCTAAACTTAAATTGAGCCATTACAGTGTAAGCAACGCCTTCAACAATGGAGACATCAACCCACAAAACCACAACAGAGACCATGTCATAAACAGATTTCTCACAAGCGAAATTCCATCACTAAATACAATCACTGACAGGTTAACAGCACAGCACGGATTGACCAGGAAGAATAACATCACTCGGTGATGTATCAACAAATGATGGGGAATAGAATAATGTACACTCCACATGTGGTTGGTGTCAGAAAAATACACCAATGATTTAACAGCACTCCTAGCCATTTCCGTGTATTTTCTCCTCACAATTCAAACTTTTTTCTGTGGAAAACAAAATGAAATGATAGAGATGATTATGAATTAAACATTAGTTTACAGATTTTAAAATTCAAAAGTCATGGTACAAGAACATTTTTGAAAATTTATCTCAAAAGATGTTTCTACCTTAGCAGGTGTGAGATAAAGCACAGCAGTATTAAAACCACTGCATGTAAAGCAAAACGGATTTCATTCATGAAAAATAAACTTGTTCCCCATATTGCCCTCATTCCTCTGGTAGAACAGCTAGTTTTTAACAAGCAATACAATGGATGTTATTAGTATCTCATTGGCTGCTAAAATCCCTTGCCTTTTGGTTTTTATTTTTGTAACTAACAGCATTAGTAATGGAAAATTAGGGAAATCTATTTCCATTGGGTTTTTTGGCAAGATAAACTATTAGCATTAGTAATGGAAAATTGAAGGGGACGGGGTGATTAAGTGACACGGCTCACAAGCTGAAGGTGCTGGGTTCAATCCCCATCACAGCACCGGCCGTTACCCTGGGGAAGCAAACCCTTAGAATATGCATGAGGAAGCAAACCCTTAGAAAATGCAGGAGGAAGCAAACCCTTAGAAAATGCAGGAGGAAGCAGACCCTTGCTTAAAATGCATGCTGAAGGAAGCATGTCTCTGTTTTGCCTCCTCTAGGAAGCCTGTGCCAAAACACTTTGCAACTCTTTTGCAGTGGTGGTTTCTGTAGCAATTTGTTTTACACAAAGAGGTTGCTATCCTCACGCATAACTCTTTTTAGTCGTCTTTTATGACACGCATGGAGGTGTAGTGATGTCTATACTTTTCTGCCCAGTAAGTCACCCGGGATCTACTCAGACAAAACAAATCATGCAACACTAACTACACCTACACCACACCTACCAACATTTTCTAACATCAAAGTGTATTCCTTTCAAACCCACAACCAATATTTACTGTATTATTGACAGGAACAAAGTCGCTTGCACCAGGTCCAGGATATATTACAGCAGCCTGGTCAACGAGGTGGGGATCATCACTGTGATCGCCATAGTAAGTGCAAGATGATAATGATTGTTTGAACAATTTGATACCTCTAAACTTACTCACAGCACCAGCCTATAACGCCAGACAGCTAAGCATCAGAGTTAAGGCAGATATCAAGAAAAAGATACATTTGTGGTTGGTGTTAAAGAAACACTAGGAAAAAATAAAGGTCAGTCCCATAGCAACGATTGCCATCGGGGATGAAGATAACTCTTAATGTATTAAGCTGCAGCCTATGTAAAGTGGGGTGGCCAGTTCCCTTCCTTGCTGTTTTTACCTTCCCAAACTCACATGTCAGGTCCCAATTTACAGCTGGGCCGACTGGAAGAGTGGTCATACCTGACGTGAACTCAAACCCTGGCCCGCTGTAATCGCAGTCTAGTAAGTCCGCTCACTGTCAACTAGGCTCCACGCTCCACAAATAAACACTACAAGGGTACTTAATAGATTGAATGTCCATAGTTCATTTTAGATCAAGCTCACTATAAGAAACAGGTCTATACAGACTCTGTAGAGCCTTCTAAACCAGTATAATAACACTTTAAGAAACAAGTCATATACAGACTTTGTAGTCTTCTAAACCAGTATAATAACGCTATAAGAAACAAGTCGTATACAGACTTTGTAGAGCCTTCTACACAAAAATAATAATACTATAAGAAACAAGTCTATACAGACTTTGTAGAGCCTTCTAAACAAAAATAATAACGCTATAAGAAACAAGTCTATACAGACTTTGTAGAGCCTTCTAAACCAGTATAATAACGCTAAAAGAAACAGGTCGTATACAGACTTTGTAGAGCCTTCTAAACCAGTATAATAACGCTAAAAGAAACAGGTCGTATACAGACTTTGTAGAGCCTTCTAAACCAGTATAATAACGCTATAAGAAACAGGTCGTATACAGACTTTGTAGAGCCTTATAAACCAGTATAGTAACGCTATAAGAAACAGGTCGTATACAGACTTTGTAGAGCCTTATAAACCAGTATAGTAACGCTATAAGAAACAGGTCGTATACAGACTTTGTAGAGCCTTATAAACCAGTATAGTAACGCTATAAGAAACAGGTCGTATACAGACTTTGTAGAGCCTTATAAACCAGTATAGTAACGCTATAAGAAACAGGTCGTATACAGACTTTGTAGAGCCTTCTAAACCAGTATAAAGCGGTTAAATTTGGATATATATATGAATAGTGATACAGATGGCCCATAAAAGAAAATTGCACCTTCCCAAGATGGCCAATGACAGAACTGGATAGAAGAAATGAGATGAACTTTTTCTAAAGTAGTGAACGTGAATCACACCATCATGATAGCACCAAAAAACCTGGTTCAAACTGGTCTTATTTTTGTTAATTTTTACAATGTTCAGAACAGGTCACTAGTTTAAAATGTATTTTAGGATGTTTTCAAGATTATTTTTACATCTGTAACATACAGAATTTGATATTAGAGAAGACATGTATTAATAAAGAACAGAAATAGATCAAAGCTGCAGCAGTACTGAAGGTCAAAAGGCGACAATAACATAAATAGGTATGACCACAACAGAAACAAAACAAAACAAAAACACAGGTTACAGTATAAGGTTTTCATTTGGGACAAGGAGCAAAAGCAATGAAAACACCTAACAAATCACAATAACAACAATTAGCATGAACATGACAAAACAGAATATGATACGAAATAGATGGCAGGCATTTACCAGAAAGAGTGTGTGAGAAATAATAATTCTGGTATACCAGAGCAGGCTAAACAAAAAATGATCAATTTGATTGCACAAAACACATATAATATAAAATGTGTACATATGTATAAGTACATACAGATGTTCAAATACAAATGTGTCAATACATGCAACCATGAGTATGCACACTAACACACAGATAGAGAGAAATATACATAAACACTCAAACAAACATGCATGCACATACAGATTCACACACATAGGCCTACATATACAAGGATTCAGAAATGAATTTATAAATTCAATATCAGAGAGAGAATAAGACTGGAGGAGAGAGAGAGAAGGAGTGTAAAAGAGAGGAATGACACATTCAATTTCGTTCAGACTTTGTTATCTACAGCCTCAATTAAAAATTGATGTTATAAAATACTAAAGCAAATCAGTAAATATGTCACAAATGGATATTTTTTTGGAATTTATGAGATTCAAACTTGAAAACCATTATTATAGCATTTGATTGTTCCTTATTTTCTACATAATTTCTACTAACATTGATATATGTATTCCAACACTTTGTCACTGCACCAAAACCTGAAACATAGAAGTCTTTGATCTACTATCTCAGCCACATTTTCACTTCATAATCAACCTCTTCGTTGTTCACAAACATCTCCGGCTGGCCCAGGTGGGGTTTTAGTACACCAAACAGGTGAAAATCGCTCGTCTGTGCACATTTAAGAAGTTGGCACACTAGTTGGTTAATTTTCTCCTGGGTTAATCAAGCCATCTGGAATTGTCAGGAAAGAGCAGTCTTTTCTAGTCAGTAGGTATGATATTTATCTTAAATTGCATCTTAAAGCATCAAAAGTACTTGATAGAAAGCATTTCATTATGAATATCATTCGCAGAATGTTCTTTTGCCTTGGGCCCCCCCCACCTACCAAAAAAAAAACAGCACAACATCAAGCTGTTCTTCGATTGTGTACACTGTGAGCACGGACACCATGTTGCATCTGAGCTGCATATGTACAAGGCTTCTGCTAGCTACAGTAATCACAAAGTTTGATGTTGCTGCCACCTAAAGACACCTTTAGAAACTACCAACTACATTTTTAAGCTCCTATATCAGTTTGTGACCTACTTACTGACTTACCTTGTAATTAACAATAAACAAGATGTATGTGATCCAGGAATGCTGATATAAACTATGTTGATTAATCTGTAGTTTCCAAATGTGTTTTAGCCATGCTGAATATACAAAAGTGACAAATAAATATGAAATACGCATCCACACAAAAATCCACAAATCAGAGCAACTAAGCAAAAACAAAAAAATTACAAAACAATAAAACTGAATATTTAACCAAACACAAAGAAAGGTGAAGAATAATTTTTTTAAATTATTGAGAAATAATCAGGTCTAGCTGCTCGGCTCCACAATTGGTAGGTCAGAAGAAGATGATGATAATGCTAATAGTGGGAGCTCTGTAATAAATCAAGTAGTAACCTTCAACCAACATGTTGGTGAAGGACACATAACTAATACTTGTGACGTCTGCCTCCCACATATATCCTATGGTACCAAACTTTATGATAACATCTCAACAATGTCATTAGTAGGTATGGTCAGATACTGCACTAAGACAAAAACACAAATGAAACCTATGTACAACTAAAAGGCCTTCATCAGGGACAATGAACAACAAAAATAATGAATTATAGAAGAAGGGATGAAAACTTCAAATAAAAATATGAACACATAAAGGTGTAAAACAAATGTAACAATGTAAATTAACATATATTGAAATCAAAAATGGCCTATGGAGATCTTCTTCTTCTTCGTTCTCAATCTCCCACTACCAAATCCTGAAAGGGCTTAAGTAGCAGAATGTAGTCCAGAGAACGGAATGCGCTGTGTCGTAGTTTACAGCTTGGCTGCGATATTTGCACCTTTCGGTCCAACACATCCGGCTTCAGCAAGCATTTTTTGAGTACCGGGTTAGCATTCCCTCTTCGATCCCATCTCCTTAGCCAGTCTACCCTGCTGCAGCCTGTTATCCAGGATCACCACGTGGAGGTGTAGAAGGGTCTTGGCAGCTATGGTTCGCTGGCCCTGACGCTAGCAGTCAGCTATGGGTCGCTAACCACTGCAGCTCATGTGCTGTTCAGCATCTTGATCCCCTATGGAGATCTGATATAGTTTCCACACAAGAATGATAAACAAACGCCAGTGCCCTGTAGAATGTCCCAACTACTACTCAGGAGCTGTTTAGATTGAGTAAATTGTATAGCAATGAAGCAGATATTGTGTGAAGGTAAACACTTCAAATAACAAAGTGTTTCAATGTTATCTATGTATTTCTTTGCATGCTCCAGGTTAGGACCAACACTGTACCTGACACAGGAAACCTATACCAAAGCAGATTATGCATCCATCATGGTCCAGGTTAGGACCAACACTGCACCTGACACAGGAAACCTATACCAAAGCAGATCATGCATCCATCATGGTCCAGGTTAGGACCAACACTGCACCTGACACAGGAAACCTATACCAAAGCAGATTATGCATCCATCATGGTCCAGGTTAGGACCAACACTGCACCTGACACAGGAAACCTATACCAAAGCAGATTATGCATCCATCATGGTCCAAGTTAGGACCAACACTGCACCTGACACAGGAAACCTATACCAAAGCAGATTATGCATCCATCATGGTCCAGGTTAGGACCAACACTGCACCTGACACAGGAAACCTATACCAAAGCAGATCCATCCAGTGAGGTTTTCTGTAGAAGTAGTTTTACTTGATGAGGTTGCTATCCACCATGTACAAAGTAAGACATGCCTGGAAGGTTACAGCTGTCCTATTCTTCGCTCTCTGATATCCACATGGATTCTTTTCTCCCAGAGATCCACGTGGATTGTGGAGGATACCCAATGTCAATTACCATCTTATAAGAAAAGAACTCAAAATAAAATGCAAACAAATTTCAATATCAGCGGTTAGTTAGTTATGTTCCACAAGAAATAGTTGATGATGCAGAGAGTGTCGCTACTGCTATTTTGAATATGCTTTTAAGAGACTGGTTGCTACACATAGTGAAATAGACTGAATAAACACATGTACAAGCTTTGGCTATCAGCTTTACTATTGTGCACATGTGGGCTAGACAGACAAACTGTTGCACATGTGGACTAGACGAACAAACAGAAACACTGTCTGAAAGAAATTTACTGATCCCTGCTGCAAAGAAACTAGCTGCAGTGGTCATCCATTGCTATATGCAAAGCAAAAAGGAGACAAGTATACCAAGAATACAATCTCACAAAAAACAGAGATCCATGCAGTTAGCCTTAGATAGTACCGATCTCAGAATAATCGCAAGAACCGATCTCAGAATAGTCGCAAGAACCGATCTCAGAATAGTCACAAGAACCGATCTCAGCACAGTCATATAACTTTTTGGGGACGGCGTGGCCTAGTGGTTAAGTGGCACGGCTCACAACCAGAAGGTGCAGGGTTCGATCCCCATCTCAGCACCGGCCGTTACCCCGGGGAAGCAAACCCTTAGAAAATGCAGGAGGAAGCAGACCCTTACATAAAATGCATGCTGAAGTCGGATGCACTGGGCCGACAGGCGCAAAATAAAAACCACAGTGTAACGCACACACGCCTTGGGGAATAGATAAATAAGGCGAACGCAAAAAAAAAAAAAAAAAAAAATATTCCACCATTCATAAAATTTACAGAAATAAACAAAATCTCTGTAGTTCAAAAAATATAAACGAAATGCATTTCCAATTCAATGTCTATAAACAAAATTACCAAAAAGGTCTGTGGTTCATACTTGAGAAGCTTAGCAAGTCAGTCTAACCTCTCCCACCACTTAGTAACATGCAAAAAAAAACATATTTCAGATATTCAAAAACTGAACATCATGTTTAATGTTATCTGGCATAAGCTACTAGTATGGAACTTTAGGGGTCGCTAGCACTGAGATAATGAAAATTGAATGAATTTGAAGTATGTTTAGGTAAGAACTAAACAAATTGTTGGAGATCATCAGTAAACTAGTTAGAAGTCAAATGTAAAAAGTGAGACAGTTCCATAGCAGATAGTACCAGATAGTATGAAGTAATGGAAACTTGATCGTTATATGTTTTCAGGGTTATTGGATTGACAGGGTGATTTGCTATATGCCTTCAGGCTTATTTGACATGATGACTGGTTTCCATTGTCACTGCTTTGTCTTCCCAAAGAGCAGAGTCAGGTATACAATTTTACATCTACATAAGCTGTAAAAATCTACAACTGATTCCCAAACTAGTCCCTTTGCCGAGAGAGACAAGTCATCTAACAGCTCTGCCAATTTTATAAGAGCTAAGATAACGTTTTAATTTGCCACGAGGGAACTAATGAAAACTATATGGAGTGTGTTCACCACTGAGCTAAACATTACTTATCCAATTACTGCATCCAACTATTCTCATTATCACCATTCTAATTGAGAGTGATCCAAGCCTCTCTTGAGAGACACTTGGTCGGAATCACTCTCCGGAACCAACGTATTACAAAATCTCCACAATTCTGATATACGACGAATGTCCTTGGTGAATGATGCGGTAATCTATGCAGACAGGGCAAAACATAGATGGGCAGGTCACATGTTGCAACGGAACAATGGTCGATGGAGAACGGCAACAGCAATCTGGTACTCCCTGACAAAAAATGGAGTGGTGGTTTCCGATATCACATGAAGTCTGATATGTAAATCATGAAATGGATCGGGTGCCAATTGGATGAGACAATCTGCTACCACATTTCCTTCTTGTTGTTTGTGTTGTGGATTCTGTGAGCGCAGACGTGTAATTCAGGATTCCTCATAAACATGTGAACTACGCAGATTGTTTTTGCCATATTTGTGTAGAAATTACTTTGCTATAACAAAGACGACCCATTACACAAACAATAAAGATAGTTTACATGCTTTTAAGGCTGGGTCGGCCCAGGAGCCATTGCAGTCTGAAAAAAAATTACTGCCTCAACTGGGGAATGAACCCAGGACCACTCAGATGCAAAGCCAGCGCGCTAACCACTGCGCTACGCAGCTCCACCGGATACCAGTTCAGTGAGGGAAGTAAAAACGGCGAGGGAGAGGAGATGGCTACCACCCTCATATAGCCGAGCCTTTGAAATGTGAGATCGCTAACACCGCACACCCCTACGGTAGTAATGCTATGGGTTACTTTACTTGACTTTTACATGCTTTACTTTGGTTGTGAGATTAGTGACCAGGAACAGTATTGGGCTCCACACACATTGTCAAGTCTGTGCAACAAATCTGCGCTACTCGTTGAACTGAAAGGGATGATCAATGTGTTTTGAAGTTCCAATGGTGTGGAGGGAACTGATAAACCATCATAATAATTATTACTTTTGGATGACTCCTCTAATTGGATAGGACAATTCTAAAAAGAAAAAGTGACTTATGGCCTATCCAAAGTGTCTCACAGGAACAGCCTTCCTGTTCCAGACCAGCTAGATTCTTATATTCTGAACAGTGAAGAAAAAAGTAAGTCCAGTAAACATCAGTCACCTGTGAAAGAATCTACGTCCAGAGATCCTGATTTTGTAGCTATTGAAGAGCTGGTAGAACCCCATTAAATTTCCATATATGATCTAGTGAAGATCTAATAGTAATAACAGAGACAGCACCACACTTGTGCTGCGAGATGTGATCTCATATGACTGTAAAGTCAAATCCTGGCGTGGCAGACTTTGATGGACTTGGGACACAAATGTGAGGAGCCAGCTGTGGGGTCGGCGTTCGTTCTATTCTTTTGGGCAGTTTGCCTTGGCCGAGCCTCTGCGATATTTTGTTCTGTAATCTGAGCACATTGTGTGATGCTAGCGTGTCGGGTGTAACAGTTCTGTGAAAATTTCTCCCAGCAGGTGACGTCAATGTTGAAGCTATTTCTGACATTTTGAGGGAGTCTCTGTCACATTTCTTCTGTCCCCTGACAGGTATCTATCTGTTCTGAGCTAACAGTATAACAGCTGCTTGGGGAGTCGATCATTGGGCATATGAAAAACATGTGATCTGGGCATTTTGTTGAAGCGCATGGATGCTCAACATGTTTGATGTGTTGGGAATTTCAAAGTTGGGTACTTTATCCTGCCACTCAATCCTGAAAAGTCTGTGGAGACAGCTCACTTGGAAACGATTTAGCTGTCTGGCATGTCTGCTATACACTGTCCATGTTTCGCAGGCATGCAGAAGTGTAGTTAGTAATACAGCAGTAATGCACATTTACCTTTATGGAGACACCAATGTTCGTATGCACTCTTCCAAAATCAGAGCTTGTCTTTGCAGCCCTGTTGTTGACCTTAGAGTCAATATTAGCTTCTCTGGTCAGGGTACTGCCTAGGTAGGTGAAGCTATCGAATGCCTGGAGATGATAGTTGTGTATAGTGATGTTTACTTCACTGTACGGCTCTCAGTAGCAGGATGCATGAGTACCTCAGTTTTCCTAGTTTTAATTGTAAGACCAAAATTAGTGCACACTGCCAAAAATGACTTCATGCTGAACTGCATATCCTGTTCTCAGCAGGTGTTAAGGGCATAGTCGTCAGGCATCTTGAATTTAATAGCTAACCATGTGTCCTGTACCTGATATGCATGCCAGTAGCAGTGCCATGTACAGCATCAGTGTTGGTGTTAGCACACATCCATGTTTGACACCGTTGGCGACTGGAAAGGTTAGACAATTCTTTTTGATGCAGCTCGAGTAATCATGAAATTAGTGCACAACTGTAATGAATCTGCTGGAATATCCAAATTTTTCAATGGTTTCTGAGAGGATGTCCTTGTTGATATAGTCAAAGGTCTTTTCCTGTGGACAAAAATGTTGAACAGGTAACAATTACTGTTCCTGACGTGCTGCATTAATCATGCCAACGACCTGTGGAAAATCTCACTGACTCTCTAGAAGTAAGCATCACCAGTAAAATACCTCCTCTGTAGTTATTGCAGAAGTGGTGATTGCCCTTTCGCTGGTACATGCGGACAATGGAAACAATTTTCAGGTGCTGACGTATACCACAAAAAACACACCATCAACTATGACAAATATAAGTGACAGATTTGTGCCGATCTGAAGGCCATTACCATCTTGACGGGGCAACAGCAGGATTACACAAAGTTTTGCTGTCTCTTCTGTCTCTGGGACAGTGTGCAAGGACTTCCCCCTGAAAGAAAAATGGTTGTCTCCCAAAACAATCACTTGAACCAGGGGGAAAATGAATGTTCTTAACGAACCACTTGTAGAATCCAGCAAGAATTTGCTTCACCCTCTCCCCATTAAACTTAAGACTAATGAAGAATGCTGTAATGGTCATGGATTGAAATAGGGTAGAATTTTTTAGAAATTTCAAGACTTAACAAGGCCAAAATCAAGGAATGTATATTTTTCTGTCCACAAACATGTCAGCTCTTTCAAGATAAGCATTTTTATGATATCCACACACAGACAATGAAAAGTTAGCTCGGAATGCTTTCCAGCATGCGGCCACAAACTTTCGGGTAAAGAATAAGCCTGACAATTACCAGGAGCTTCTAGAAACACTTTGCAGCGATATGAAAAACCAGGGTACAACATTCTCATCTGGATTTCCTCCAGACTAACTGGACTGCTGTCAGTGAAGAGCATGGGGAACGATTTCATAAGAACATTTCTATTCTAAAAACAAGAAACCAAGGGACATAGAATGCAGCAATGCTAGCTGACTATTGCTGATCCTTGTGAAAGATGTTTCAGAAACACTAGATTACTAGTGATGCCAAAGTGGCATAAGTCTGAATAATTGTCTTTATAAAGATTATCATAGGGCATGTATATGTAAATGTGTACAAACATTAACATGTTTTTATTTATTTAAATATTGTTTAATATTGCTTTAACAACCATATCCATTTTCAATGTTATAGGACAAAGCATTATTAAAGTCTTATACTCTGCAGATGACATAGATACATTTACTGAAAATGAAATAGAGTTAAGGGCACGAACAACCATGCTTGAAACCACGTTTAGAAAATATAGCATGGATATCAACATAGCAAAGACCCAAAAGCAGGGTAAATTAATGCATTCAAGAATAGATTGGATGCGCATAGTTTCTAGATGAATTAATGGAAAAAAAAAAAAAAAGGGTTGTATACAGACTCTGCAGAGTCTTCTAAACCAGTATAAAGACATTAAGGACAAATAACAAGAAGGTATTATCAAAGAAATATCACTTTAAATAAATATAAGGTAAATTGGAGACAGTAAAACGGTTTAAGTATCTGAGATCTTTAAAAAATTTTTTACAAAAAAAATAAAAATTCAGCGGGGCTCGACTTCATTGCCTTCGGATTTTTCCCCATTTTAGCTCGGCCTCTCTCAGCAGATGGGAACCCCGTCTGTCGAGAGCATCGCACAAAGCACGGACTCCATAGCTACAGCGATGAGCCCAGGGATCTCCGTAAAAAATTTACACCATAGACCGACCGTCACAGCTCGAAATCGAACCCCGACCGTCTGAACACAAGGCAAACAGCTTGACCACAGAGACCCCCATGATCTGTAATTGGAGAAGATGCACAAAAGTAATGACTACACAAATGACTACAATTCTCATAACATTGAAACAAATATGGTAAGACAAGAACATATTGCAAAAAACTAAAATCAAGTTAATGCAGACATAAAAACATGAACAAATGCCGTGCCGAATTAGAACAAAACATATAAGCAATGGAGATGAGATGCTTGAGATAAACTGATTGCTCCGAACAAGCAGTTCTCAGTTGGTGGTGGTATTTGGTCAAAAAATTACATGAATCTTTATTAAACAAGTTGTGTGGAACGATGACTGTTTTTCGGTTACTCCAACACTCCGTACAGAAAGCATGCAACTATTGTACATTCATAGTTTGTTGTTTGTATTGTACTTTAAAGACTTCCAAACATTGTATAAGCTGGAAAAGGCTATTCTGGCTTTGTTCATTCTGCTTTTGATGTCTTTGTCTGTTTCATTGTCTGCCCATATATCCCTCAATACCTTCACACATACCTTACTTATTATGTGTGTCAAAGTCTGAATCGCATGTGTGATCATTGGACTGATCAAATAATAAATCATTTCTACGGTCTTAAAGCCAAACTTTCATTGTAATAAATGTGTTGACTTTCAAAGACATAATAAAATGTTTGCCAAACGGAAATAACTATATAGTTAAATGTTGGGGAACTAATTGTCTAGTCAGGCACAAAATACTGACCAGGATGTTGTATCAGGGTCAATACACTGACCAAGACCACAATCTATCTTCCCTGTAGCATTCCCTGGAAACAGGCTGTTTTCAAGGCAGCCTGGCTGCTGTGGTGTGGATCGATGTGATCCCCGTAATGGTGAGCACCACGCAGATGAAGCCAAGAATAGCACAACTGCCTGGAGAACCAAGTCCACCTTCATCAGCATGCTCGGGATGTGAGGAAACCTAAAACAACCCGGTACTTAACGTCCTTTTCAGAGCCCACAAAAGAGTAAACTTACTCATTGTAGGCATTAAACAACAAACAAACAGTTAAATGTCAATGCGTGAGCGCAACCATCGTGTAGAGCTATATAAAAATGAAAATCGACAAACTAAATCATGAAACACAATCGCATGTTTCAGAGGTCAATTTTATTTATGACAGGTCACTATTTTCAGTTTCATTTTCAATTTCGGCATCTGTGAGCTGAAAACGGTTCAAATTTAAATGCTAAAACCATTATGTTCATCTGTTAATATTTATCAATATATCTGTCTTATTCTTTATCTGTTCTTCTAATTGTATTGCCACACTACATCCAAATATTCCAATGCATGCAAAAAGGCAAATCATAAACAGCATATTCATAAAAATTCTCTACAATCAGTGCCAGACTTTGATCTTATCCACAGCACAACAATAAAAGATCTCAGCGTGAGAAATGAATTGCTTGCAAAAAGTGGTCAGGGTTGTTAGAAGAGAGAATGAGAAATGAAGATACCCTACAAAAAGGGACAAAAATGATAGCAGCATTGGTGATGGACAAACAGTGTTGGAAAGAGACTAGACTGAACTTACTTAAGACTCATATAAGTTGAAGTATTTAACGTAACACATCTTTATACTGGTTTAGAAAGACTGCAAAGTCTGTATACAACCAGTTTCCTTTACATTTCCTTGCTCTAAAAGCTATGCTCATTCAATCTTCCTGTAGCAATGCATTCCAAGCATTCACCACCCTTTGACTAAAAAATTGTTCCTAATATCTAATCTGGACCTTTCTTTAGTTAATTTGTAGCTATGCCCTCTTGTTCTTGTAAGTGGTTATATTTTAAAGTGGTTATATTTTAAACTTGTTATAGTTTTCATAATTTAGTTAGATGTGATGCCCTGGTGACCTGCAAGGTTATGGGAAGGAAGGAAGGAGAAGAATTCACACAAAATATTATTGACAACTACTCCTTTGGATTCCATTTCCACAATCAATCACAAAGGGAGGTCATGCTAACATGCTAACCACATGCTTATCTCCACCTGGGCCATTGTTTGTCCTTGCTTGTCAAGGGCACGTAAATCACACCCATCAGATTTTTCTTCACAATAGAACCATCAGGCAGCTTGTCCACCTGTAAAGAAAAGTAAATGTCTGATATGCAGTTTGGCAAGTACTACACATAAAAATATGAGTTGTCAGAGTGTTTCTGGGTTAGAAAGTGGACTAAAGAATACTAACATGAACCTGTCAGGCATGTCACAAGAAGCAGGTATGGTGGGATGGACAATTTGTCAGCTACACCATCCTGTAGAAACTATAAGCCACAGGGAAAAGATAGGAAGATCTCTATACCCCATTGTGTAAGAAGAGGTGTGACTAAGTCATAAAACATTTAAGGAAGACCTTTACACTCCATGGTAGAAGATGTGTGGCTAAGTCATAAAACTTATGAAGAAGGAAGACCTCTACATGTCACAGTAGAAGAGGTGTGACTAAGTCATAAAACATGAAGGTACACCTCACAGTAGAAGAGGTGTGGCTAAGTCATAAAACATGAAGAACACCTCTACACCTCACAGTAGAAGAGGTGTGACTAAGTCATAAAACATGAACACCTCTACACCTCACAGTAGAAGAGGTGCGACTAAGTCATAAAACATTTACACCTCACAGTAGAAGAGGTGTGGCTAAGTCATAAAACATGAAGAACACCTCTACACCTCACAGTAGAAGAGGTGCGACTAAGTCATAAAACATGAAGAACACCTCTACACCTCACAGTAGAAGAGGTGTGACTAAGTCATAAAACATGAAGAACACCTCTACACCTCACAGTAGAAGAGGTGCGACTAAGTCATAAAACATGAAGGAACACCTCTACACCTCACAGTAGAAGAGGTGTGGCTAAGTCATAAAACATATGAAGGAAGTCATCTTATGTAGAAGAGATGTGCCTAAGTCATAAACGATGTGAGCAATTTATTTCCTGCTATATACCCCTAGCTACTGAGTTGATACGTCATGCAGACTGAAGTAGGCAATCATGGGTGTCCAGAACTTCCTGTCGTGAGTGGTGTTTTAAAGTTTCTTTGTAATCCTCTGTCCCTTTTTTCAGCAATTTGACATGTTGTTACAGAGCTATCAAATTCTTTGTACATAACTAAAGACAAGGTAATGTTAAAGTAAAAACACATATAGAGATGAAGGATTCAATGAACTAGGTCTTCAGTTTCTACAAGGTTCACCTTCTCACTCCCTTGTCATGTCTTTCCTAACTTTCACTAGAGTAAGGCACCCAGGTTACTCAGATATCTTCTTCTTCGTTCTTTAATTCTCAATCTCTCACTACCAAGATCTGAAAAGGACTTTGCAAGTAACAGGATGTTGTCCGGATAACGGAATACGCTGTGTCATAATTTACAGCTTTAATGATATTTTTGCACCTTTTGGTTCAGAAGGTATTTATGAGTACCTGATTAGCCTACTCTCTTCGAGCCCTTCTCCTTAGCCAGTCTGCTCTGTTGCAGCCTGTTAATCCAGGATCATCGCATGGATATGTAGAAGGGTCTTGGTAGCTGTGGTTCGCTGGCCTTGACACTTATAGTCAGCTATGGGTCACTGACCAAGGCAGCTCATGCACTGCTCAGCATCTTCTTACCCAGATATAAATATATTGTATTATGGTTTTCTCCAAATGTTTATCAACATATGTTGTTATTGAAACCTTACAAATCTTCAAATTCACGTGTTAATTTCATACCATCATAACTTATTTAATTAAATCAATCAATAATGATGATTTCAAAAGGGTGAAGTAGTAAAAGACTGCGTATGCCAATATTAAAATAACTGGTTGATAGAGTTACAAACAGCCTCTGTTCAGGTAACCTCAGTGTTTGAGAAATTGAAGTTGACAAAAATATATATGGAGAAGAGATCTTAAAGTGATAAGAAAAGACATAGTGAAGGGATCTAGTTGGACGACACAAGATAAAGGAATTTGGTGAGCATTTATTGAAGACCTATACTCCATAGGAAGGTGAAGGTTTGATTAATTTAATAATGACAACTGTAATAATGACAGCTATAATAATGATAATTTATTTCTTATGAGGTTTTTATCCCTCATTTGCAGGGGAGAGGAGACAAACCTCTGGTCATGCAAAACATGCTGATGTTAGTCAGGGTGCAGGTAAAATATACTGACCAAGACACCCATCTTACTTCCATGCAGGTCTCCCTGGAAATGGGCTGTTTTCATGGCAGTCTGGCTAACAAGGTGGGGGATCGGCATGATTCCTGTAGTCGTGAGTGACAAGGCGGATGAAGCCAAGCATAGCACAATAGTCTGGAGGAACCTGGTCCACCTTCATCAGCATGCGCAGGATGTGACGAAAGCTACTGCAACCCACCACAAAACTTCTTTTTCCAGGCGCACAAAAGAGTAATCTTACTCGTTGTTGGCATTCAACATCATCCGCCATTCGCGATCAGACATCCACATCAATAGCTCCAACAAAATGATATCTGTGGTTGTCTTTATGAGGTGAGTTGTGCTGCGCTGCATTCTGTGCCTGAGGACCCAGTGCATCCATCTTCAGGATGCATTTGTTTGGAAGCTGCTTCCTTGCCGTGAGCTGTTCCCAGCCTACCTATAAGGCAGAAATTGTTTGCTATCAGAGTTAATTCTGCTAGGAAATCTGCCTTACCAGACTATCAAGCCTTTTTTTTACTCTATCAAGAGTTCTTCTCACCTGCATGAGACTCTGACTTTCACCCATGGGTCCAACTGGTATGATCAGCCGCCCACCAGGTTTCAACTGGGTCACCAACTACAAAATAGATGCTTATAAATTAGCAGTGAATGGTTACGAACATAACACAATAGTTTTTTTCATACAAACATAATTTTGCACTGGTTTAATTTCCTTAAAGTTTTCATATTACAACTGTTGTATTTACGTTCTGTCACTTCCTCTACATACATTTACAAAAATGGAGAACTCAGCCATCAGTGGCTCGTAAAATAGCAATTCTGTCCTGTCCGAAAAAAGAATTGACTTCACTGCACTATGGATTAACCTATAGGTGCTCGGTGAAGGGTGTGGATGCTTATGGCTTCTGTAGCTTGTTGGTTGTACACACTTCTGCTCTGTCCTCCTGTATGTTCCCTTCCACTCAAACCTCATTTGATTTCAAAGTTCTGCAGTCTGTGAATGGCTGATTCATCTATTGCAGTGTCATCATCCAACAGGTTGCCATTGTTATACTTAAAAATGTAATCCCTATCCATATTCAATGTGCCTATAATTGGTGTTTGTGAAGCCAAGATATCAGCTTTTTCGTTGCTAAAAACCCCAACATGAGCAGGACAGTACATCCCCACCAGCCACCAGAGCTCTACAGCTGTTACCCACTCATGCTTTTAAAGAGTAAAGATTGAGAGTCTGACACGATGAATGCCCTTATTAAATACCGAGGTCTTAGATAGACATATCAGAGCTCGGATCACTGCCTCCATCGCGATTCTTATACTGGAAGTTGTCCTATATGCTCCACTCTGGTCAGCAACAACCTGATAGTTCACTCTAGCAGAGAAGCCCCAAATTTGACCTCTCTCCAGCAGAGAAGCCCCCAATTTGACCTCTCACTCTAGCAGAGAAGCCTTCAACTTGACCTTTCACTCCAGAGAAAAGCCCCCCCAACTTGACCTTTCACTCTAGCAAAGAAGCCCCCGATTGTATCTTCTTATTCTAGCAGATAAGCCTCCAACTTGACCTCTCACTCTAGCATAGAAGCCTCCAACCTGACCTCTGACTCTAGCAGAGAAACCCAAACCTGATTTTTCACAGGAGTGTGTACGGCCAGCAAGCTGCAGGAACTATCAGTATCTGTACCCTTAGCCATTTACTGAAAGGGAATGAGCACCTATGGGTCTGCCCAGAGTGTAATGATGTTGATTCTTAACAGAACAGAACATAGACTAGCAACATCTCATCTACAACAGAAAGTTCCAAAGAAACCACACGTACAGAAGCACATAAATGCTGTGATGCAGGACTCTTCAAGGAGACTACTGGAGATGGTCTGTAATCCTACAGGAGTAACAAGTAAAAATTGATATCTCTTATTCTTCCTTTCTTCTTAAATGAAATTTGTCTATTTTACTTTTATGCAACCATTGATGAAAAAATTTACCCAGGGGCATTGTCTGTCGCTTTTCCCCCACAGTCTTTTCAAAGTGTTTTATTCATAGATAGCCAACCCGAGCTACCATAGAAAGCAGCTAGTATACGGCTCATTTGATTGTAGAAAGTTTGACTTCCGTCTTGTCTGGTCGAACTCAATGGCAATTTTGAAATTTGTTTTAGACATTTGGAAATGATTTCTTATGTTTTTCATTGGGATTTGAAGATTCACCCATTATTGAGAATGGGGAAGTTAAGTTTTGGCAACGGATTTTTCTGAGGTAGATCTGTTTAGTTTATTTATATAGATATAATAATAACGTTTATAGTGGAAACTAACAGATATAGTCATCTTGTAATCATTAATAATCTGTCTTCTGTGGAATACGTTTTCTTTTTCTTCAAACAAGGGACACCAAAAGCGGGTGAGTCTATATATTTGTGCTGTTTTTCAACACTATCATCTTCATCTTCTTGTATCTCAAAAACTAAAATACACACAACAAAAACAATAACACCAACAAGTTCATTATTAATTTATGTCTCTATACATAACAAAATCATATCCATAGACCAACAAATAAAAATGTTACAGGCTCTCAAAGTCAACCACCATAGTAAAATGTGACCTTCTGAAAAAATAATATGGCAACGTAAAGGTTAAACTAACACAAGCAAAACCATTCAGTCTTTAGAAAATTGTAGTTTGTGCAGGATACTTACAGCTTCAGGCAAATTTGGAGCAGCAGCTCCAACATGTATAGCATCAAAGGGGGCCTCTGGTTCGTATCCCTGTCGACCATCCCCAGAAACAAGCACTAGGCGGTCAGTCTCCATCAGGGCTCGAGTCACCAAATCCTTAGCTATGTTTTGCTTGGATTCCTCAACAAGCTCTGGGATGTGATCAATACCAACAGCTTTGCCTGTCTTGCCAACCTTATAGAAAAAGTCAAGGAATCATTTTGTTTCAAATAACTCTGTCTGATTTGCTCAATCTTGTACTTCAATTTACACTGTGCTTCAATCTGCAGGACTAAAAGAAAATACTTTATTCATCAAAGTTTCTACATTGTAAAGCAATATTTCTCAAATGTATTTCCTTCTTTTAAAATTTCTAACAATTTCTTAAGCTCTGAAGTGAAAAGTCATTAATTATGACAGATATTGTGTGACTCCTGGTCCTTGTTTCTGAAGATACAAAAGGGATGGCTGCAGCAGGAGTGGATATAGACACAAGGACAAAAGTCTTTCAGAGGTTTGTGTGAAACTACTGTCCTGTCCATGTTTGTTGTCATGGCAATGAATGAGATGGCATTCTGAGTTACCTATAGCAAGGGTAACAAAAGGGAGAACTTACTGACTTTAATAAAGCTACCTCTAAGATGTCTTTACAATCAATGAATTAGTTATGTACAAATTGCGGGAGATTTTAACAGACCAAAATTTCAAGGTGTCGATGGAAAGTAGGCCCAACTAATACAGAAGATAAATAAGTAAATGTCAATGGAAATCACCTTCTTCCACAAGCCGCTCAGCAAACATATACATTGCGGAGTACAACATGGTGATACAATCTCCTCAAAACTGTTAACAGCTTCACCGGAAGAAGTTGTTAGGACACTAATTTGGCAAACAGATGCGTTGGCATAGAAGCCACAAATGCTCTCACACATACATTTTGCATATGACATTATGATAATGATCCCCAGCATTGCAGAAGCTGAACAATGCCTAAACTAGCTAAATTAAATGAGCAGGGTTGGCTTACAAATAAATAGACAAAAGATCCAATACATATTGCACACTTGCTGCCTCCTACAAAGAAATGGAACTTGAAATTGATCCCATCAAAAATGTGACTTGGTACATTTACTTAGGTCAAGAAATTATGAACTCACACAAAATGCATTGAGAAATCTCACAAACGATAGCAGCAGGATGGTTTAGCTTCAATTGCTTCAGGTCCACATTTCAACAGATGAAAAATGGTGAAGCGAGGTGTGGAACCCACGAATAATGGACAAAGTCCAGTTCCTAGTTATTCAATGAGCAATTGAGAATAGAACATTGTTAACCTTACTACGGAACCACAGCTGCATCACCGTCATCAGGAGTCAAATTTGCTTCAATGACATCATAGATATGGATGGCATTGACAAGAATGTACAGGTGGTCTGGCCATGTGGTATGCTTGCCTGACAATAGATGAATGTGTAAAGTGACATCATGGTGGTCCTATACCTTTAACAGTCGACCTGGGCGTCGAGCAAAGAGATGGAGGGATGGCCTATGACAAGACCTTGGTCCGACATGGTTCTCCAAGGCAGAAGACAGAGATGAGTTGAGATAATATTTAGCTACCTGGTATAGGGCACATGTTGTGCCTGAATGGACACCAGGATTACATAATTACAGTACAGTATTACAGATTGCGAGAATATGAAGAACAAAACATGAATTGAGCAGGGAGGAGCACCTGAGAAGACTAAGTACGAGTGTACAACCAGTGAGCTACAGGAATCATAAGTATCTATACTCTTTTCCATTTACTGAGACATTTATGCAACATTCTTGTAGGTACATCTTATAGGTGTATTCTGATATTCATATCTATATACATTTGGACAAGTCATATAGAAGAACAAAAATGTTTTAAGTGCGTCAAATGCTCACCAATATGGCCATGCAGGCTGTGAGATAGCCACTTCCAGAGCCCACATCAAGTGCTTTGCTTCCCTCAACCAAGTGATCAGCCAGCAACTCCAGAGCATGGGCATGCTGGCAAACATTACAGCAAAATTAGGTCATGCCAGAACAAATTCATTACAGTAAAACAGCTGAAAAATTTGGCAGACAACATTATTTATCTGGATTTTAAAGATATTGCGACACTAACAATCACAGTGTAGAACATTCACCTACTATTACATGCAATAATTACAGCTGGACAATATGGCACCAAGTTTTTAACAGTAAAAAAATATACTTCATTAGAAGTTTCATGTTTGTTTCTAGTGTGCTTCTTTGACCCTTATGAAGGTTTAGAGTTACGATTGTGAGCAATAAAGAAATAAAATACTGTTTTTCAATGTGGACCCATCTACTTCTTGCTTTCAAACAATTAAGAAAGTTCCCAACTACAATTACTTGGAAGCAATCAACTCTTAGTGCACGCATTCAAAAACCACATTTTTACGAGCTCATTTTAAGAAGTTTATTTTTATACTTGGCTGGTTACTGATTTTAGATTAGCATATTTATTTATAAGGATAAACTGAAGTGTTATATGTCAAAATATGCAGAAATGAAAAACCTTTTATATGAACATAGTTAAACATATAAAGTTACAAATATTTATGAAAGATATTTAAAGATCGGAATAGAACAAATGTAAATTTACAAAACAGATCCAAAAAATATTGTACTTAACAATAATATTTAAATCCTTCAGCAATACAAAAACTTATAAATTCACAAACATTGTAGAGTACATCCATTTTCACAGAAGTTAGGAAAAGTTTTATGTGTGTCTTGTTATAAATAAACATTCTGCATGCATTTTGAAATTGGTTGTTACAATATGAAAAAAAGTTTACAAATATTCTACACTTTTAATTTTAGTATTTACATTTCTTATTTTTAAAATAAAACTATATCTATTGCTTGATGGAATTTTCCAGGTGTACTTGATCTTACATGTCTAAGTTTGGATCTATCTTAATATTTTACTTGTTATTAGAACATTATTTGTTTCTCTAATAGCTTCTCTACTACTCCTACTAGAACTAGGCCCAGCCAGGGAAGACGACCACTTGTCTTCAGAATCTGGCAAACTACTATAATTTTTGTTAATACAAACTATCAGAACTATCACCACTCTCTAAATCCTCATTTTCTAATACAATCCATGAATGAATAAGTGCAGATGCTTGCTTGGCTAAAAATCTTCGTTAGCGATCATTTGTGCATAAATCTAATGTTTACCAAAAACAGATGACAATTATTTGATAGAACAAATCCATTTAAATACAATGGATACGCAGTCTCAATCGAGGTATACAAGAAATAGTGAGACAGATGTTTTTTTGATTGGACGAAAATTCTGTAGATTTGTCTTAAACTCCGTTTAAAAAGAGTGTTAAAGAGGCAATGGTTGTCTAGTTTCTTAGGGGAAGTCTCAGATACTAGGAGTCAACTATGAGGAAAGCCCCATATACCTCAGAGCTAAAATTAGACAATTAGATTCTCTGGAAACCACATCTGAAAGGTACAGAACAGAGAGTAACACAGAAAGCTCTCCTTTATAAAGAAGTTGACTAGTATGCCCTGGAGATGTTTAACAGAAATTTACTAAAAAGATATCTAAACAGGAATCAGCAGGTCTAATACTTGAATATGGAATGTCAATCTAGACCACATCATTCAAAATAAATACTGAACATCTAAACCAAATGCAAGATGCAGGAGTAGAAAGGGTGAAGACTCCTCCAGTCCAGACAATGAAGAAAACAGGCATCTTTGACAGACATGAGAAGGGAAACGCTGTTAGTTAGATATAATAATAAACATCATATGTATACTAAACTCTACAGACCATCACAAAACAGACTACAGAGAATTAACTTCATTCATATATCCAGCCATTATAAAGTCCTGCTCTTGAACCAACTGATAGAAATGATAGCCAACTTTGAGTATCCAGAATATAGATGTGAGAAAATCTCTTTCATTACAGGAATAGAAGAGAAAGAGCATACTTTCACTAAAAGCTCAAGAGATGATTGAAGACGAGTGCAACCCACTGAAGTGGACACATGTTACCACATAGATGGGTCCACAGATGCAACAGGAGGCATTTTCATAAGATTCAACTATAGGAACACAATCCCCAAAGCCTTCCCAGCCTGGAAAATCTCCACTAGCTTTAGAACTGAATCAATGACGCTCATCCAGGCACTGAAAGTTTTTATAAAAGTGAACCAGCATTCACTAGAAAAGATAGTGATCTTTACTTGAACCAGCATTCACCAGAAAAGATAGTGATCTTTACTTGAACCAGCATTCACTAGAAAAGATAGTGATCTTTACTTGAACCAGCATTCACTAGAAAAGATAGTGATCTTTACTTGAACCAGCATTCACTAGAAAAGATAGTGATCTTTACTTGAACCAGCATTCACTAGAAAAGATAGTGATCTTTACTTGAACCAGCATTCACTAGAAAAGATAGTGATCTTTACTTGAACCAGCATTCACTAGAAAAGATAGTGATCTTTATTTGAACCAGCATTCACTAGAAAAGATAGTGATCTTTACTTGAACCAGCATTCACTAGAAAAGATAGTGATCTTTACTTGAAACAGCATTCACTAGAAAAGATAGTGATCTTTACTTGAACTAGCATTCACTAGAAAAGATAGTGATCTTTATTTGAACCAGCATTCACTAGAAAAGATAGTGATCTTTACTTGAAACAGCATTCACTAGAAAAGATAGTGATCTTTACTTGAACCAGCATTCACTAGAAAAGATAGTGATCTTTACTAACTCCAGATCACTTCTCTAAAGCACACAGTTGAGAACAACAGAAAATGAACATATGCTGCATAGAATCACCGCAGAGCTAAACAACATCCAAAAGACCTCAGTTCTCTCCCTGCAATGATTTACTTTCCACTGTGGAACCACAGAGAATGGGAGAACTGATGCCTTATGAGGACAGCAGATCTGACCCAATCCACCAGTTTCATAAGGCATTCTTTGTCACTTAAGAAAAAGCCACCAGATATCTCGCATAAATGACAGCCCCATGTGGGACTGACAGACTCCTGACCTCAGAAGAAAAAAAATGCCACAGAAAAAGAGGTTAAGCCACAAAAAAGAGAAAGTGAAATAGAAAAAAAAATGCCACAGAAGTACAGGTTGAGCCACAAAGAAGAGAAAATGTCACATACGTAGAGTAAGTGCCATAGAATAAGAGGAAGTGTCACTGAAGTAGATAAAGTGATATAGATGTAGAGTAAGTGCCACAGAAGTAGAGTAAGGGTCATAGAATAAGATAAAGTGTCACTGAAGTAGATAAAGTGATATAGATGTAGAGTAAGTGACACAGATGTAGAATAAGGGTCACTGAAGTAGATAAAGTGATATAGATGTAGAGGAAGTGCCACAGAAGTAGAGTAAGTGCCACACAAGTAGAGGAAGTGCTATAAAAGTGGAGGAAGTGCTTCAGAAGTAGAGGAATTCTTACAGAAGTAGAGAAAGTGCAACAGAAGTAGAGGAAGTTTCACAGATACCACCACCACAGGAGTACTTAAATGCTTTTGATGGATGACTTCTGTTATAGATGTGGCCTTATGTTGTACTGGTATGGGAATGGACATGATGAAATATAGAAAACAAAACATGACATTTCCTTGACTGTCATACTGTTTTAACAGTTTGAAAAATGTATATCTTAAACTCGCTTAAGAAATCAAACATTATTTTATATTTAGAAAGAAAAAGGGTAATGGTAATCAGATAGCAAATAGTTAGTTGCCCATCGCAAGCAATGAAGGCAACTATCATCAAACAGTTTGTGTCTTGATGATGTAACTTGCGCTGTATTTGGATTATAGTGAGGAAGAAGCTGCGCTGGTCATCAACCTCACTCTCTGGTCCTAACCTATCTTTGACCAGGGGCTCGACATAAGTCAAGATGACTAGAGGTAATTCAGGATGTAGGCACTCTGGTCCCACCTCTTTGAGACCAAGGGTGGCTTGAAACCTGCGGGGCTCGAACCCACACCATTTCCGTTCATCGTTTTGAGAGGTGAGTGCCTTACCTCTCGACCACCGATACTGCTATAGGGGATGGAAGTCTTAGAGACTTTTTTTTGCTAGACTTCAGTTTCCTTGCCACCTTGCATTTCCTAACCATAAATCATGTTCCCATTTACACCTTGGTGGACTGAAACATATTGAAACCAGGGATTGAGCTATGTCTGTTTGCCACAAAATATAAGTGTTCAAACCAGTCTGTTCATTTCAGTTCTTTGAAAAGCAAACTTTACTGTAACTACAATGTACATAAGCAAAACAGTACATGGTAATTTCAAAAACAAAGTTTCAAATGAGCTACCATATGAGGGGCACTAATAGTCACTGCATAACCAATACTCTGCGGTGAATCTGCGTAAGCATTAGCCTTGACATAATTTGCCCTGTCCACTTTTCTCATAGCACTCACAACCCTTTCATTTTTGAGGATCCCATTTCCTGAAATTTAAGACATAACAAAAACAAGATGTGTGTGAAGAATATTTCAAACAAATAAAGTATAAACTCACTCTTAAAAGTTTCAACTAAACCAGGAAAACTTAAAATTAATATTCGGTGGGCGCTTCAAAAATAACGCCTTCCATTTTATTCCATCAATACCATAACAGATAGAAAGAATACAGTAACACCATTTGAGCAATGTCTTGCCTTAAAAAAACAACTATTTTTAAATATAGTCACCCAGCAGAGGTGACGAAGTGGAAGATTGGGAGATAGATACAAATCTCTTCCTAATCAATAGGCCGGAGGATAGCCCTAGTTTCTACTCTAGAACATGGCATACCACCTCGACTCCAGATTTGGCCTTCTCCACACAGGACATACACCACAAATTAGACCGCCAGGTGCTAAACCAACTGGCAGGTAGCGACCACAGGCCGATCAGGCTAGACATTGATATGGAAGTAGGCCCACAGGAAACAAAACCGCTCCCACGTTGGAATTACAAACGAGCCGACTGGGACAGATTTGCAATCCTGACAGATGGGCTGTGTGAAACCATCAACACACGAAACAACAAAATGAAGCCCATGGTGGAAAGCCTAAGCAAGGCAATAATGCAAGCCGCCACTGAAACCATCCCAAGAGGAGCTAGGAAAAACTATAAGCCCTACTGGAATGATGAGTTGCAGAAAGCGGAAGATGCAGTAACAAATGTTAGGAACATGGCAGAGCAAGAACAATCTATAGAGGCAAACATCGCCCTCAAAGCCGCCACGGCGAAATACAAATACACTCTCAAGCAAACAGCAAGAGAAAGCTGGAAAAACAAAACGGAAAGCCTAAACCTGGACAAAGAAGGGAACAAGCTATGGAAGCTAGTCAGAGCCATGAACGACGAAACCCCGTCAAACAAACAAATTACCATCAAGCAGGGCGAAAACTTGCTCACCGGTAAGAAAGCCGCAAACGCTTTTGTCGATCACTATGCCAGAGCAAACCACATCGAGGTTCCTGCAGATAGGCATACAGACATTAGTGAAGAGCTAAAGGGGCACGACAACATCAATACGGCACCTGAAGAGCACATGATGGCCAAATTAACAATGAGCGAAATGGAAGAGGCTATGAGAACATTAAAGAAAAGGAAATCTCCCGGAAAAGACGGGATAACAAACGAAATACTGATGGGGCTGGGCCAAACAGCGAAGAGGAAACTGCTATCAGTCCTGAACCAAAGCTGGAAAAGGAAAATTGTACCCCAGGCATGGAAAGACGCAGTACTGGTACCAGTACCAAAAACAGGAAAGGACAAAACAGATCCAAATGGATACAGGCCCATCAGCCTACTGAGCTGTGTCGGCAAGCTGATGGAACGTATGATAAACACCAGACTGATGTGGCATCTGGAAGAAAAACGAATACTAATTCCACAGCAAGCCGGCTTTAGACAGCACAGATCCACTGAGGACCAGGTCATCCTCATAGCCCAGGAAATAGAAGATGCCTACCAGGCACAGAAACACACAGTAGCTGTTTGGGTGGATCTGGAAAAGGCATTTGACAAAGTCTGGAAAGACGAACTTAGAGTCAAGCTAAGAAGAAGTGATGTTTGTGGGAAAATGTACAAGTGGATCAACCACTACCTCAAACAAAGAACGGCCAGAGTCCAAGTACAAGAGCAGATGAGCAAAAAGGTGACACTCGAGCAGGGAGTACCCCAAGGGGGAGTACTGTCACCCACACTCTTCCTGGTATATATAAACGACATTACAGAGAATATACCAAGGAGAGTCCATAGCTCAATGTTTGCAGACGATCTGGCTATGTGGACCTCTGAAAAGAATCTCACCATAGCAAGAAATCGGATGCAGCAGGCCCTAACATCGCTGGAAGAGTGGGCGAACTCATGGCTGGTAAAAATAAACGAGGAAAAAACCACCTGCACAATATTCTCGCTTTCAATAAAACCCCAAAATACCAAATTAAGTTTAAATGGCAAATTCCTGCAGCCAAACGACAACCCAACCTATCTGGGAGTCACATTTGATCGGCACATGACATGGAAAAGTCAGATTGAGAGAAACCGAATGAGAGCCAGAGAAAGAATGGCAATCATGAGGAAACTTGCTGGCACAAGCTGGGGAGCAGACGAAGGCATATTAAAGAAACTGTACACTGGAAGAGTGAGACCAGTTCTCGAGTATGGCATTGCGGCATGGACAACAGCAGCAAAGGCGAACTTCGATAAAGTTAGCAAACTTCAAAACCAAGCCATGAGAGTTATAACAGGAGGCATGAAGTCAACGCCAATTGTAGAACTTGAAAAGATTTCAAAACTGCAATCCATGACCGATAGAAGAGACTGCAGAGCCCAGCTGCAGTCAGAGAAACTCCGAAGACTGACTGACCATCCAATGCACCAGAGACTAAACAATTTGGGAAATGGGAAACTAAAGCGGAGAAACTTTGCAGAAATAGCCAAAGCAAAGATGCACGAAGATCCCATAAACGCACTAACAACACCAAAACCCATCACTACTGTACGAAAACCTACCTGGAGGCAGGATATATTTCCAGAGGTGGTAGAAAATATACCAGGTATTGTAAACAAAAACTGCCAGATTGAAAAAGAAAGGAGAGATACTACCCTAAGCTTTATATCGAAAAGCAACCCAAGCATGGACTGGACCCATGCATACACCGACGGTTCTGTAACAAACACTACACAGAACGGAGGGGCAGGAGCATTCCTGAACCTACCAAATGGAAGACAAATAACACTGTCATTCGCTACTGGTAAGTACACAAGCAATTTCAGAGCGGAGGCAGAGGCACTGAGGGCGGCAGTGGAAGAAATGGTGACACACAATGAAAATGAAAGCCATATAGTCCTGCTTACAGATGCTCTCGCCGTAGTCACAGCGCTAAAAAGCCAGAAAAACACTGAGCTTAATGACTTAAGAGCAGCACTCTGCCAACTGTGCCAGCAGTCCGCACCAAAAAGGGTAGTGGTACAGTGGGTCCCATCACACTGCAACATCCAAGGCAACGAGGAGGCAGACAGACTGGCAAAAGAAGGTGCAAGACTACCACAAACAGATACTAGTATGACGTACGAAGAGTCAAAACGGCTTATCAAAGCCAGATACATGACCAAATGGGAAACCGAACATACTGGTTACACCAAAAACGATGCCTATTACCAGTTGAACCGAAGAGAGCAGGTCGTTGTCTTCAGACTTCGCACTGGCCACAATAGACTGAGGTACCACCTATTCAACAAATTGAAGATAGGTGGTACCGACGAATGCCCGTGCGGTACCGGTAAAATGACCGCTGAACATCTGCTGCAGAACTGCCCGACATACGAGGATCAGAGAGAGCAGATGTGGCCATCACCAGTGGAACTGCAAGACAAGCTCTATGGCAGTGGCGACAGCCTCAGGATGACCGCCGCTTTTTTCGAAAAAATAATGGTTACTGTCTGACTGCGTACGAAGAAATATAGTCACCACCCATAGCTATAAATTTTCTCCAAAGATGAACAATCGCATACATGCCGCGCTAGTAAAAATCTGTACCAGCAGAGGTGACACACTGTTTCACAGCTGCTATAACGGCGTAGTGGCTAGGAAAATGTTTATCACATAGTCCATCTTTCATTGGCTCAAACATATGGAAATCAGAAGATGCCAAATCCAGGTTTTACACGGTGGGTCTCAAGACTGACAATGTGCTCAATGATCTTCAAACTGGTATGGAGCCTGGCGTTATTGTGTTGCAAAAGACAGGTTGTCTTCTTCTCTGGCCTGACCCTGGAAATCCGAGCCTTCGGCTTATTCAGCATCACAATGTAATGATCAGAGTTGACGGTTTGGCCAGGAAATCAAGAGGGATTACCCCTTTCCTATCCCAAAAAACAGTGCACATCACTTTACCTGCAGAGGGCTGCATCTTGAAATTTTTACTCAATGGAGAATTCACATGTTGTCATTCTATGGACTACCATTTTGACTCGATTGTGGCACCATGTCTCATCACCAGTGATGATGCGATCCAGGAAACTGTCACCTTCATCCTCATAATGGTTCAAGAGCTCATGACAAACTTGCATGCAATGTTCTTTCTGTTCCAACTGGCACAAACTTTGTGATATTCCAATGTTGCCACCATCATTTCCAATGCATTGAAGCAAATATCCCCATAGACAATTCCCTGCCAGTAATCCTTTGATTTGCACTGATGAGCTGATCGAGACATTCTTCATTATGTGGTGTGACAGCTGTACATGGCCATCCGGAACGTGGCTTGTCCTTCATGTTGTTTAAGATAAGAGACTGTATAAGCAGAAAAAAGATAGAAATGTACGAGAGGCGTTCAAGGCAAACCAGGACTTTGTTTTGAAGAAAAAAAAATGTAAAGTAGTCAAAATGCCATTTATTTTTCTATATAATCTCCTGCAACATTTATGCATTTATCCCAGCATTTAAGTAATGCTTGAAAAGCTTCAGTGTAGAAAGATTTGTCACTATGCCTGAACCAATCCAGGACAGCCTGTTTCACTTCGTTGTCAGTGCTCAAATGCTGATCTCCCAGGAATTCTTTTAAGCGTCAAAAACATATGGAAATCGCTTGGAGCGAGGTCTAGGAGTGAGGTGGGTGTAGCAATAGCTCCCAGCCAAGTTGCTGCAGATGGTACATAGTGCGGTGAGTCGTATAAGGTCGAGCGATATCTTGCAGGAGTAGAACGCCCTTTGTGATCAAACCAGGCTGTTTTTTTCCGCAGACGGTTATTTACATCACTCAAAATGCGTATGGACTGTTCACTGTTGATAGTGGCACCACGGGGTAGAAAATCAACATGAGTGATGCCAAGTTTGTCCCAGAAAACGCTGGCCATCACTTTACATGCAGATGCTGTGGTAGAGAGGTAAGACACTCGCCTCTCAAAGCAATTTTGTGACAGGTTATGCGTCGATTTTCCAGAATAAGGCGTTTCACAATATGGATATTCACAGGAATGACTGTGGTGGGTTCAGAGCCACCATGCCCCGAGATCATCCCTCACGGATATACGGCCATCTCTAAAACATTTACATCATTCAAATGTCTTACTCCAGCTGAGTATCTTATCACTGTATTTTGATTGCAGTCTTCTGTAAATTTCTGCAGGTTTCACACCTTCTGTCACAAGAAACTTCATCACAGCAAGATCTTCCATGCAAACACTAACAGTGTTGTTCACCATTGTTATTTATCTGTCACGTGACTGGCCCATTCACCACCTACCAGTAATAGGACACAAGTGCCTCTAACTAATGATAGTAGTTCCAGCACACTATAACCTAGAACTAGAACAAAAAGTCCCAGTTTGATTTGAACGCCCCTCGTAATTGACATTTTAAGGCAAAATCAAGATAACCACTCTAGAAAGAACCACTAGTATTCAGTCATCTTCAACATATGGTGAAGGGTATTTATATAGATTACTCTTGTAGCTCACTGAATGTACATACTTCTGATGTGTTCTTTCAGGTGCCCCTCTCTGTTTCATCTATTGTATATTTAATTTCAAACACCTGCAATATCAGGACTGACAATTCATCCCTTACAATGTCCCTTACCTAACAGGTGGACACTGAGTAAATTTAGACAGTCCCCCTAATTGGTTATCACTTTTTCCTTCTATTCCTTGCATGATTTAACAATACAGTATATCCATATCTCTGTTCAACAAACACAAGTTAAAGAACAACATTATTGACTTTAAAACAAACAAACAACAAGACAGAAAAACAAAATCTCTAAAGTGACATACTAGCCAGATTTTCCACAAGATTTGTATTGCTGTTTCCACTGGATCTCCAGGCCATAGTAGATCTTGGGAAAAAGAGCAATAGACAGGTGAAGTTCCTCAATTGCAAGATGTGTTGTATGTTCCCCTTGTAACTCATAGAATCATGGTCATACAACAAACCAAGTCCTAGAATCAGTAGCTGTGTGCGCGAAATTATCTGTCAAAGACAAATTCATATTTAATTTTCCTTCAAGTTCGACTCACCTCCTTTCCAGCCATGTTTCTTACATCTCAAGGGTTAGTTTTCAGCATAAAGTTCACAATTTCAGTTGAAAGTTCATGACTGAGCATAGCGAGATGAATATCTAAATATTTCTAAAGCATATACAACATTTAAATGCCATAAAGAAAACAGAAATTGTAATTGTGAGATAAAGAGAAAAGTATCTATATCAAGCTATCATTTTTTTTTTTTTTAAAGTTTCACTTTTTATTCTTCCAATTTTAGGACCAATATCTGGAATGCTCCATGTGTAAAGGGTCAAGTCAATGCAATATCATGTGATTTATGCTGGCTGAATAATGGATAATTTAGTTTACATTATCATGTATGTTTGTATTCAACTAAATATCATGAAACTCAGTGATGCATGATTAAAAAACAAGCAAAATGAAGAAAAAATAGGTTGAATAATTTGAACCTGAAAGAAATACATATATTAACATCAATTATAGTTAAAGTGAGAATTTAAAAAATAGCATAATCATTTCAATGCCTAGAGTAATATATACCTGTCACTGCATTCAATGTTTTTTCAATACCCAAAATCTTGACTGCCTCATCTTATCTTGATGGTAATATCAACATCATCACTGCGACCGGGATAAATGTCACCTTGCAATGGATCCCTGGACATAGTGGGATACTAGGGAACGAGATGGCCAACAGATTGGCAAAGACAGGAGTTTTTAAACAACAATTGGATAGACCCTGCAGTAACCACACAGTAAAGTGAATTATTAAGAATAATACTCTGGAAATCTGGATGAACGGTGGGTGATGGGAACAACAGGTCACAGTGTATTTTGAGAAATGTCACAGCCAAAAAGTAACAATGACATAAATGAACTACATAGAAGAGATCAAAGTCTCATCTTTCAGTTCCGAACAGGACATACCAGAGTCAATAGCCACTTTAACCGCATCAATCCTCAGCACCTGCCCTTGTGTAGACATTGGTCTCATCCTGATGAAACAATTCAACATCTACTCATTGAGTGCAAGGCACTTGCGGACGTGAGGAAAAGATTCTTACAACCACTGCCGAAAATTGCCAACACACTGTACGAGCAGTGAAGCTGAAGAACACATATTTATATGAGAATGGCATTGGGCTGCCAAGAGCAGGTTTGCTCAGCAGCTATGGGATAACAACAACAACATTCTGGTGGCAAGCTAAGTATTCTATCATTCATATTATGGACACCGTAATTTGATGTCTATGATATATGTTGCTTTTTTCTTATGAACTAGACTTTTGTTGCCTCTATCTTACTTTCAAATAATAAATGTTCAGGTCGTCCTTCATACATTGAGCAATATATTATATAAGCTCTTTACAACATTTACTATAGTTCTCCTTCATCGTTCTCAAACTCCTGCTACCAAGCCCCGAAACAGGCTTAGCAAGTGGCAGGATGTAGTACAGAAAATGGAATGTGCTGTGTCGTGATTTACAGTTTTACTGCGATATTTGCACCTTTCTGTCTGACGTATCCAACTTCAGCATAGCTATTTTGAGTACCAGGTTAGCCTTCCATCTTTGATCCCTTCTTCTTAGCCAGCCTGCCCAGTTGCAGCAAATTAACCAAGATCACCACACATGGAGGCACAAAATACTGATCAGACATGTTAGTCAGGCAAAATATTCTGACCAAGACTCTCAGATCGGCTTCCTCACAACCCTCCCTGGAAACAGGCTGTTTTCGTGCGACCTGGCTGACAAGGTGAGGGATCAAAATGATCCCTGTAGTAGCGAGTTACATGCAGATGAAGCCAAGCGCAGCACAATCACCTGGAGGACTATGGTCCACCTTCCTCAGCACACTTGGGATGAGGGGAAAGCTACTGCAGCCCGCCACTTAACATCATTTTCAGGATGCAAAAAAGAGCAAACCTACTCATAGTAAGCATTCGAAACAACAACCACTTGGAGGTGGCAACACTGGGTCTCTGGTCCTGATGCTAGCAATCAGCTATCAAACACATATATTACATAAGATACCCTACTTGGGTAGCAAAATAACACAGGACAGAGAAATCTGCACTCAAATTGCCATAGTCTTATTTGCCTTTAACCAATTAACAAATATGTGAAACTCAAAACACAGAACATGTACATCAAACTCAGGATGTTCAACTCTAACACAATACCAGTTTTACCATATGGATGTAAAAGCTGGAAAATGACCAAAACTTGAAAATAAGCTGACAGCATTTGAAAATAAATGTCTTAAATAAGCAGCAATACATTTGTACTATCATAAAAAATGGTGGGCGTACATCTGACACGCCCTTTAAACAAACAGCAACAAATTTCCAATTCAAGCGATTATGTAGAGACCAAGTAACACCAGAAAGAGGAGAATACCAAGAGAGACAGCAGGACAATCACCTGAGCGGGCACCAAGATGGTTCTCAACCACATACAGGAACTACAAGGAGTAGCATCAGACAGGTCTACGTTGAGCATTGAGTTCTACCTTATAATATGTCGTGTTTGGTCCTGAAAGAATATAGACACTAAGACAGATAGATAAGAGTCTGGGAAGTTGGCTGTTTTTGCATATTAAAAAGAAAGCCCATCATAATAATATATATGGTAACAAGTAAACTGTTACATTGCCATTCTTAATTCAAATTACATAATGTGTAATGCAATTTGTTAATCACTGTCTGCAATGGAAACGCCTCGGCAAAGTGAATTCCACTGTCTGTAATGGAAACGCTCCTACAAACAAGGTGAATACAAATGACAAACAGTTGACGATTCTTGACAATGCATATCTTGATATTGAGAAAGATTCTGGCAAAGCTGCTGCATGGGTTATCAGTTATCATTATGACGACTAAACTTAGTGAGTGATGTTCAGATACGAGGGGGAAAGCGCTGTGAAATTAAAAACAGTTTTAAGAACAACATTAGGAAATAGTTTTACATACATTACGCATTATGAATAACTGGCTTCTCTAACTGAACAAAATTAGAGATATAGAATTTAACAGTTGTATTTTATCATTTCATGATCGAAACAATGTGAATGTTCCCAATCTGCATAGTGGGTAGCTAATTCAATTTGAGTAATTCAGTGATTGCCGACTGGCGAACAAGTCTGATGGTGGCTTACAAATTTGTGATGCAGATAACGCCCAAGAAGATTTACACGAATGTTCTGGTATTTTTTATTCTTTGAATTGAAAAGTGATGCAACCTAAAGAACATTACATCTACGCTTCAGCTATTATAGAACCATATTGTAAGTAGCAGTTCAATAGCGATAGTCATTTTTGTTCCAACCTTTCTCACGTATTCGCTAGCGAAACCAAGGCCAAAGTTGGTACGTCTCTACTGCCTCCTACATCAATCAATCATCAGAATGTCAACAATTTAAATATCCACTTTCTTTGCCTGTTTCACATATACGGATGCAAATCTTCACAACAACATAATATGTGAATTAACTAATAGAGAAGGAAGAGCACAAAACTATATGCAAGTTTACCTTAAATTGCAATTGTATACGTTGTTTACTCCAGTTAGACGTTTACAGGCATTTCGAACTAGGTTGCCAGGATAAGGATCCCATTAAATGGCAAACACTGTCTAAAAAGAGCTAAGAAAAAGCCAAACATCAACAGCAAAACAAAACAATGTCAGGGGGTGGGTGAAGTAAGAAAATAAAACAGCAACGAACACAGACAGATGTATAAAGATATTGACAATCATGATCTATGGTCCATGTTATTATTCTTTTTAGTTAGTTCCTCAGTACTGCCTCAGTAAATTAACACTGCAAATTAACACTAAAATTACACAAAGAAATTGAAATAACTTAGCATAGATGTTAACTTAACTTAACTTAACGTCTTTATACTGGTTTAGAAACTAGAGGAAAGAAATAAAAACAACCACATTGGCTAGTGCAGTACCGTTACTCCACTAAAGCCTGCACCATACACTAATATATATATATACATATATGTACCATGTCCTTTGCAGAACGTTGGTTCCAAGAAACTCGATCTCTTACCAAATCTCCAGCCTGCTCCAGTCATGTTCAAGCATTCCTAGACATCTGGGTGCCATCGCCTTTTTGTGATCTGCCTCTGCCTCTCTTGCTCGGCACCATACCTTCCATTACCGTTCTCTCAAGACCGTTGTTGTCTTGTGATGTGGCCAAAGTATTTCAATTTGTTTTTGTTGTGTTCTCGTTATTTCTCTACTCCACAAGACGATGTGCGTTACACTATGTTTTTATTTGCACCTGTCATCCCAGTGCATCCGACTTCGGCATGCATAAAGTAAGGGCCTGATTCCTTCTGAATTTTCTAAGGGTTTGCTTCCCCTGGAAAACGGTGGGTGTAATGATTTTGGAGCGAATCCTGCACCTTCGGGTTGTGAGCCTTGTCTCTTAACCACTATCCCACACTTTTATGTTAGTGATGGAATTTACGAACCATTTTTCTCTATGCCCAGTTTTTGTCGAAAGTCTTCACGCTTCATCTTTTTCGGTCCTTGTTATTCTGAGGACCTTTCTTTAAGATTTCGACTCGAAGGACTCGGATCTTTCCCTTGAGTTGTGCGCAACTGTCCATGTTTCGTAGCCATATACTGCCATGGTAAAAACACAGGTTCTCAACATTTTCACTTTAGTTCCTGTGTTGATATTCTGTCATAGTTTCCACGGGTTATGTAACCTCTGCATTGCCAATCTCCTTCTAATTTCCTTTTGAGCAATCGCCATTGTTGTCAATTCTGGAGCCCAAATACTGAAAGTTCATGACCTGTTCCATTTCCACACTCCTGAGTTTGGCTTGACTTGGTTTAGTTCATTCTCAATCTCCCGCTACCAAACCCTGAAAAGGACTTAAGTAGCAGAATGTAGTCACACAGAAAAAAACAGAATGCGTTGTGACGTAGTTTACAGCTTGGCTGCGATTGCAGCTTTCGGTTCGACACATCCGACTTCATCAGATATTTTGTGAGTACTGGGTTAACTTTACCTCTTTGACCTCTTCCCCTTAGCCAGTCTGCTCTGCTGCAGCCTGTAATCCAGGATGACCGCGTGGATGTGTATAAGGGTCTTGGCAGCTCTTGTTCGCTGGCCCTGGCGCTTGCAGTCAGCTATGAGTCGTTGACCTCTGCAGCTCATGCACTGCTCAGCGTCTTGACCAATCCCTTGACCAATTTGAATTTATGTTGACTTCTTGTTTTGTTGATGGTTATTATCTTAGTCTTAGTTTATATAAGCTCTTTACAATAGTCTTTAGTTTATGTTTATGCTACTATGATGAGTTGAATACAGCTGGGGAGAGATGCCAGACCCACTCACACGCTGAGTGTTGTCCATACGACCTCTTGTGGTTATCGAAAAGGCACGACAAACTGCGTTAGATGCCATCCCACCTTTCTACCCTGCGGGTTACATGTTTACGGAAAGGCTTCGGTGGTAAACCTGAGGCAATATCTGCATCCTATGCTATCTCCAGTCTTCTCGATGAATGTCTTGCCGCTGGCAAAAGGTAGCTTAGGCTCTGTGAGTGAGGTTGACAAAAGGCGCAGTTTCTTCCTCACTTTAATCCAAATAACCGCGCAAGTCACCAATTTCAGTGGACACAGCAAGAGATACGATTGTCCACACGGCTGAACAAAGAGAGTGGTCTTCATCACTTGTGATAGACAACTATTAGTTTATATTTGTATACAAAGGTTGTTTTTTTAAAATCTTCGCTGCAGCTGCTTACGGCTATAATTAGCTGCTCTAACGCCTCTGTACTTTTTGATAGTACTACAGAATCGTATGCGGATCTTAGCTCTGGGGTCTTGTATCCGCCAATTGTAAAGGGTATGCAACTTTCGATATTCTCATCCTCTCTAACATTCCTCATTATGCACTCTGCATACATTTGTATAGGTTTGGGGAGAGGACACATCCCTGCCTTACTCCCATTTGTACTTCGAACCAATGTGACGTGACACCAGATACTCTCAAATCAGCCTGTTGTTGCTGATATAATGATTCGATTAGATGTACTGGAAACCCCATATCTATCATGATATTCCACAATTTATGATGTTTTACGCAATCGAAGGCATCGGTGTAATCGATAAAGGGTGTATACAGATCTACGTTATACTCTCTACATTTTTCATAGATGTTCCTAATATTAAATATATGATCGTTGGTCCCTCTGTCTTTTCTGAAGCCTACATGCACTTCATGGACTTCACATTTAAATTTCCTTTCTATTCTCTTTAATTACCTTAATTACCTTAATAGTACGATAATGTGTGCACAGCTTCATGCTGCCTTTCTTTGGTAGATGAATATAGATTGATCTCTTCCAAGCGTTAGACCACTCTGTGTTGTGCCAGGTCCTCTTGCACAGTATATGACAAATGAGATCACTGACCTCCCCTCCTGACTGTATTAGTTCTGCTAGAATGTCATCGCACCACGGTGACTTTCCTTTTTTTAAGTCTTTTTATTTGCCGAACGTATTTCGTCCAATGTGTGTTCAGGTTCTCTCTCTTTGTTCGATATTATTCTAACTGGCTGCTTCGAAGTGTCTTCGTACATGGTTCCGCAATACTCTCTCCATCTTTTCAAATATCTTTATTTTATGTTAATATGTTGTCCTCTTTAACATATTTTTACAGTTATCCATTGTGTAACTTGTCTTGCCTTTTCTTATTTCTCTTCCGACTATTTTCACTCAGTTTCTATATATTGTGCTGGTTCTCTGGAATCCCTTGTGTTTTAATGTTCTCCTATGTTCGACGAGCTTTAGTGTTTCTTCCGATACGTATTTTACTATTGGAATTAAGTGTTGCGTGAAAGATATTCACTTTTCCATTACATGTGTCGTCAACTCGTTCGATGTCATTTCTTACTGTAGGTCAAATATTTAAAAAAAAATTAAATTATTAACAATGTAGCTGCAAAATGTTTGTTGCTCTTATTGCATCTTCTTTTTAACAAATAATTACAAGAATTAATATCACATCGACAGCGAACATCATTGCTTTACTTACTTGTGATAATAGACAAGAAATGTGACGATCACTTTAAATTCTTCATGATTAAGTTCGCCAATCAAAAATGTACCCTGATTAACTTCGTATGTAGGGGAGATTTTACTGAAATGCTTTGTACACTCAAATCAGCAACAGTAATTTTTTCAGTTGGTTTAATTTTGACAGATTTTGAAAAGTACTTTTGGCGGATGGATAATGTAATCCAACTTCAATTAAAGAATTATATTGGTATATGCCTCAGTGTTCTTATTATGATAAAGGATTTTGTTACATTTAGTTTAGAATTGGACACTAAGATCAATTTGATGAATACATTCTTTTGTTGCTCACTAAAATCAGTTTCTGTTCTGAAGATTATGTCAGTACCATAATAGTTCAGCTGAAATCTATGAGGTCAGCTTTATTTTGTTGAAAGGGACAGCTATGTCTATCAGATGCTGGCATTACGCAGATAACAAACAACATTATCATTAGTTTTGCAATCTAACAACTTTTCTTTCAATATATAATGCGTTTTCTGCTTTGAAAAAAAGCAGCAGCAAAAGTGGATCAAATCGTATATTAGTCGGACTCAGTTAGAGCACTAGGGCACTCATTCAGTCTGACTCAGTTAGAGCACTAGGGCACTCATTCAGTCTGACTCAGAGCACTAGGGCACTCATTCAGTCTGACTCAGTTAGAGCACTAGGACACTCATTCAGTCTGACTCAGTTAGAGCACTAGGGCACTCATTCAGTCTGACTCAGTTAGAGCACTAGGGCACTCATTCAGTCTGACTCAGTTAGAGCACTAGGGCACTCATTCAGTCTTACTCAGTTAGAGCACTAGGGCACTCATTCAATCTGACTCAGTTAGAGCACTAGGGCACTCATTCAATCTGACTCAGTTAGAGCACTAGGGCACTCATTCATAGGCACCCTGTGAGTAGCCTTTCAATTGCGCAAACCTGGGCGCTGAATATGGAGACCTCGGGCTAACCAAACTGGAGAAACCCCCTCTCGACCTCACTGGTGTAATCCAAAGGAATGCAAAGCATGACAATTTGGCAACAGTTCACCTGCAGGAGCTGCCGGAATGAGTTTGCGCAATTTTGAAACCATCCACCTTAGGTTTTACTCCGGATTATCTGTCTGGATTTACTAGCGCAGCCCTACCCTTTCTCCAAGGCAGTGGAGTTGTTGCCCGCAGATGCTAGTTACTCGAGATATCCGATGAAATTCTCATCGTCCTAAGACTAGCCTGTACGCACTGGGACTTGTGCGAACTGCCTGAACAGGATAACGAGCTTCACCTACCCTTCTCTTAGATTGGCTGCCGACCAAGGCTAATGAGCCCAATCTGCCCGCCCAGTTATACCACCGAGTACTCGGTCGCGCCCCACAGCAGGCTCTGTAAGAAACAGGGGGCCTCTCATGAAAGTGCTGCTGGGGACACAATAATGTAGAAGAGGCCATTGGCATGGAAACTCCTGAACGGCAAGCCGAACAGTGAATCCAGCGGCGATCTCTACACCTGGAAAGGAGGGGCTATATCAGACGCTACACTTTCCTTTAACGAGCGGGATATCCAGCCCAGACCTCGCCACCCCTCAAGAACACTAGGACACAAACAAAACGCAACCCACTTTATGGGTCACATGACCTTTGTCAGCGATATAGAACAAACGAAAACACATAATAAACTACAAAATAAAAAAGACAATGAGGTTACAATTTAAAAACAGTAAGTAGCATGTCTTCTGCATAACGTCGCTCATTACAGCTGCCAACCTATTTTTTGTTTGTTTTTGCGTTCGCCTTATTTCTCTAATCCCCAAGGCGGTGTGCGTTGCACTGTGGTTTTTATTTTGCGCCTGTCGGCCCAGTGCATCGGACTTCAGCATGCATTTTATGTAAGGCTCTGCTTCCTCCTGTTTGACTGTTGTACTTTTTTTTGGGCAGGTATACGGTAGGTTGCCATTTCTTTCCGAACTTGATGAAGCGATTGCTCCAAGAAAAATACTCGTGTCTGCCCAACTAGAAACGGCAGAATTCGTTCCTGGTGCGTTGGAATTATGAAACAGAGGTACACTCGTAGGCCACGAGACATCAGTAATCCAGTTTACAGTATAACGATCAAAGCATATGCAGGTACTGGCTCTGTGATCCTACAACGACAAAGCTAGAACGACACCTACACTACGGTTACAATACGCAGAGGCAACTGCATTAGCCAGAGGGTAGTTAGAATGTGTGAATTACGGTATGTCACTTAGGACAAAGTAGGCCAAACAAGAAATGAAAATACATGAACCAGTGTGCACATAACATAAACATACGACTTCACACAATTATGTATGTGTGTATATATATATATATATATATATATATATATATATATATATATATATATATATATATATGTATATATATATATATATATATATATATATATATATATATATATATATATATATATAAATGTATATTTAAAGAAACACACATAAATACATTTATATATATATATATATGTGTGTGTATATATATATATATATATATATATATATATATATATATATATATATATATACACATATATACATACACACACGCAAACATATATACACATACATATATAAAAAACAGAAAGGATCGTGTAAACATGATAATGAAAACTAATCAAAGAAAGCGCGAAAGAAAAAGAGGAGCAAGAGAAAACAGGAAAATGAAGCAAAAGAGAAATGTGCATGGAAGCCTGCATAAAAGTATGAAATATACTCAAACTATAAGGTGTATAAGATCTACACTACTGACCACTTACACACAATCCACCAGCTGCTGGAGAAAGCATATGAACTACGTCTGGCCATATGTCTAGTGTTTATAGATTAGGAAAAAGCCTTCGACAGTACTGAGATCAATGCTGTGATGAATGCCCTAAGAAACCAGAGCTTGGCAGAAATTATTCAAGGATGATCAAAGAAATAAATGTAGGTTGCAGTACGGACGTTACTCTGTACCACCGTCCAATAACTATTCTACTAGCAAGAGGAGTGCGACAGGGTGACACAATTTCTCCGAAGCTAGTCACAGCTGGGCTTGAGGACATCTTCCAATAGATGAGTTGGGTCGATAGAGGAATAAATATAGATAGGAAAAGTCTCACCGACCTACGCTTTGCGGATGACATTGTGCTTATTAGTCCCACCATCGGAGGAGGCCTAACACTCCCGGAACGAACTGGCTGAGGTCGGTAGAAGTTTCGGACTATGGATGAACAAAAAGAAAAAGCAATGTCTCCGAAACCCTTACTGCCGCAAATGCCAGATCCAGCTGGGAAATGAGCCGGTCGAAGAAATCAGCGCCTACATATACTTGGGGCAGGAAGAAGATATCAGCGCCTACATATACTTGGGACAGGAAGAAGAAATCAGCGCCTACATATACTTGGGACAGGAAGAAGATATCAGCGCCTACATATACTTGGGGCAGGAAGAAGATATCAGCGCCTACATATACTTGGGGCAGGAAGAAGATATCAGCGCCTACATATACTTGGGGCAGGAAGAAGATATCAGCGCCTACATATACTTGGGGCAGGAAGAAGATATCAGCGCCTACATATACTTGGGGCAGGAAGAAGATATCAGCGCCTACATATACTTGGGGCACGAAGAAGATATCAGCGCCTACATATACTTGGGGCAGGAAGAAGATATCAGCGCCTACATATACTTGGGGCAGGAAGAAGATATCAGCGCCTACATATACTTGGGGCAGGAAGAAGATATCAGCGCCTACATATACTTGGGGCTGGAAGAAGATATCAGCGCCTACATATACTTGGGACAGGAAGAAGATATCAGCGCCTACATATACTTGGGGCAGGAAGAAGATATCAGCGCCTACATATACTTGGGACAGGAAGAAGATATCAGCGCCTACATATACTTGGGACAGGAAGAAGATATCAGCGCCTACATATACTTGGGACAGGAAGAAGATATCAGCGCCTACATATACTTGGGACAGGAAGAAGATATCAGCGCCTACATATACTTGGGACAGGAAGATGATATCAGCGCCTACATATACTTGGGGCAGGAAATAAATGCCACCCACACCCTAGACCGGTTAATCTCCAGACGAAGAGCTGCAGCCTGGTCTAGCCTCAATACCATAAAGCATGTACTCATGTATCTGGAAAACACCATGGCAAAGGCGTGCCTCTTCAATTCTGCGGTTATATCAGCCATGATCTACAGATGTGAAGTGTGGAATCTACGCAACACAAATGCAAAAAAACTACGCATTACCCAGCGAGCGATGGAAAGACGGGTCCGCGAGATCTCGATCAGAGTTCGAATCCACAATGCTGAAATCAGAGAACGCAATCTATTTGGAGATGTCGTGAAGGCTGGTTTGTCTCGCAAATACCACTGGGCTGGCCACATGGTGCGTATGCCAGATAAAAGATGGATACTCAGAACGATGTTTTGGTGGCCATATGATTATAAACGACCATGCGGCCGCCCGCCCATACGATGGTGAGATGGTCTGTTGAGAGACCTAGGTCCGAATTGGTACGACACGGCGAAAGATCTGACTGCATACATGACATTGTTGGCTACCTCGCATACGGCACACTTGTCTGACTGAAGTCGAGAATATTGTATTGTATTGTATTGTATTGTATTATATTGTATTGTATTGTATTGTATTGCATTGTATTGTATTGTAAGGTTTAAGGCATCGCATAAAAAAAGTTAAACGATGCTCGATCTCAAACCTGTGCCGATCATCTGTTGAGTAGGAAATGATTTCACTGATGTAAACTTTACCCTGGCGTCCAGGACTATTGAAATTGTAGGCGACCGGGGTACAGAACTTTTATCGTTTTTGCCCCAGTACGGTAACTGAATCAAACCTGTATATTTTATTTATTTAGAAAAAATCGTAATCTACCTTCTTGATTGATTTCAGAAGTTTAAAAAATATCTTTAGCCCCTTTAAGTTTAGAAAAATAATAACGTAATCAATTGTCTCGTGAGTCGCAGACTATATTTTATCTTTTTTTTTTCAAAGGAGAAATGGATGATTACATCAGATTTAAATTATGTATCAAGTTTGTTACTCTAAGCATAATTCTTCTTATGATTGTCATCTTATTTTTGTTACTATGGCAAAATTGGAAAGACATTTATTATAATGCAAGCTAGATTTTTGGAATCTGACTTGTAAAAAATACATTTTGCAACCTTCTTAGCAATCGCGCCCATTATTAAATGTGTTTTTGTTTCTATAATACTGTATATTTATATAAAATTTGTATGTTTTGCTGTATATATAATTTTTCTTTAAAAGGTAGAAAAAACACAAGCAAATTGTTATGATGGCAACTAAACAGACTAAATCTAAATCTCACTTTTAATGCACAAAAATAAAAAGTCAGAACAAAAACTATTTTTTGTAAAATCATCCCATGATTTTGTTCCAATTGCTGTGAAAGTCGAGGTTTCCGCTTCCGTCACTGGTGTCGCATGTCGTGTGTTGGCTGTGTCTATTTATATATCTAGATTTTGCAAAGGCTTTTGATAGAGTACCTCATCGAAGATTATTTTAAAAGTTAAAATCACATGGAATAGGTGGGGAAGTTGCCGAATGGATTGAACGTTGGTTAAAGGGAAGAAGGCAGAGAGACGGCATAAATAAGTACTCTGAGTGGGGGTGAAGTAAAAAGTGAAGCGCCACAGGGTTCGGTTTTGGGACCAAAATGGTTCTTGATATAAATATATACACGATTTGGACGTTGATATATGATCCATGATTGAAAAACTTGCGGACGACACAAAACTATGTAGGAGTGTCTCATTTATAGCAGAAGTGGATATATTGAGGTAGGATTTAGATATAATTCGAGACTGGTCTGTGAGCTGGCAAATGGAGTTTAATGTAGGTAAATGTACAGTAATCTACATGGGTAGATTCAATATGGAACACAATTATAGAATAGGCGAGAACAATATTAAAATGATAGATAAGGAAAGATGCCTTAGGGTTATAATAGAACATACAGGTTTAAATTAGTGAGCAAGT